>VXBW01001718.1:861299-884640 GCA_013400375.1 Thinocorus orbignyianus
AACGACTGCTTCCTGCAGGATATTCTGGTTACAGCCAGATTCCTGCACAAAGCAGGTCCCGCTCCCTCCCACTATGAACGAAGCCCCCACCAGCGCCAGGAGCTTTGCTGCAAACGTTTATTAACCCTTTTGTCTTGTGTGTGCTTAGTTTTGAGGCTCTGAACTTGGCACACAGCTTTCTGCAATATATATATATATATTTAAAAAAATATCTCTATGTCAATATATTTTTCATTTTAAACCCCCTTGTCAACTTTTACTGGCTTCCTCCAGAGCCATCCTTGGCCAGGAGGAGATGTGAGGGGCTGTGAGGGCTTGGTTGGTTCTGCCGGCATGTGGCAAGGGGATGCTCCAGCACAGGGAGGTGGTCCCTGGCTGCCACCACGCCTGGGGACCCACTCAAGACCTGGACATATCCCTTCCACTTCCGACCTTCTCCCAGGCTTGTGCTGGTCTCCAGCGCTGGAGAGACCTTGTCTCTGAAAGGCCATTGCCTCAATCAGCATTTGAATGACATTCCTAACCTTTTCCTTAAGTTCATTAATCCCTTTGTGTTTTCCAACTCTAAGACCCTAAGTCAGGATATCATGTAAGCATAAATTTGAAGTTTATGATAGGATTTATGTTTAAATAAGAGCATCTGTTTAAATACCTTATGAATCAAGGCTCTGGACTGAATTTACGGTCATCTGCATGGGGAGTGAGTGGGGAGGCTTTAGAAAACAGTGGTCAAAATTGATTCCAACCCACAAATCTCAGATTTTTGGAGAAGCACATTTCCATTTGGAGAACCCTCTCTAACAATGTTAGGTGATTGACCCAATGCTCTGAGGTCGGCAAGGGGCATAGATGTGGAAAGTGGCTGAAATCCTACTGGAGATATTTCCACATGTATCTTGACCCATCATGGCAAAACCAGCGCCGATCACCATCGCCCATGTTTCCATGTGGAGAAGCAGGCATCCTCCAGGGTCAACTACCTTTTACAGCTTCCTTTTCAGAGTTCAACGGGATGTAAAACCCTCCTGGCAAAGCTCCTGCCCTCAAAACGCCCCAGCTTCCTCTCACCTTGAAGGACCACCAGGAAAGCCCAACCAGTGCAACTCCACTCCTCCTGCCCATCTCACTTTCTTTTAGTTAAAAACCCCCACAAATCTGTCCCTACCCTCTTGGAAGAACTCCAAGCTAGCATCAGAAGAGTTCATTCTTGTGAAATGACACTTTTTTAACCTTGCAAGAGAGAAGGTGACTGTTGGCCAAGTCTCTCTTTGGAAGAACAGGGACATCTTTGGGGATAAAAAGCAATTCCAAGAGGCCGGTCTCTTACAAGCCAGATTTGGTTCTGCCCTGGACATCTCACACACCAGGAACTAGTGAACTTCACACGCTGTTTGTACCGGGTTCTCCTTGGCTGTAAAATATCACGTGCATGTAGCACAATGCATTCGGAAATGCCTTAATGAAGCACTAAGTATTTATTGAACTTCACTTACTTTAACTGCAGCTGGTAAAAGGTTTCCTTTATTGTCCAGCCCCAGAGGACAGTGGCGAAACCAAAATTTCCATGAATGTAAATTCCAGCCTCAGCTAATTTTGATGACAATGACTTCTCTTCTTTATGAGGTGCATAATGAGCTGGACCACAGTCTCGCCAAAAGCCATGACAAGCTCCAAGCATGCCCCAGTGGCCACCAGTGCTTTCTGTACCCAAGGTTTAAACAGAGACTGCCTCCAGCCAGCGCACATGAAGAACTGAGTGCGGCGATAGACAAATGACTCTTTTGTTTTACATTCTTTTTTAATTAGCCTCTTTTTAATGACCTGAGTTAATAAGTGTCAAGAAGGTGCAAAACACAGCATGACTTCATTTTTAAAAGAGAGCATTTGCTTTTAATCTCATAAGTAAAGCAAGTGCCCTCTTTAAATATCAGCTGCAAATCCAGATATTACATTGTAGGGTATAACAGTTTGCTGTGTACCGCGAATTCCCCGTCTCCAGCTCAGACAGCTCAGTCTTCTCAAACACAACTGCATGAACCTGCCCGGTGACAATCATGCTCTCCCTTTTACCAGCACTTCCCTGAATTTAAATGCTATTTCAGCTACAAGTTGTAACAGCACTGATTAAAAAAAAAATAATAATAAAAATCTGAAATCTTAGCTGTTTCCCAAAGTTCCCACATCAAGACTGAGACCTAGAGACAAAATTATTTTAAGAAGAGAAAAACCATCAACTGCAACTAAAAAGGAATAAAGGATCCTGCTGAGAGCAGTAGGATTCATTTTTTAATTTACCATGAATTTAGAAATAAGGCTATTTTACTTTCTATGCAGCTATGTTTTCCCAGGGGCGGCTCATCCCAAAGAAGCGGACGAAAGCCCTCCAGGTGCCACATTCCTCCTGTTTTCCCAGAAACCTCCCCTCTGCCCTTCCTCCTGGCATTTTTATCTCCTCCAACTTGTTAGTTTGAAAGGACGTTCAAAGATGAATTAGCACTTTGCTGGTGAAACTTAGCAAAATCTGCACATTACTGGTAATTTTTTCGTGCTCAATACTTACTGCACTTACAGAAACCGAGATTTTGCTGCTCAGGATGCTGCTCATCCCCGGCATGTGGATGTGCCACTATTTGATGTCATGGCATGAGAAATTCTTCTTTCCTTCCACCCAAAATCACCTCCTGGCAGGTCCAAGGTGGCACAGTGGGGCAACCACGGTGGTGGCACATCCCCATGGGCTCCATCCTTGCACAGTTCCAGGCTTTTCTCTACAGGTGGCTGCCAATCAGGCTGCAACCTGCCAAATTATATGTTGATTTTTGTAATACAGACTAATTTTCACCAGAGATTACTAAGAGAGAAGGAAAGTCATTTTCAGCTCCACCAATAGGTAGGTTGCAACCCCAAATGCAAAGCACTTAAATTTGGGGGAGGCTCCAACGTGGACCTGGAACAGGGTTTGTGGTTCAGCCTCGAAACCAGGGACAGGATTTAAATCCCGGCTTCCCGGGGTGAAAACGCAGGAGACTAATTCACAGGGTCACTCGACCCCTTTATAATATTGATCTTTTCCTGCAGCTAACAAAGAGAAAATTGTCTAAATGCTACAGTACATCTACACAGAAACACACAGATCATAAAATAACACAGGCACTTGACAACAATAGCAGGGCTCTCCGCAGAGCTGCACCAACTCCTCCTGCCTACCAAGAAATTAAAGTTTTGGTCATCTTTACTATAGATACATGGCCATGTCGCATGTAAACGCATGCCAAACTACAACACAGAAATAAATAGATTTGCAAATCATTAAAAACACAACACGAAAGGCTGAGTTTGTGTCTTTCCTTTTTTAAAACAATCACTTTTTTTTTCTTTTTCTTTTTTTTTTTTTTCCATAGAGTTAAATATTCCTGACTTTACTGGGCCAGGGTCATTAAGCGAGAAGGTATACTACAATAATAAAATTATCAGCAGAGCTTTTGACAAGCAGTCATGTGCTTGTAAATGAAATTTATTTAGGTGCCACTCAAAATGTTGTAATTAAGAGGTACAGAATGTATTACCAGATGGTTCCTGTTTAGTATCTATTTCCTTTAGAGAACAAGGTGATTAGAGAGAGCACCAACTTGTAACTGAGCACCAAACACCCCACAGGCCTGATCCAGTGTCTGTTGGAGTCAATTAAAAAACTTCACTTGACTTCCACGCAGGGAAAATCAGGTCCACCCACTATTTATTTCCATAAATACAATGTTTGGGGGTTCCCCACCACCACCACCCCATGAAACTTCATCGCACTTTAGCAAATAACTGACACACAGACCTGTGGGGTGATGCTGGCTGTTCAGAATGATGGCATTTTTACCAATCTTAAATTAATCTAATAAAGACCTTTAATCAGACTCTGCTGCTTTTAAATAATTGAAAGGAAGAAATAAGCAATAAATAGGACCTTTCCATTTCAAGCACAGCATAGAGGACTAGATAAACCCTTGAACATCAGTGACTCAGGAAAAAGAGACCTTTTAAATCCATGAAATAAACTCCATCAGCCAAAGTGAGACTTTGTTGCTCTGTTCTTTTCTAGCCTTTTGCACATAATCTCCAGTTAATTACTACCGAGTTCTGTGATGTCACAAATATTTTGATTTTTTTTAATTCACAGTATTAGGATTTCCAAAGTGACATTAAATACTTTGTGATGAAAATGTTAAATGTACACAGGGAAAACATAAATTATACTAAAATAGAAATTATTTTTAAATTATTGTTCAATGGGCATCACAGAAATGTAAACTTTTTAAATAGAAAATGGAATAACCTTTTCAGCAAAACAATTTATTTCATTGCAGCTGATTGGAGGGGGTCACTCAGCCCTTGCTCATCCAAGTCATCCCACTAAAGCCCCTTGCTCTTCTTATGTAAACAAAAACTGAAAATTCAGTTTTAAAACAAGCCCAGCCTTGCAAGGTGCTTATGAATCCCACCAGCCCCCCGCTTAACTCCAGGCGTGCAGACGGCGCTGTGCTCACTTCAGCGAAATTACTGAGATGTTTGAAGTTAAGCACATATTTGAATACATCGCGCCACCAACCCCTGCACTTTCCTGACAGAGGCAACATGTTTTCCTCTAGTTTCAAAGCGAACAGTATCAGAGCAACATCCTCAAAGTCACATCTTCTGCCGTCTCCGCAGACGCCTATATGGGACCACGTACACCCTGAAGCCTCGCGGCAGATTTCCACAGCTGGTAATGTGGTTCCTATGCAATCTACTTTCACTGACTTCTTTTTCTCAGAATGTCACCCTTAAAAGGCAAATATTAGCAGAAGGGTTGGAAATTCCCTCCTGTACACCACATCTCCGAAGACATTAAGAAAAAGCAAGACATGGTGGCACCTACAGCTCACCTTCACCCTGCGAGAGACTGGATCCTGGCACCCACAACAGGGGAGCTCTCCCTGATATTTACTGTATTTCTCTGTACAAAACATAAAAAGAAGGTGGGTAGGAGGTACGTACCATCACGGTGTCTGCGTGCAAGGGGAGCTGCAGACAGCAAACACCGGTGAGTGGTCCTGGTTCATATCCGTCCCAGCAGCTCCTGTTGGATCCCAGTTCCTGCGTGCTCCAGTTTTCACAGTGAAGAGACTGCAGGCTCTGGTCTGTTAAGGCACCTTGAAAGTGAAAATGGGAGTTAGATTTGAAAGCCAGTTTGAATTCCTTAAATCAATGTTGATTGAGGAACAAGCATTCACATCTTATTTTCTATAAAGAAAGATCTCAGCCATTAGCATAAGTTTGCATCTACTACTTAAAGCAAAGGTTGGAGATAGAAAACAAATTTTTACCCTTCTTAAAACCTCAACTTAAAATACTGTGTTTTCACATGATTTACCACCATGAAATAAGGGATGGTTTTAGCTGCCCTGTTCCCAGAATGTCCCGGCATGTCTTGTGGCAACCTGGTCTCCAGCTCAGCTCCCAGGCTCTGCAGGAGGAACAAGAGAGTGGTTCTCCCTGCTCGTGGGCACAAAACCTCTTCCTGTAAAACAAACACTGCTCAATTTTCCATTCAAGGGAAAATATTGTATTTCTTAGGAGCAAAGTACAAGTAATGAAAAAATACATAGGTGTATTTATACCCATACAGATAGAGAGATAACCTGTGGTCTTGTCTTAATTGCTTCAACCCATGAACTAGGTCATGCAGAACCCATTTTTTTAGTCTACACATTCACTTAAACTGAGATAAAATACAGCAGTTTTTGGAGAATTTGTCCTGTGCAGAGTTTTGAGTCCCAGCAAGTTTCAATTAGTTGTCCTCATTCCATCAAACTAAATTTAGTCCAGGCATATCAGTTGTGAGTTGTAAACTTTCTTCTTTTTCATCAAATGAACCACATCACGTAATAACTTCTTTTTTCTTTTAGAGAAACAGAACTGTCCTAGGAATTTAAATTTTCCAAAGGCAGTTTTGATCTACAGTAGATTTCCTATTTATTTGTCAGAATAAGACCACGAGTCTTGGTCTGTACCATACATAGAAATAGTCCATCGCATGGGTCAGGAGAAGTTAAGAAATCACTCACAGTGAACCACAACCAAATATTTTATATATTCACAGGTAAGTATTAAGTTTTATCAGTGCACTATCATACTAACATGCGTTTATAATTACCTAAAGCCAATAAAGCAGATAGCTTTCGACACTTTCCCCATATCGAGTAGAAAGCAAAGGATTGCTTTTCTCCACATCAAACAGTACCTGGAGCATTTAAAACAGTTTTTTCCTAAGCTGCGCAAACTTTAATTTCAACCCAAACGATCCTCTCTGTATTCCGAGCACTTTTTTTTCCCTCTGACACATTTTAAAGACAACAATTTTGTAAATTGTCAATATATAATCATATCAGCTCGTGCCTGCTTTTCAATCGGCACCTCCAGCTTGCACTAATTAAACAGCCTCCCTGACACCGCGCCGTCTTCGTAAACAAACAAAGTGAGATTTTTTTCAGAAGCCACAGTGTGAACTCTTCTCTGGAAATCGGTTATTAAGCTGCAGGTTTCTGTTTCATTTGCCTGCCTTTCACTTTAAAGCAAGCAGCAGCCACTGAAAACACAATAATGAAAGAGGTCATGGAGCACCAGTTGTGCATGAAAGATGCGAAAATTTACTGCAAATGAGACAAGAGCAGTAAATTCATTTTTATTCAAATTACTGTCATCCTACATTACCACTTCTCCTGTAAACATTGTGCTTCAGACAGTGTGACAGCATATTATTATTTGTGAGATTATACTATTATTAAGCTATTAACATGTCACCTCCTGCTTGAAACAATGACTCAGCTTGGTACTGCATAATAGGACAAGTTAGGGAGACAAGGCGAGGTGACGGAGAGGTTAGTTGTAAGAAGGGAGGCCATGCATAGAGTGACAGCTGGCACTTACGGGCTAACATTTATTCAAAAGAGCCCACATAATGAGGATGCGATTGGCTTTTATTTACATACTGTACCCACAGACTAATTCTTTCTCTTTCTACCCGTGCGGGACACCCCTTGGCTCTGGTAACAGGCACCAAGCAGTCACCTTTCCCACAAGGAGGAAGAAAGTCGGTGAGAGAAGTTATGGGCAGGGCAGATGCCGGGCATCAGCCGGGGCACAGCGCTGCCACCCTTTCCTCTGCTTCCAGAGGGGATGCTCTAAGCTCTCCTGTAGGTATTATGGCTGGGTCCCCCAGAGGTTACGAACGATTAAAATTTCATTGTTTCTAGGCTTCAAAGGCTTCCAGCGCGGGTTGCAGCACAGAGTTGCTGCAACACCAGGGTGGTGGAGTGCTCTGCTTGGAGGTAGCTGCCAATGCCAGGGCTGTGGTCCTCCATCACTCCCCACCACCTCTTCCTCCATCACACCTTGAGTTTTACCGGGGTTTGGCAACTGCCCGGCTCCCTCACAGCCCTACAAATTTTCAAAGCCTTTCTTTTGCACCCCAAAATGAAACATCAACCGCTCCACCTTATGCCCTGCTTTATTTCCCTTCCTCTCGGATTTGCCCTCCTTTCCTGACCTGCTCTTGATGAAGTTGAGACCTGTTTATGGAAATACTCCTTTTTGAGCCTTTGCAGTGATCTCAGGAGGGGGAAGAGGGGGGAAAGTGTCATTTTCTGAAATCAAGTAAACACCAAGCTTTGTTCTAAATTAGTTGGGGAAGTGCCTCGTGAAGTAGAACAAACAGAGAGAGACATCAGCGAGTTACTAATGATCCCTTGTGAGGGCTGGCAGAGAAGCCGCAGACGCACAAGGTTTTAAAGCCTCCAAGGTTCAGGTTCCCACGTGTGGTATGCAATGAAAAAAACCCCGTGATTCGGAGGATGCTTCCCTTACAAATGTCATTTTAGCTCTACCTCAGGCTGGAGGAAGGCAACTTTGATGTCTTAAAAGCTCGGGCGATAGGCACTGGTTTGTAGCTTCATCGTTAAACAGCCAAATGACTTAGAAATATGGATATGCACATGTCCAGAAGATGTTACTTTTTAATTTCTCAAAAATTCCACAAAGATGGTGGCATTTGCTGAAACTGCTGCTGGGTAACCACATATTAAAGACCTATTTGCTTACCGTGTGTGGGGACTTCCCCTTTTCCCCTTCCTCTACTCTGCTTTTCTCTTTTTTATTTCTTTTCTGGTTTTAATCTGTTTTTACTGCATATAGAGTAAAATACAGAGAGGTGGCACCACATCAGGGCAATGGTCCCACATTTCTACCCTCCCTGAACAGTGTGAATCCTCCTCTTACTGCATCTTGTCCCCTCGTTCTCTGAATTCTTCCACAGCACAACCACGCTCTTGAAATCACTCCAAACGATATTTCTTTTGGGAAAATACAGGCTCAAGCTCAAACCCTGCTCCTCTTATTACAGGACATCTTGTGAGGTGCCCTTCCATGGTGCAGAGATGCAGCGGCAGAGCCCAGGTGCTCCCCACCCCTGGAAATTGCAAGGATTAAAGCTGTAATAACAAAAAATAACCTAAAATGGAAGTTTAGACAGTGTGAGCTTGGTTGGCCTCACTGTTGCCTCTTTCCAGGGCGTTTCCATTAAAACAGCCTGGATGAGGCTCTTTGGGTCTTCCCATCCAGGCCCTTCTTATTGCAGACAACGTTTCCACTAATCCCCTGTCATCAGGCTCTGCTTTAAGAGCCGTTAGTGGTTTTTCACGTCGTTACCCACATATGGAGTCTGCTCCACAGCCTCCCCGCTTTGATATCAGAAACCTTCTCCTACATTTCTAGCTTCTGTGTAGGTGCAGGTCGCTGGTGCCTATGTGTTGTGGAGCCGACTTTTTATCCCAGAGCCCTTTATTCCCTCTCACTTGAGCACAATAATCATGTAATTTAGCATCAGTAGTCTACAATTTCACCTCTCGCTCCTCATCAACAAGAGGTTTTCTTTTAGTAAATATGCATTTATTTCCCCACACAGTTTTCCCTTTGGTCACATCACCCTCATCCATCAGTGAGCTTTTTCAGAGTGCCTCGACACGCTTTGTCTTTCTTTGCCATGGACTATCCTGAACTGTCAGGATCTCCTGACCCTGCTGCTGAAAACGTACTCGCTCCCACAGATCAGCTCTCCCGGCTCCTTTGTGGACATGTCCCAGTCAGCAATTACTGCATTTTATCACACAAGCAGGACTGGTATTGACCTGCTTGTTATTTTAGGAGAATAAAGTACTCCGCAAGGTCGTTCACAGAATTCGAAATAGTCCAGTGAAGTTGCCCTTTGTTATTACCCATTTTTTTGGACTCATTTGCCCTTCGTGGGTACTGTTCTTGCCCACCTACCATCACACATCTATTAAAACAAAAGATCAGACCTGAGAACCTTACGCTTGGCTCCTAAACCTTAATGAGACTCATAGATGGAAACTGTTCTCCATTTGCTGAGCATCTACAAACCAGCACCACCTTATCCCTGTATTACTCCAGTAGCTAAATACAAGCTCGGGGGACCAACTTGTGGTGTCAGTTTTTAAAATTTTAACTAGAAGAGACATATGGACCCCTGCTTCCCATCAACACAAGTAAAGCTGGAGGAAGCTCAGAAGAAGAAAAGAATTTTCTGCAGTTTTTAATCGGGCCAGTAATCGCTGCTCTTAGGCAGCGCAGCCCAGTGCACTAACAAAAGATCAGCACAGGAACCATTAAACGCCGAATTTTCCCAGTGCACTGCAAATGCACATATAAACACTGAATAACCTGAGGCTTGGTCAGGGTTCAAAAACACAGTTAAGCACCTCTTAAAACACTTTTTTGTTTACACTGCTGCAGCTTAGACCTGCATTTCCTTGCACGAGATCGGCCACATTCGCAGCCTTGATTTTTAAGCAGGACAGAACAAGAGTGCAAAAATTGCTGTTAAATAGAAATCAGTGATATCCTGAGAACACACAAAAATCACAAGGGAAAATGCGGGGGGAAAAAACACCCCAACCCTTGCAATTATAAAATCAGTGCAAAAACTAAAACCGCTCTGTATTTCCCCAAGCATACCCATAGATTATTTAGGCTGCACAAGCAGTATGATCTTCTGTCCTTCACACTTTCATCCTAATGGCTAACAGCAATGGTTGTCCCCGCACTGAATAATACTGCGCTGCAAATCTATGCCGCATTGCCCAAACACAAAATATATTCAAATCTAAAAGCAATAAGAAAAAAATAATCATAATGCAGGTAATAGCTGAGGTGCAGAGCTGATACCAGGTATACTAGGTATCAGCTGTGTGCCAGTTGAGAAAGGAACGGTCATTTGGGCCACAATGACAAATATTTGATCTGATTTATCAAAGAAGAATCAATTTGACGAAACTAAATCAAACCAATCTACAATTCCCCTCCCCCATGCACAGACATATATGTATTTATATACACAGAAGCCACAGGCAGCATTTCTTCACGTATTCAAACTAATGACCTTATGATACTCTCAGTCTTTATCTAAATATCCTAAATATGCCTCTCCTGCCATTGCACCCATCCTGCTCCTCAGGACCATCACAGACCCCACAGCCGCCTGCTCTGACGGGGGCATCTCATGTGTTCACCGCTGATTAGACTACATTATTTCTATTATCCTATTGGGCTTCACACTAGGAATAAAGGCACTTGCCCTTATTTGAAACTAGCAGACACCAGGAGAATTTGCTGATTGCTAATGAGAAAGCGAAGGTTTTGTTGGTATCATCTGGGACGTTCTTGCTGTGGTCTGCTATTAAGATCTGGAGCTCTACTTAACACACCATATTAAGCAGGCAGTGACTTTATTATGGGATCAGTATAACTTTTCATGTCTGGTGTACTCCTAAAGCCTAGGCTCAAACACCTTTTTCCAGAATATGAAACATAATATCTTAGTGCTAGCTGCATTATTTAAAAAGGGGCAATGTGGTTCATAACTTTACATTTATTGCATACTTTTAAGCCACTTGACCCATATAAATATTGCTATAGAGTTGCCCTCAGTTATTAAATTCTTATTGCTTATAAAAAGGGCAGCAGGAAGTATATAATCTATAGACTAAGGTGTGGGTTTTTTTAAGGGGGAGAGGGAAGAATAAAAAAGGAGAAAGGCTGGAAACAAATGTGTTTTGATCCTGTCCACAGCCTTGAAGTTAATACACTTTCTGTCTTACAGAGAAAGTCTGTTTGTTTAAACTTCAGGAATTAGGTACCAGCACAGCGAGGAGGTCCTTACCTTTTTGAAGCCGAACTGGAAACCCCACCTCTTAAAAGAAATTGTTTGCAGGAACTTTTCCCTCGTTATTACAAGTCAAGGACAGGTAAAAAACAAAACAAAACAAAACAGGAGACGAGCGTCCACTGCAGCTCCCGCATGGCCCAGGCTGTCCAGGAAAAAAACCCAGGCTGTTCTGAGGGCTATTTTGAGAGGATTCTCATGGTCCGAGGGCAGGGGCTGGGCTCGTGGGCCCTGCTTTGCACACACGCACACGCTCGCACATGTGTGCCTGGATGACAGGGAGGACAACACATTAACATAGGTAATTTTACTTCAGAGTTGCTTGGGGCAGAACCTCTAGACCTAGAGGTTACTGCTGTCAAAGTAGGACCTTTTTCTTCCTGTCACTTCTTTCAGAGATGAAAGGAAAGATTTCCCTTAGCCTACAGCATTTAGCGTGCAAACGCTCCACCACAACATTTTGAAACTATAGAAATCATGAAACCAGCCTGTGACCTTCCATTTCAGTGACAGTACAGGAATCCCTTGAGCAGTGAAGGCATCCTCTGATATTTGGAAAAGTGTCATGTTTTCTTTACAGTGAAAACTGTCATATTGTTGTTGGCATAAAATACAACACTTCCTGGAGTTGTGATTTCCTTGTTTGCTACAAAATGTCACCTGGGCAACTGACATGTTTTTTTGTTTTGCTTAGAGCAACTTCCCACTTATGATATTCAAATCGAGTTGATATTGATACCTTAAGCTGTGCTGAAAGGAGCGGCAATTACCGACATCTGAAATTCCTCAAGAAAAAGGCAGTTTAGCTAAAAGACGCGGACCCTCCCGACAACGGCAATCCGGCTGCAAGTTAAACACAGCCCTTATACAATTTGCAACCTATTGATGTGCCAGGCAGTAATTCTCCAGCAGGAAAAAATAAAATAAAAAAAATAAAAAAAGGCAGAAGAAGCAGGCTCAGATACATGAGATGCTTCCCCCAAAATAAGCAACTGAATGCTCATTGAGGGGAAAAAAAAAAGAAAGAAAGAAAAAAAAAGAAAAACAAAATGCTCAGCCTGAAGCAATAAGTAGAGCTGCCTAGAAAAGTACAGGGCTTTTAAATCATCCCTGCACTTACATCTTAAAGTACAAAAGCATTTTAATCTTAGCTAGCATAGCCTTATTATAGCATTGCTTTTTTGGGGTACAGCTTGAACATTGGGGTCAGTAGGATTGCTTTGCTTCAAATACCAGCCTTCTTTCTCCACATTAAAAAAAAAATAAAATAACAATTAGTATTTATATTTTTGAATACTGCGAGTCACAACTTTGACTGAAATTAAGGGTGTTGAGAGGTGTCACTTCATTTTGCAGGGCTAAGAAGCTAAAGGGAATAAAATCATATTTACATTTTAAAAACTCTAAAGGGTTCCAAACCAAGAAAAAAATTAACTCTTTAATTACACAATGCTGCGATAGTTAGGAAAGTTAAATCCCCAGCTTAAATCATGCAACCGGAAGCAGAAGATGATCTTCAAAGCATATTGCACAAAAGGAGCGGAACGGGTGCTGGAGTATTCGAGTCTTATTTACCATTTTCTGGGACATTTCTTTGCTACAGATATCTTAATGAAAAATTTAAAAAGAAAAAAATTTGTTTGCCTTCAATCTGTGCAGGAGAAAGAGTGTTTTCTGCTTTCCAGTAACGATTAGTTAACGATTCCAGTTTTGACTTGTGGGTGTAAAATATAAACAAACTTAGTATATGTGCGGATATCTGTGTGTCTAGATATGTTTATCTCTAAGAATTACAGAGATTTTCTCTGTATGAGCTCTGGGTGAAGCCACAGAGATGTAGAAACAGAATAATTACTTCTCAACAGAAACAAACAACAACAAAAAAATCCCTTTTAAGGCAAAGAGAGCCTATTGTGTTTGAAGTTGTAATAGAAAAACAAAAAATCCTAAAATTATACCCATTTAACAGGTACCCTGCGTCATTTAGGAACGCTGCCTTTTAAATGAACAAGCAAATTTTTAACAGATTTACGTGTTTTGTAAAAAATATGTCAAACAAACTAAAGAGAAGGTCTCCTAATTACTCATCAAACGGACTCCAGTCAGCGGGGAATGCAGCTGGAGCGATATGTTGTGCTAATGTTAGGGCAGAACCCGAAATATTTCCTCTTGGAAAATAACAACAGCAGCAGCAGCGCCGGCAGCAGCAAGATCCCAGTTTAGCGGCGCCGACGGGCTCGATCCTGCCAGGAGGGACATCGGTGCCAGGCGCTGAGCACATGAGCATCGCCAGGGGGTCGGCCAGGGGGCTTAAAATGAACCATCCGCATCACCCTTGAGCAGAAAAAAACACGTTAAGTGCCTTTTTTTTGCAGTGTAGGGGACATTAGACCCGAGCTGTTTAGTATGCGAGTGATGAACAAAGTTTGATGTTCACACAGGGTCTTTTTTTTATTTTTTTCCCCCCCTTTTCTCTCCTTTTATGAAGTATCTGCCGCAGCAAGGTTTGCACAGAAGGCTAATTAGAAAATATGCAGAACTGCTTCCTGTTTTTAATGTGGAATCATATTAGAGACCGTTTGGTAGGAACGGGGGAAAAGTCACCATTAGGCATATTAATGACCGTCCCTTTTAACAAAGCTGCTCGCTTCTCTCAGCGTTGGAATTCATTTGAAAATAAAAATACTGATGAATTAGTGGTCTTCCTTTCACATGCAGTGCAATGTTATCTGATTTTTATTTTTTTTTTTTTTTCTGGCATGGTAATCTTAGTGAAATTCCTTATTCCTGCATAATTGTTATAACGCAGGGCCCTCTTATCCTGCTCTCCCTCTTCAGCCAAAACTCTGACTCACTTCAAACAGGATTTTTTTTCCAGGCAACAGCTCTGGCACTGGGCTCACGGTTTGTAACTCTTCATGTCTCCCCTAAAGGGAGCGAGCGATGTTTGGCACATCCCTAGTGCAAGACATTTTTAAAGGTATATTTAAGACACGTGTGCCATGCCGCGGAGTAGATGTGGCAGAGTTAATAATGGCACGTAAAGGTTCGTGAAAATCCACAACCTAAACTGGTCTGACCCTCATCCACTGTCAGTCTCGCTCCTCCAGCAATTATTACATTTAGAAAGCTTAGATCGCCAGTCTGGAGTGACTATTACATTGAATAATTATGTCCTGGTTTGAGGACAATTACCCTGAGGTGTACCCCAATAGCTGCAAACAAAACCAGACTGATAAACTCACTGTAGCTAAGAGCAGAATTGGACCTGCAATTGCCAGTCTCTGCTGATTTATTCCGTAATTCATATTTTCAACAATATGCAATCCATTAGCAGTACAGAAAAACACGCAATAACTACTTGGGTGGACTTAGGATTCTTGGGTTGCTCTCTCAGACAGATAGCTTTTTTTTTTGTGATTTATCTCCCCCCCGAATTTGCTTTCACTTATATTGGAGCTGGTTTAGTACTTCCATAGGATTTTTAAGATAAGTAGAAGGATTATTGGTCACACTCCTTGAAATTCATCACGGAGCGGTGCTGGCTTTGACTGGAGCTCATTATTTGTTGCATTTCTCTAAAGTAGAATATGTTCAGGACACACACCCTTCAAAGGTTTGTGAAAAGGAAAACAGTCTCAGCAGAATCTGCCTTTACATCAGCTCCTGTAGGGTCCTTAAATAACTTCTCTCCAAGATGGCAATATTTCAATATTCTGCTAAAAGATTCTTGTTAACAGGAGGGACCCCGGATCTCAAAACTGGGTTTTTATTACAAATCCCAGGGATGTTTGTTCTATAGATACAAAGGAAAACTTCTTCTGTCTTGACTTTTTTTAACATAAATGTTTCAGGGGTTGTGTCTTTTAAACTATGTAAATGCAACTGCCTGCCTTCTACTAGCGGAACTTTATTTTCTTCCTTTACAGTAATATATAGATCTGAAATTCCAAGGGTTTCTGGTGCTTTTCATCTGTCACCTCAAGTCAAAATCATGGAGTTCAGCTATAAAAAAAATTATATATGATAAATTTAACTTGACCTAACTGAAGTGTTTTAAAGCAAGCAGGTATTTTTGACATTAGAAAAAAAATATTACTACGACTGTATTATCTACACGTCTCCTCGCCTCTATTTATACCACAAAAAATACCTCAACCAACTGTTCTCCAAAATGTGGCCTGAAGTTCAGTCCCTGCTAATATCTGTGATGGACGGCGCTTTGGAGAATACAGGTTTTTTTAAATGCAAAAGGCACTTTGCAACGTTTCAGGTCATAAACTGAAACCACAGAATCCGACATCCAATAGCACCTACTACACATCCATAGGTATTGTTGGATTGTGGAGGGACCCCCCCCATTTTAGCAGCCTCCTGCGCCGTCCTGAGCACGGCTCTTGGCCCTGCCTTTACAGATGAGTCCCTCTTTAGCGCTTCCTGAGCTATTTCATACACCCAAGTAAACTTTCATACTCCAGTTCAAATTTAATCAATTTTTTGTTTTGCAGCCTTTTGTAGATTGAGTCTTTTGTTAAGAAAGGACGTCTTGTTTCCCAAACACACCAGAAGTAATCGCTGGCATCAGAGTGCCACCAAAAGGCAGGAAACGAAATCAGCAGCCAGGCACTGACCTTTGCAGAGACAGCTAAGGTTATGCACATAACATTTGCTTGTTTACTTTGCAAAATAAGCAATGAGTTGGAAACTCCGAGCTTAGCAAGCGTCTCGCTACACCTGAAAAGCAACACTGACAACAACAGCAAAAAAAAACCGCGGTCGTTCTTGGGTTTGCTGTTGTTGTGTGTGGAGGCTATCTGCTCCACTCTATATCTATCATGATGCAACTTTAATAACGTTAGCCAAGACTGCTCAGAAAATCACAGCTGTAGCTGGAGGCAAAAGGGAGAAGAAAAAAAAATATAAAAAAAAGGGAAAGAAAGAAGGGGAAAACAAAAAAAAAAAGCTAAAATGAGGTGCTTCTCCCAAGCCTCACCCAGTGAGCTGAGTATTGGCTTATGTGTGAGAATAAGCAAACGAATCGATCGCTGCAGTAGGTTGATGGCTACTGGTCGTTTTGATGGATATGACGGTAAAAAAAAAAGTCCAGATTGGTTCACAGTGGACCTCAAACCATGTCAGCTAAAACCAAAGAGACAAAAAAGTGACAGCTGCGGAGAGTACACTGCAGGCAGTCAATGGTTCCTGTGATTTATTGTTCCATCTGCCTTGCCGCTGTGAGGACAAGTTCCCCCTGATTTGGTTAAAATGAAAAGGACCTCAGAGAGCACAACGTGTTTTTTGAAAATGTGCAGAAACTATTTTTTTATTTCTTGATTTATGTGCCTTTCCCCCTCCATAATGTTTGCACCAATTGTTACCCAATAACGCTTACTGAAAAATGTGAAGCTTCCCAACCACTAAGAAACTCTCCAGACCGCCCCCACCCCTCCACCCCATCACAAAAAGAGGGGGGGGAGAAGGAAAAAAAACCTTACAAAAAAAACCCCATCAAACACATAAATAACCCACGCTGTCAGACACAAGCCAGAAAACTAGTTTGTCTATTTTTTAACCTTCCTGCTTTCCAATTAACAGCCGCCTTTCGGAGCCTGCGAAGCTACCAGGCTGCGAGGCGGTTAAAAGCCAGGCTCGGCAATGGGTGGTGTGCAACCATTTAATATATTAGAGAGTTCAAACCCGGATTATAAATTTGCCTGAGCCACCCAAGTGCTATGGCCAACAGTTTTCCATTAGTGGAGGCTATTGCCAGCGCTCAGCCCCGCCGCTGGGGTAGAGGGGACAGAGCCACTGCCGTCTTTACACACCAACTTTTTTTGGCCATTTTCTGACTTGAAAAGGAACATTTCCTTCATGTGGTTGATACAGCTTATTACCCCATTAAAGGGAAGCACTGCACGACACTTCTGTCAGGGCAACGCCGAGGCCTAATCAACACTTGGAGGTGTAACACAACACAAATAATCTCGCTCCTATGGGAAGCCGCCTGAGAAACACTCGGGCTTGCCCCTGGGAGGATTCAAGTATGCCATAGCAGAAATATGGTTAATGTTTTAATACATTTATGGAGCATAAATCATAAATGAAGCATTAAGTGTCCAGTGCTCTCTCAAGTTTTAACAAACACGAGTAAATTGAATGAATCTGGTAGAGCGAGGTATTGATAATTTTCCATGTGTCACACACAGTGGGGAAGAATGGATGCCGGGCCGCTGAGACCCGCCGCCTCCTCGCATACATTACAATTCCCCACTTAACAAACCAGTAACCCACAAGAAGCGAAGGGAAGGCTCTTCCTCTTCCCCCTCCAATAAATGTTTCATGCAGATCAGCAAATTTTCAGCAAATTTCCCATGAAAAGGCCGGCCGGGACCTGCGGTGCACGGCGAGGCCTGGGGGCCCTGGCAGCCTGACCCCGACGGCGGCCGCTTCCTGGCTCCAGGTTTCCTTCTGCCTCACAGGTCCAGCCGGGTGTCAAAAGCTGGCCTTGTCTCCTGTCTCAGGATGTTGGTTTTACCTCTCAAGTGTTTCCTGAATTTGCAAAAATTCTTGGGGTTTTGTGTTGTTTTTGGGTTGTGGTGTTTTTGTTTTTTTTTTGTCCGCGAGCGGCCCATTTACTTTTTTCAGGGNAGAGAGAGAAAGAAAAAAATTTCTTAGTCGCTACTGTTGAGCAGGGGGTTTTCCCCTGGGACCAGTTCTACTTTTGGAACATGTTATTGTCAGGCAGAGGTCAACATCTTTTACCTCTTTTTTCCATTATTCAAAATAAGTATTGATGTTATGTTTTAGCTATTTAAAAGCCAGCTGCCTTGCTCATTTCAGATATTTTTCCTGGTATTATTGTATGTGGTAATAGCTGGCCTGTGTATCGTCTTTCACAAAATCTAGCCTTTCAGGGTCTCAGCCTTCAAATGATATCAATCAAAATTTATGCAATTCAAAATCCATATGTATAGAGTCCCAGTTCACCTCATTTAATGATAATAGTAAACCACATGTTGTGTACATGTCTGAAACACTTTTCTAGTTCTTGACTGTATTAACCCTAGGGGCACTATGTTTTTGTACAGCTTGCCCAACTGAGCAGCATAATATATTGATTAATACTTGGCAACAACTGCATTCTTGAATAATAAAACCATGAACAAGGTAAATGTGTACTAATAAAACAAGAAGAGTGTCAATATTATTTGGGGATATGTGTTAATAAAAGATGCTAAAGGATGGGTGAGCCCCCAACGCCACAATTAACAAAACTGGTCCCTTTTCCAGCCCTGCGTGCCATTGCTCTTCCAGAGCCTCCTCACCCACCTGGGCATCCCTGAAGCAGCCACAACAAATATTCCATATTTATGGGGGCTGCATCCAGCACACAAGAAAAAAGTTAGGCATTTCTGCAAAAAGCAAATGAAAATTAGCAAGATTTCATAATACCCTTATTCTGCCTGGGCAGAGCCCAGTATAGGTATCACTGGCAAAGCCTGAGAGCAGTTACTGATTTTACAATAGAATTTGCTTCTGACAGACTGCATTATTTACTTAAGTTTTAATATACAGTTAGAAATAAGATTTTCTTGCATGGAAAAACACTAGAACATTTGGCAAAGGAAGAGCCAAACATTTTCCTTAATTTCTTTTGGCAACTCTGAAAAATAGATCCCATTACCCTCACGTTTGCATTCCAGAAACATAACAACAAATGATAATTTTACAAAAATCAAGATATAATTAAAAATAGTGTGATATAATAAGCAGCGAGTGAAGGCAGAAGGATGAGACGTGCTGGAAAGCACTGCTTTCAGCACAGGAGATGACTGAGAAGGGAAAAAAGCAAAGGACACCAGCTGAAAAGCTGTTGCCAAAGCTTATTTATTTATCTGGGGGCTGATGGGGGGAGACACTAGGAGGGAAAGACTTGAAAGTAAATATTGTTTAGCAAACAGTTAAAATGGTTTCATGCTGCTTTTTTTTTAAAAAAAAGAAAAAAAAATTAAGACAATATTTAAACATAGGTTCATATTCATATTTCAGCCATTTGACTTTTGCATGAAAACAAATATTGAGGCATTAAACACAATTATGTTTTGATTAACTGGAGCTGGTTCCTAAAACCGCAAGGTAGAGCAGCAAGATTGCATTTGTGTCTTCCCTCAATGCCATCCACATGAGTCACAGCGAGGCAGGAAAGCTGTTGACAAATTAATACTTTAAGAAAATAAACTATGGTCATGTTGAACATAGAGCAACTTTATCCTGATTAATTTGTGTTGGAGTCACTCCAGCCCCTTTTACAAAGCCGCGCAGTTTGTACAAATGTGATTTCCTAATATTTACATGAGGAAAGCCTCAGCCGTTAAGCTTTGCCTCCAGTGTGAGTTTTGTGGTTAGTAAAAAGACAATAAAAATACAGAGAGGTAATTGTAAGCACATTTGGAGAAAAAAAAAAAAAAGAAAAAAAAAAAAAGAAAGAAAAAAGAAAAGGGAAAAAGAAAAAACCAAACTGTTTTTCTCCACTGCTCCTTGCAGAGTCCTATAAAAGTGTGCTGCGCTGCAGCATTCTCGCGGGGACCGTGGTGCCAGCCGGCACCCAGGGAAGGTTTCAGTAAATGCAACACCTAAAGCTTAATAACAGCCCCGGAATCCCACCAGCCCCGCAACCTTCCCACCTTGGCCCTACCTTCCCGCACTCTCAAAGCTGGTATAAATTCCGATTAGCCTGCCTAATCACATGGTCTCTGTCATTTTATGTCTTTATTTAAATAGAACGCCGGGCGTTGGTACAATTGTCTAATTTAATAAATACGAGGAGGAAAAATGCAGTTATAATGTGTTGCTTTGTTTGAAGAATATTAAAAATAACCTTTAGTTTTAATGAGTATTTTTCCCCCCCATCAGTTTACACAATTTTCCAGATGCAAAATGAGCTTTTGGCTGTAAAATATTTTATCACATTGTCTTACACAATAAAGATTAGGTGTTTTCGCTCTCTCTCAACTCTACTGCAATTATTTTTTAGTGTTTGCAAATCATAATATCATTTAAAAACCATATTTTATACCTCATCTAAAATACTTTTATAGCAGTGTGATGAAAAATACCCAACACAACATCTATTTAACTACTCTTTTTAAGTGGCTGTAATATGCTTTGGTATAATTTCCCAGAAAAAGGCACAGCTAAAAAAGCTTAGCTGTTCTTGAAAACAAATCTCCCAAGAAGCATCTTTGCAAAAAATCCCCAGAACTGAATTCCCCTGGCTGAAGAGCCCAGAGAGCCTGAATATAAAAATAGTAGCCCTGTCATTTCACATTCATTAAGTGTGAAACTCAGAAATTAATAATGTAAAAATATGCTTTTTAATTAGTCTTACATTCTGCCCAATGTACTTAAATGGGATCAGCAGCTCCCTAATGATTTTTTTCTTAATAAAGTATTAGCCTGTGATGCACTGGAGTTGACAGGTATGATAAACTGGAAAGTACTTTTGGAGGCGTATGAATGATACCAAAATAGTACTCTCCCATTTAAATGTAATTAACATCAGGGAGCAATATTACATGAGGAGAAGCCTGCAAGATTTTTATTTCAGGGTATTTATTTTTTTTTTCATTTCTTGGTTTATGAGTAGTTTGATGATTGCAGCAGTGATTTTATAATTTAATTACCTTTGTTGAAAGCTAAGCTTTTGCTAATAGCAGGTCAACAGGATCATAAAGCAGTCTTCAAAAATATTGAAAAGGAGGTAAATCCCCTTAGCTAACCTATACAATAAGAATGCGGGTATGCATGTCTGCACGTAATGCATTTTAGAGATGTATGTATATACAGGCTGCACGCCTGATCCCCCGTTATTTGTTTACTGTGCTATTTCAAATCAGTATTTACTCTCTAAAGGGACTTGTTATACATTAATCATATTCCAAAAAAGGAGGAGGGGGAAAAGAGGAGGGAAAAAGGGAAAAGAAAAAAGAAAAAAAAAAGATAGAAAAGAAAAAAAAAAAAAAAAAAAAAAGAAGGGAAAAGAAGGAAAGGGGGAAAAAAAAAAAAAAACAAGGACAAAAANAGGAAAAAAAAAAAAAAGTTGTGGAGAAACCTATCTGACACAGCATGGATTTTGCCAGATCCAGAGGTGGCTCCGGAGCAGCAAACATCGCCCCAACACCCAACCAGCCCTGGCCCCACTCCCTCCGCTGTCCCTTCCGCAAACAGCTTGTGTTTTTACATTTCTAAAGCAGCCAATTTTAAAACAGGAGATAAAAGATCACTGTTGACCTGCAGTGCTTGTGCAAGAGTATTCCCTAACTTACGCCAAATGTCACTTGTGTTTACTTAAGAATTTCTTCTCATATCTCAAAGTCACAGTGCTCCCCAAAGATGCACTTGCCATAAGGTAAACAAGCGGGGAGGAGGGCAGCGTCCCCGGCTCCCTCCTCCCAAATCCAGAGGTTCCTCCACCATGTGTCACCCTCCCGAGCCCACACTGACGTTTCTGTGTGTTTCCAGGCTGATGGATGCGTGGGCTGAGGTGTTGGGTGGCACAAATGGCTCGTGACACTGATGTGTGGTGGCACTTGTGAAGTGGTTCCTCAAATGTGGACTGACTGCCCAAACTCCATCCCATCTTCTCCACCACACATGGAAGTTGGAATAAAGGTTAACTTGGAGCTGGCCAATCCAACAAGGCAAACCGATGACTAGAGACTGGTCTGACCACAGGTAATGGAAAGCATTTTACATTTTGGTAGTGGTTTTCACTTGGTTTAACTGAAAATAGCTAACCCAGCAAACAAGCAAGCAAGCAAACCCGGTTATTTCTTTTTCACTGTTCCATTACAAATACATTCTTCACTGCTGATGCTGCCTCTGAATATCCCAACTAAACTTGAAGGCCTTAGCAAAACCCCTCATCCCAACCAAGGTGGCTAAGGGATGGGGTCAAAACCTCCAGGTGAAGGCATTCCCCATGAATCCGGTGCCCCGCTGTTATCCCAAGAGGTTGGGGCAGTCCTGGTGAGGGGATGCAGGTGCCCAGCTGGCAGCAATGCCACACGGGACTGCAGATGCATCACTGTAGGACATCCATTTCTCCTGCTTTGGTAGCTTTCAACGTCCTTTAAAAATGCGATCATGAAATGTCATTTCTTTTCTATTTATCTTGGCAGTATAAAACTGCCTAACTATTGGCTATACGTGAGCTCTTTTATAATATTTTTCCAATCACAAATACCATTGCATTGTTCCCCAGGGACTGCCGTGATGGATCTAACTATCTATCTATTTACGCGTTCATGAATCAAATCATTGGAGTGGAGAAAGTTTGTATAATCTATAGCTTTCATAAGATTTCACCCAACTTATACTTCATGGAGGATTTCCAGGAGTGTGACGTTATTTGCACCCACGTCAGGCACGTGCCAAACACCTCCTCTTTTCCCACACGATTTTCTGCGCTGTCAAAACCCACAGAATCACCCCAAAAATCAAAGCTTAAAATGCACGTCCAGCTCCCTGCCTGCAAAGGGAGTTTCCAGGAGCAGGGACATTTTAATGGGCAGCTGAATCAGAAACTAATCATCCCAACTGCCCTCATGTAAACACACGCTGGAAATTTTATTACTGAGATATTTGGGGTTTTCTTGATAGAGAATAAAAGACAAATAATCGAACTTATTGGAAAATATTTACATAGGGCCACACAGTGCAAACCTCAGGAAAGCTGAGCGGTATTTACTCAGAGGAATAGCCCTGGTGCAGGCAGAGGAGTGGATAGTGCTCGGCTGCCTGGGGAATTGGAGGGAGTTTGTCTGAGTCAGACACGCAGGCATTGGCCCCACACTGGGGCATCATAATGCTTTAATTAATTAATGTCTGTAAACTGTTTGGTGATCTTGGGATGAAAGGAGTTCTGGAAATGCCAGGTATTATTGAAAATTAATTACTGCAGCCTTCCCCCCAAATCTTGCTAAACATATTTCATTTTGTAATCTATCCTGCTGCTTTCATAAAGCTCACTGCAGAATTATTTTCTGCTAAATATTAAAGGGGGGGGGGGTAAGA
>VXBW01001718.1:884657-907792 GCA_013400375.1 Thinocorus orbignyianus
TAACTATTTAAGCAGGAGATTGAGCTGCAGCAGAAGAGACTGTCCAAGGGTCTCATTTGGGGAGGGGATGAAGTAGAGGACATAGGAATGAAGAGGTCCCCCTCCATGGCCAAGCTGAGACCTGGCACTCACAGAGGGTGGAGGGACGTTGCTGGAGGACCACGCTGGGGAGACAAAGCCGTGGGAGATGCAGGACCAGCATGGGGCATCCAAGGACAATATGAACTGTTCCAGCCGCCACCACATGCACATGTTGGCAAATCAATCACTCTAAATGCTACTCATCATTCAATCAAAGCAAGACAGAACATGTATATTATTTATACAAGTCTGAAATCATTTCAGGTTGCTTACTGAAGAGTCACCTTCCACATCATCACAAAGCAAAAGGGAGGTCCTGGAAGACACTCCGTGTACCAGTCCCACCAGGCACACTCCGGGCAGCTGCAAATGCAAAAACAATAAACTACTAAACAGATAAAACACGTTATTGTGCTTTTTCAAGGTTGCAGCTTTATACACGTGCATTTTAATTTATGTAATGCAAAAATTGCTCATTTTGTTGTAGCTTATTTATAAGAGCTGGCCCTATGGTCTGTATTGGGTGTTATGAAACTGTGGTGGGTTTGGAGCATCTTTCAGCTCTCCTTGGGCCAAGTCAACCCTTCTGCTTCAGTAAGCAGACGAAGTCCAAGTCTAACAAGTGTCTCTTAGGAGGTTTAGGGGGAAAATGGAAGGAAAATGTCCCAACAAACTTTCATAACTCTAAAATGGCCCCATTCTGTATTTCATTCTGTACTTGCAGTGACCTGTCTTCTCTTGGACTACTCCACCCCATTTCTCTTGTTGGAGCCATTTAGGTTTGCTGAAGTAAGGAAGGAGCAGTGTCAGTAGGGCCTCCACTAGTCGTTCTAGCAGGAACAACCACCAACCTCTCCTCCTCTTCTTCCTCCTTCTTCACTTCTTCCTTCTCCTCCTCCTCCTCCCCTGTGAAGAAGTGAGCTTTCTCCCCAAAGTAAGTCCTCAGTCATGGTTGAACAGAGGTGGGATCTTCCGTTGCACTCCTGTAACTTCTTCCCACAAATTCTGGAAGAGATTAGGTTCTTCCTTAGCATCCCGGGTCTCAAATCCACAGGTCAGGTCTCACCTATTGCCGGTTTTCAACAGAAAAAACATGTGTTTCATCAAATCTTCATCTGTATGCTTCTGAAAGTGAACAGCAGATGGGGCTACAGAAATCATCATATTTAAAAAAAAATATGAAAAACAGCCTTTTACATCTTAAAAAGCAATTTATTCTAGACCATTTCAAAAAAATAAATAGGATTCTCCTTTTCTGTTTTAAGACATCAATGAATCTGTCGCATAATGGGCTTTTGTAAACCGATTATCCTCGATAATCTCATTAGCTGAAATTATTTTACTTTTCTAACATGGTAGACTTTTAAATACCTTTATTTCATATCCCTCTGGGCACGTTGCAGTGAAATTTACTATTAAGCAAAATAATTATCTATCTCAAACCTTAATGCTAAAAAGTAAAAAAAATAAAATAATTACAGTCTAAGGGCAGATATTAGAATGAAGAAAGTACAAGAAAGCCCACAACTAAGAATGAAAAACGGAAAATTTCCACAAGCATGCAAATCTCTTCTCCTTATTGACAAATAAATCGTATTTGTTTTTCCTATGGCTATTGAGAAGGAAATATAGGTTGATGCAAATGGCAGGGCTCATGCTTGAGGTGGGGTTTGTGACTTTGGCAACGTGGTGGCTTCATGCTTGGGAAGGAAGATGCTCCACCAGCTCCCATCATCCAGGACCTGCATCACCCACTTCCAGCACAGATCTGAGCAATTAAGAACTGTGAGTTGTTTCAAAATAAGCTGAAATCTGTGGGGGTATGCTTTTCTTTTTTTTTCACGTGTGGAAGTTTGCAGCTGTAATGGGATTACGGTGTCAGCAGAGGGAGGGAAGTTTGCAGCTGTACTGGTTCAGGGGGTAGGAAGCAGCTGTTAAAATAGAGGACTAATGGTGATTAATTCTTATTATGTGTTTGAAGATTGCACAATGAGTTCAGGACCCAAACCCTCCTGCAGGGAATAAACTGAAGGAGGAGGATTTAAAAAGAGGGAAAATAGAAGGGGAATTTTAATGCACATTTGGCCTAAATGGCCTGGTCTTAAATCACTTTATTAATATTTAAGTATAATTTCAGTTAATGCTATTAAGACAAAAATATATCTAGCTCGGGAAACCTGAAATTCATGCATTTTTTTGCAGATTGGGAAATCACCTGCACTCTCTCAAAAATGCACACACCAGGACCAGGCAGGGAAGCATCCCTCTGGCTCATGGTGCAGGGGGCAGGTTCTGACACACACAGATGGTGCTGGACAGCCTGTGGAACCCCCCTGTCCCGGTTTGAGGGACCACAACACCCACAACATCCCATTCCTGAGGGATCACAGCTCCCACACACCGTGGGAAGAGGTGAGAAGAGACCCCATCCCACTTCTGCATCCATCAGAGCAGCGAGGGATGCTGGTAGGGATGGAGATGAGGCACAAGCAGCAGGAAGAACCCAACCTGGGCTCAACTTGATTCATGGCCTCCAGGGAGCCTGCAGCATTTCCCAGATTCAGGGGAATTCACATAAGACCCAGCTTATTTGCTGCAATATTGTGGCCAGGTCCTACAGCTGGTTAGCAGAGAGAGATAGGTGGTGTGCTGGGTGTTCTGGGGCTTCCCCAGAGCACAGCAGGTCGAAGATATGAGATTTCTATTTATATATCACAGCCTGGCCTGGAAAGCGATGATTTAACGACAAAGCTAAGGGGAGAGCGAAACAGCCTGGAAAGGCCATCAGGAGCAGACAGTGCAGGTGGGGTCCCCCAAGCCCCCAGGATGTGGTGACCTAGAACAGGCTGCAGCAGGGTCCCTGGGAGCCCCCTGCCCCTCTTCCCTGAGAAGCTGCTCCCAACTCATCCATTTTGTGGCTTGACAACTTCACGTGGCTCTCATGGCCCTCCTGCGGTCAAAAAAAAAAAAATTAAAGAAAGAAAAAAAAATAAAGGTGAACAGCAGCAACAGGGGAAACTCCAAGATCCGGGCTTTGTTTTTCTTTAATGAGGATTAATCAAATACCATACATGCAGAGAGATTTCCCTGAATTAGAGGGGAGAAATGGGTGGGGAAATGAACAAAAAGCTAAACTTTTTTTATGTGAACTTTTTCTTTTTGAGCTTAAACTTTGAAATCATACTAATCTTTTCAAAGATGCACAAAGAGATCACAGGAAGATTTATTTCAGCACCAAATAGAATTTCCTTTACCAAAATAACTCTGCCAATGAGTTTCCTGTTTCCGTATTTTTAAGATAGGGTTTTTTTACAAATATGAAAGAATTAATAATAACTCATGACTCTGCACCAAGAAATCCTGTCTTTCGCATGGCTGTAGCTGATACCCATTCCCAGCAGAGCTGGTTAGTAAATTAAAACATTCCTTCTAGCAGCAACTGATAACTTGGAGCTGATGATGTAGGTCAAAGACATCTGCAGTAAATTATACCCCCCACCACAGTAGGAAGGGGCACACTTGGGACATGAAGATCGTGTGGATTCCATACTGGAGACCAAAATACACGTTTTTCCTCATAGCTGCTGCATAACCAGATACCTCGCTCTGGTTATTTTTGCACCGAGTATCAATGGGTCAGCAATAAAGGCTGGGATGGATTTATCGACCAACTGCCTCTTGGAGGGCAGTGGGGTAGGACGTGGTTTAAGTGCTGGGTGCTCTACCACGGGGCCCTGTGTGGAGCTCAGATGACCAGAAAATGACGTGCCGACCTGAAAATACCTGTGATTTGGTTTGTCGGCTTTGTGTGAGGCTTGGGTTTCAGCAGTGTGTCCATGTTATAATTAATAAGCAATTTCTGTTTGAATGGCGTGTTTTGTCTTCATTTGAGCACGTTCTCCGCAAAGACAAAGATCAAGACAAACCTACTCAGAACACAACGAAGATAAAAGGGAATCATAAAAAGAGACAGACAGAGGAAAAGAAAGAACAAGGAAAAAGAGAAGACAAAGAACAGGGAGACACCAAAGAAGACACAGAACAAAGACAGGCAAAATGAAAAGACAAAGAAAAGAAAAGACAAAGAACAGAGATGATAGAGCACCAGAAAGTATGCAAGGGAGGCACAAAAGGAAAAAGAGGGGAAAACAGCAACTGAGAACAAAGGGCAGAGAACAGAGCAAGAGCAGAAACACACAGGAAGGGAGAAAAATGGGAAAGGATTCAGCCAAGATGAGGCATGAAAAACAGCCCAAAGAACAAGAGAAAATAAACAGAATGAAGAGAGAAAACAGCTAATCGTCTTCTGATTTGCATTAAAAAATAAGTCCTGCAACACAGGTTCAGCAACAGAGGAGTTGTCAAGTTGAATGTCAAGATTTCTCATGTCCTCTAAATTCAGTCAGATTGTCAGTACTTTGGAAGCCTGTGAGTTGGGTGAAGTTGTGGATGAACAGGACCAGTGAGTTGATGGATTATCACCGACTGTTGAAGAAATGGCAGAAACCAGGGCTGAGAGAGGACCGTCCTGGTGACAGAATGGAGTTAGAGGGAGGCACTTGCAGGGAAAGGGTGCTCAAAAAGCAACAAAACCCCCTTCCTAAAGGTAGGAGACCCACCTCCATGATGAACCAAGCTGGCAAAGGCACATCCTCTCCTTTCCACAGCCGCTTTGCAAGAAAAGTGTGGCAGAAACCCAGATGCACAAGAATACCTACAATTTAAAAATATTTCTGTAGTTTTCTCTGTCAAAAAAAAAAAAAAGCATTCAATAAAAATCAGCCCTACATTAGCAGTTAACAGATACCCAGCCATGATCAAAATGCCAAGAGTTCCAAGTTTGGAGCTGACCAAGACAGTCTGAATGAGATTTAGAAGTAACATCTAGAGAAACAAGAAAGATTTCAGTCCTGCTGCAAAAACTGGGCAAATAAATCTTGACAATGGAGGTACAGAGGATGCTGAGGTCTCCCTGGTACAGCAGGAGGACACCAGAGGGATGGTGCCAAGCCAGGGAAGGGAAATATTACAATAAAGGACTTTGGGGTGGGGTGGGGTGTTTATTTCCTGCTTAAAGCTTCTTGCCACGTTCCTTGACTGGTCCTTTAGTTTTATGGCAACTCCTCAATGACCCAACACTGTTCAAGGCAGATGTCGTGGGTTGGGGTGAAAGTGTCTCATTCCAGATCTGAGGCAAAGAACTCTGATTTTGTAAAACACCTGTTGAAGAAATGCACAAGGCATAAGGTCCAGTTTAGTCTCATAGAATCATAGAATCATAGAATGGTTAGAGTTGGAAGGGACCTTAAAGATCATTAAGTTCCAACTCCCCTGCCATGGGCAGGGACACCTCTCCCTAGAGCAGGTCGCTCAAAGCCCCATCCAACCTGGCCTTAAACACTTCCAGGGATGGGGCATCAACAACTTCCCTGGGCAACCGGTTCCAGTGCCTCACCACCCTCACAGTAAAGAACTTCTTCCTAATATCTAATCTAAATCTCCCCTCTTCCAATTTAAAACCATTACCCCTCATCCTGTCACTAGACTTCCTGACAAAGAGTCCCTCCCCAGCTCTCCTGTAGGCTTTTTTCAGATACTGGAAGGCTGCTCTCAGGTCTCCTCGGAGCCTTCTCTTCTCCAGGCTGAACAGTCCCAGCCCTCTCAGCCTGTCCTCATAGGAGAGGTGCTCCATCCCTCTAATCATCTTGGTGGCCCTGCGCTGGACCTGTTCCAGCTGTTCGATGTCCTTTCTATGTTGAGGACTCCGGAACTGAACACAGTACTCCAGGTGGGGTCTCACAAGCACAGAGTAGCGGGGGAAAAGTCTCATAAGACTAAATCTTCTCGGTACCTCTGGATTAGATCCAACAGATATTTTAAGGCAGTAGGTAAATTAATGTATCTGTGAGAATTAAATAAGAATTAAATACTGATCTCTTTCAGTTTTTCTGTAGACCAAGAGAAGTTCTGGAAAATGCAGAATTGTGCAACAAAAGTATCTTGAGGTGCAGTGGCTTGTCAAAACTTAACTTTTTAAGTATTTGTGTTATTTTTCTTATTGAAACATTACCCTTATGCTTTACACAGGACCAGCTGTCATGAAGGACCCAGCTAGCATGGATTTTATGCATTTGTCCTTGGTGCATCGTGTTTTCTTGGACTTCACTCCATTAACACTTGTATCATATATAATGTCACTGATGCATAGAGCCATACTACTTGATATTCTTCATTTGGCATTCAGTTGGCTGGCAGTAAGGGAAAACTGGTGTGCAGCGGGTTAAACATGCTTCCCATGCTGCTCATTGGTTATATTTTATTTACCAGTATTTCTAGAATGTGCTTTTTTTTTTTTTTCCTTTTGAGATTTCCTCATTTCTTTCAGAACACTTTCACCTTATTTCCGGGCTGCTTCTCCCCAAGGGGCAAAGTGGAGGTTCAGAAACTTCATATGAACTTCCTGAAAAAGAAACAGATCACCTATTAAAAAAAGCAAGTGGAATGTGCTGTGAATATAGTTTAATATGTCCCAAAGAAAGAGCTGGCTCTAATCACAATATAAGTTTTAAAATTCATTGTTTTATGCAGTTTATTGATTTAATAATGTATTTATTATTTATGATTTCTATAGCAGATGGAATTCATTATTTGATTCAGGTTAATCAGAGGATAATGTGCTGCTTTTATACTTTCACCTAAAGATTCTTCTGGTGCTGAAGAAGCAGAGCATTTTCCAGAACCACAAATCACATCCCTTTCTGTTAAGTAATTGTGGCTATTTCCCTACAAAATTATAATCTCTTTAAAATCAAAAGCTAATATTTGAACTAAAATAATTGCACAAATATGAATTACACCCAAGGTAGAAAAAGGTTTATGGAGGGGCTCAGCATTCTAGGTGGTTTCACTCTTCTAAAACACTTGTATCTGGCCTTTGGGATGTGCCACTGCTCCTTTCACCCATGTACTCAAACCTTCACTGGTAACTGCTGCTGGTCCCTGGATGAGCTTCTCCTGATTTCAGTTTCTCACCACTCAAGACCAAGACCTTGGGAAGAACAACCATCTGCCAAAGATGTTGTAGACAACATCTACAAAGGGTGTAGACACTCCTCCAGAAACACACCTTCTCTCCATCTTATGGGGGATATTTTGCTTACCTTCAGAGCACATTTGAGATTATTTAATTCACATATCATGAACTCCACAAATATTTATTATTTTTGTGTTCCAATATGATGATGAATCATTAATTTCCTTGGAGAACAGCAAATACCACTAGCAACGGACTACTAAAATCAACTCAGAACACACAAGGTGAAGGAAAGAGAAATCAGAGCATGATTTTCACGCCAGCTGACTTTATCCTACCCTAGAATGATTGCCAGTATTGCTGATATTTGAAAGTTCTTGAGCTCTCCAGGAAGACAAAGAAATAAACTCAGGATGTTTTAACTACTTATTTTCTAGGATTTCCAGAGGCAAGACTGAGGATGGGCTTATCCTCCACCAAACCTCTTTGAGCATCTTCTTCTCTAGTCTATCTGAGGATAGAATAGTCCTCCAACCAAAACTTCTCCACCTCTTCTCCAGACAGAAGATGACACTGCTTTTACATCACTGACTGACCATAACAACATACAACAGGCAATGAAACCATGGAAAAATCCCGCACCTCCAATATTCAGGGAAAAAAATACCTAGATCTATAAAATGTGTCCTTTGGTTTCCTTTTGCTTTATTTCTTACTGACAAAAAAAATGGACATCTTGGGGAAATCTGCCCTTCTGCCTAGGAGAACTTGGGAAGAGCAAGGAGAATGGACTGAAATGCAGAGGTGTAATTTAAATGCTATTATGTCCAAGTTGAGTCCCCTTTTCAGAAATTTGGCCCCCCTCGACATTGAGCTTGGGCACAGTCCCAAAGCACAGCTGTAAAAGCACTGCTCATTTTAAAGGTCCAGTTGTGCTGTGGGACAAACATATGGCTCTTACCAGCCCATCTTCTCTTTTTTTTTTTTTTTTCCTGCTATACACTATCTGAATTTTATAGTTTGGAAATGAAGGGCATCTTACCCAATTAGGTACTCCATAGCCTAATCAGCTTCTTTCTCTACCAGGAAAATATTATGCGTTTCGACCCAGCTGTTCCCTTGTGTTGTTGTGTTGTCAGTCATATTCTGCTGGAGAGAAAAGTGATGGTGAGCTGAGGACATTCCTGCACATCTGTTAGCTGAAAGACAAGAATAGCAAAGGATTTTGAGCATAATTTCCAGAAACAATATGAATTAGTTGCTCATCTGATACTAACAATGTGCACCTTTTCCTCTTCTTTTGCATGTCTGTCAAATAATGTAATTATTAAGGACCAACAATGTGGCTTTTTATGTGAACCAGTGCTGCCTACACTGGAGTATTGCATTTTTAATTATTATGATGTTAAATGGCTTTAATTGCTGACACTCTCCTGATTCACAGAGCATTTTTATAACATTTATTTAAAAAAAAGGCCAAAGTTTATTTTACAGTCTGCAATAAAGCAGAACACAAAAACCAGCAATTGGCTCAATGATCCCAACACATTAGTTTTATACACAGACTGCATATTATTCTTGCTCTATAAGTGATGTGAAAAGCAAAATTGAAGTCCTGTACAAAATTTGATCATCTTACTTAATAACAACAGATGCTCAGAGTGGTGGCATTTTGAAAAGAGCTCTGTATGCTACTGGTTATTAAATGGCAGGACATTTGGCATCCTCTAGCATTATACCATTTGAAAACCACAGAGTCACATAAATAGCCGATGAGAGTTGGAAAAAAAAAATCAGCTCCTGTCTGCGTAACAAAACTCACTTCATTTAAAATATTTAAAATGGTTAGGCTGCCTTTCAAAAGAAAAGTCCAGGAAACTTATTGGAGGGGGAGCTTCCCTTTCATCTGGAAAAAGCAGGAAAGCAAATATGTTGGGGGGAAGAGAAGGAATGGTACAACAGCATGACTGATCAGCCTTAACCGAGAATGCTAATGGCTTCTGCTGCTTTGTGTCAAAAGCTCAGCACAATTTGGAAAAGGCTCTGGCACAAAATTTCCTTCTTGATTTTAAAATGAAAATATTGGCAATATTTAGCCAAATTAACATAAATGCTGGACGCATCGACAACACATGGGTATCATTTTAATGGTGCAATTCCTATTCAATAAAGGGGAATCAATAAAGGCAGCGGCTTACTTTCTTCCCAGTGTAAATTATACTCACAGAAATATCTACTGCCTGCATAGTTACACCATTGCTATTTGGTTAGTTTCATATATACTATAAAAAGTTCTAATCAAGTTGATGGGCACATACAGTGTAGCTTTCCCATTTTTATTTGAGCTTAACAACCACTATGTCGTACATTTATCAAGGCAGAAACCATCAGGATCTATTTGCTCAACATGTTTTACCTGGAACAACCCATTCCAATCACTGTTCTGAGGAAGAGCAGCGGAGCTGAAAGTAAATACCCGCATCAGGCATTGTTACCATTTAAAAAATACATTTAAAAAGCAAATAACCTAAAAAACCCTCTCAAATACATGATAATTTTTGCCTGAGAACTGAGGACAAGATTCCCTGGGCCATAAGGGGTGTGTATGTGCACGTGCTTTTTATGTCTCCTTAATAAAAATCTTGAAGATTGGGTTATAATGGAAGTGCTTATACATCCTTAACTATGGCGTTGCAAATGGTGCTACCATCATTAAGACTGCATTGTTGTTAGTTTTATGCTAATATTCCTTCAGTGTGACAGACTGTCACCTGCATGGGGGGTAACTTTCAGCACTATATTAGCCCATATGGCACAAGCTAAATTGTATCTAAGCTATGGGCTAATTATGAATGAGTTAATAAAACCAAGCAATGTCAGTCTGGCCACTTCTTCTGGTCCTCTGCCGACCCCCCCAAGTGAGTTATTGCCTGCACCTCTCTCTTAAACTATTTTCATTTTTGTTCTCCACAATTGCTGCCAAGCTTTATGTTTAAGACTCTTTAATCCTTTTCCTTTCTCAATCCCGTGCAAGGTCTCATCAAAACAATCCCTCGACTCTTTTTTCTGTGTGATAACTTTCCCCTGTTCATCAAGGGGTGGTGCAACCTAGAGAATATTAGATTAAGTTTCCTGGAAACTTTTTTGCACAGCTGTGATTTGACAAACAGATTTTCACATTTTCAGGGATTAAAAAATAGGAATCATCTTCCTTAAGTGTGGGATCAAAGAGATGAACATTCACTCCATGAAATGAACAACCAGGTAACAGAAAAGTGTAGGAGTGAATGAAGAGAGGAAAGAGTCTTTTCACATGTTTTAAAGTCAAGCATAGGCTCAAGTGGTTTTTTGAACAAAGGCCCAGCTTCTTTCCCTTCTTAAAAAAGAAGGGAGGGAAGAAGAGGGTACCTCACATGTGTTAATGTTCCCACATTGCTCCGTCTGCTCTGCTTTGTCCCCACTTGTGCCTTTCAGTTGCAGCCCCTGGCAGCTGTGAGTGAGTTCACTCTTCAACGTACCCTGCTTTTCTGAATGCACAGTGCATCCACCAGTAAAGCACATTGCTGTGAGACCAAAGACCAAACTTTGGACCAACTAGAAATGGAGAGAAACTATAGAAAACACTTGTCAGTGATTGAGAAAGGAAAAGAAAAAGGTTAATGTAAAGTGAAGTGGGTTTCAATAATAGGAAAAGAATAAGGGAGGAAAAAAAAAAGAAAGTGAAAATGCCCATCACTTCCTTACCTCCACTTGCACAATGCTCCTTCCCTGATCTACAGCCGGAAAGAGCATCTCAGGAGCAGGCAGAGACTAAGCCCACCTGCAAAAGGAAGAATTACTCAAAGATTGCTCAAGTTTTAATAAAACAAAATTCAAATAAGGAATTCCAACAAAAACTTTGGGGTAGAAGGTATATTCCTTAAATCCGGTAGCAAAGTGCTTCCCTGTATGTACCAGTGTACAAACACGTAGCAGGAGAAGTCATGACTGGGGACACAAGACATCTCCAGTTACCATTCAGCTCATTGCATTGGCCACCTCCAACCCAAGTCCAAAGCTTAGGACAGACTCAACGTGTTTGTCTGCTCCACTGGTCTGTGGGACTTCCAGGATTTTGTTTTCTGCATTCAGTCCCAGCCAGTTAGCAAGTAAGTAAGTCCATTAAAAGGATCAAGCATAAAACCTCTGAAAAAAAGAAAACAGAGGGTCCTCTTGATGTTGGAATTTCACTTCTTAGTCCCGTTCCTCGATGTCAATTAGAGAAGGTGCAGAGCATACATCTTGGACTTCATTTTCTCCACAGTAGTCATTAAAAACCAAAAAGGACAGAAACAGAGAAGTGTGAATTCAGATGTGGTAGCAGATACTCAGCACTTCAGGTTTTGGCCCAAGTTCTACCCTGAGGGATCTTAGTATCCCCCTATACACAAAGGTCTGAATTGTGGCAGCACACTAAGGATATTTAACAAAAACTTGCATTATAAAAAAAAATCAACCCCCAAAAAAACCAGGTTCAACTTCTAGGAGTCAGCAACATCCTTCCAGTCTAAGCATTCTCATTTTTAGATAATGCTGTGCAACTCCAAAAGGAAATACCACAAGGTTGCTGTGTGTCGGAGCTATTACTTCCACATTACAGCTTCATACCGCTTTCAATACAAGTATGCAAGAAATAAGTAGATTTCTTGTTCTTTATTTCCTGTAAGGAACAATGCCATGTTTCACACAATGCCTTGTTAAACAAAAAGTCATTGGGCAAACTGCTCTTAAACCCATCATATGTAATGAAATGTTTCATCTGGAACTGGAATTGTTTTTCCAATTCCAAGTTTTACTCTCTCCTTGGCTTTTTCCTCTTTCCCTTCTTACTTTCTTCTCTCAGTTTATAGACAGTCTGCTACTCTACTCAGACCCACAGTTCTGAAAACTCTCTTCTCACTCAGTGAGTCACCCCTGGAAATGTATTATTGCCTTAAAAGTCAAGTTCAGACCTAATCACCGCTTTGTCTCCTCAAGGAGACAAAAGCAATATCATTCTAATTCAAGTTACTTAGTCCTTTACTTGAGAAAAATTCTTCCCTGGACTATTCCCTCACATGCGTGAAGCCATTGGTGTGAAACTGAAATTAAGTTTTTTTCCCCTAAAAGATTAACTTAATTTAATTAAATTCAAATTCACTTCAAACAAATTCAACAATTCTGGGAAAACTTATGGTTCATGTTACACCTTAAATGGTTACAACAGCCCTTTCTGGCCTGATGGATCTTGATGAGTCCATGATTCTGTGAAATTACTCAACAGATTAATTAAGTCAGAATGGTAAAGACTAATTCAACCTTCAAAACTGAACCGGTGTCTCTTACCTTGTTTTCTCAATAACATCAGAGGAATTGTAATTCTTTGTACTGTTGTAAAAACACTGATGATGGAATTACTGCTTCTCCTTCAAACACTGGGACTTGCAAAGAGAGCTTCTAGAGAGGGTTGTTCGGGTCTTTAATGCCATAACAAGTGTTTTTTCTCTTCTAGGGTGACAGAGGTCACTCATTAGCAGAATATACCCCAAGTAGTTCTTACCAGCAATCTGAGGGCTTCAGCAGGCAAGGAAAGGCCACCAGCAGCATCTTCAGTAACTGGAAACATCCCTTTATGGTATGCAAACCCAAAACTTTACGCTGTAGGAGGATGCACAGGAGCAACTATTCTATAGAAGACGTTAGTGGGTTTGTGGTTGAATCAATTACATTCCGACACGAGCTTTTATTGTAGCAAACTCTTCTGGAATGACCAGTTAGGACCTGTGACCTATCAGGTTTTCTAACGCAAAAATAATGTAGTACAACTTCCCTTTGAGTCTTTGTTCTTATGAATTACACTTCAGGTTGCTTTTGCCTTAGTAGTCATTCTTCTCCTGTATCACCTTATGTTTGAAGAGATCTAAAGATTAGACCACTTAACGGCACACTGTGTTCACTATACAAATTATTGATTGCCTGTTTTTAGCTCGTTTCTCTCACAGACTCCTGTAGTGAATTGAGAACGGAATACAGCTGATAATATGTGCCCTTTCCTCAAGTTCAACCACCAAAACACTCGGGTTACAATCTCACAGGATGTTTCTATCATTATCTTGCTCCCCCTAACAAGTAACGCTCAGGTTTTAAGCAGCAGAACAGCACTCGCTGACAGCCTGAGACACTAATTATACTTTTTTTTTCTGTTATAGCTGCATATATAAATAGTATAATAGATCCGGATTATACATTTTCTATATTTGTTTCCATTTTTCTTTTATCAGAAAATAAATTCTAAGCCTAGCTGAGAAGTTAGGATGCATCCATGAACTCTCCCAACCTTACCTTTGTTCTGGCTTCTATTTCCAGAAGACCCATTGATACACTGAAATTAAGCTTACACAGCAAAACCCCTCTTTTTACCAGGTGTCTTGGAAGAACAGAGAAAAAAAAACATTACATTGTGGTCTGAGGAAATGAAGATTTTATTCTTATTTGCACAAAGGATCTCCCACAGAGCCTTTGGAGTACAAAAGCTCTTACAGTGGAAGCAAACTGTGCTTGGGAAGAATCCATGTTATCCTAAAAACAAGGTAATGAGGTGACTGTTTCCAAACATAAAAAGCAGAAGAGACCCCAGGACTTCAGGGACCCCGAACAACCAGCAGCTCTCTCCTGCACTTCTCCTGGCTCTCGGGCAGCCCCACTGGTCCCTGTCCCTCTCCCCAACCTTCCCCTCCATCCTCTTTGGGGCTGGTTAGACCTAGTGGACTACTTTTTACAGCAGCACAACACTCAGTGCAGTGCACCATCTTGTACAAAGGAAAGAAACCTCATTCTGAACAGCCCACCTCCTTCTTTCACACCTCCTGTTTCTTCCCAGGAGTTTGCCCTGAAGTGGGTCAGACCCCATGTCCCATCAGGGCAAAGCGTTTTCCCATTAGCCCCACAGCTGCAGTGAGGGGAAGGCAGCAGAATTCCATTTAGAGGACTTCACCAATTGCACTGATGAGTTTAGCTCACTCTGCTCGCCTCTTTGGTCACTGGGTTACAAGGCCACCCATCCCATCTTCTCAGAGCTGCTTCTAACCACCAGCACTAGCTAGAAAATGCCAGCAGAACATTTGATTTATTGGTCCCATCATTCTCTGTTCAAAGCTGCAGCACTGAGCTAAAAGACCTTTTCTCAGCCAGCTGTTTTCACCCACCACTTTGCCTGTACCTCCCACAAGCTCAAGCAAAACAGACACTCACCATAGTTCAACATTGCATCCAACGTGTGCTGCATTTATGTGACTAAAGTATCTATAAACTCGAGCCTTTTTCTTCAGGAAGGTATGATACCCTTCCTGAATGGGACTGTAAGCCCTTTCGCCACCAGTTGGGCACTGGGGGTGGGAGCAGCTGGGCTGGACCTGTGGCACAGACCAGATCTTTGCGCATCTTTGCAATGAAAGCACACATTGGCTCTGTGGGCATGGGCTACAGGTGCCACATCTCCAAGTTCTATGGAGCACAAAAGGGCTGGTTGATCATGCTTTGCTTTGTCTCAAGTTATCACCCGGGCAGGGGGGAGCAGGGAGCAGGAGGTGCTAACCTGCCAGCCCTCCCTTCGCCAAAATAAAGATGCCTTTGATCAGGAAAGTGATGCAGAGAGTAGGCTAACCAGGGATAGAGTGAAGCCAGAGAGGAGATAGCATAAGCTTAAACAGGATTGAGCACATTATACAGCTTCCCAGCAGCACGAAGAATCTATATATTTACATAAGAGAAAGGCTCCTCTTTTATAGTGGAAAATTCAATCATTTGATATTCGGCAGCTGGATACTGTAAAATTCATTCTTTATGTATCTCATATTAACTCGGGGTAAGGTGATACACCTGAGCTTTTTTACAGCGCTCGGGGTTGAGTATATATAGATTGCTCAACTTGGAAAGGTCACTCATGCTGTACACAGGAACCTGACCACAGTAATCTGTAAAGAGCAGATATTGTTCTCCTTGTTTGTAAAGACTTTAGGAATGTAAACAGCAGCGCTCCGGCTCTTTCTTTGGGATGTATCGAATTCACAGGGCGTTGTGTGTGAAGTTTACAAATGTAAGACTCCACAGTTGGTTTTGGCAAGCTTAGTCATAATCTTCAGCAAAATCAAAACACGGCAAAGATCACACTCCACATTTCTAAGACCTATTTTAATTAAAAGCTTTCACTGGGAAGGGATAGTTTCAAGCTCTCCCCCCTCCTTCTTCCTTTGCATACAGACATAAACATTTACCAGAACCAAACTCAGCATTGATTTTCCTTTATCCCTTGTGCTAGTCTGAAGTCCCAAGAGACGAACAGATGAGGTTAAGGTTAAGAAAGTTATGCACAACAGCTCTTAACCTGATGGCTAGAAAGATAAACAACGTGCTAGTATCATTTAGGTGAACTCCTCTATCAAATTACCTATCCCTGTTGGATTTGGTATGGAGCATTCCCACTTTTAAATGAATACTTCATGTCTTCAAAATGTTTCTTTGAAAGATTTAAGTCAAACAACTATTATGGAAAAAAAAAATAGAGTTCCTTGAAATTTTGACCACCTGCTTGGACAAGGTGACCTGGCCTGAGTTATTGTCCAGTCAGACACAGCTGAGACGTGGTTGTAAGGGCATCTAAAATACAGTTAGAGACGGAGCAAAAGAAAAGCAGAAAAAAATGTGCCTGTTGCTGTATTACATCTTTTCCCCATTCCCTCTAGTGTAAAAAATTCAGATGCCAACACTGAGGGTGTGTTTTATGAGCTCACTGAAGTCAGAGGCTTAGCAGAGAGTTTTTTTCCACAGGTCAGGCCTTCAGCTGGTAGGAATTCTTAGCATCGGGGACACCAGTGAAACCACAGCCATTTATTTTATGGGGCAAGTAGTGAGGTTGGGTGGTCTCATGTTAATCACTGACAAGTCCCTGTAGTACTGACGGTTGTTCCCTGCACAGATTTGGACGGACCCCAGTCTAACAACCACTTTTTGGTGATGTTCAAAATTAAACAAACATGTCTTTTAAGGACAGCTCCTGGAAGTCAATGCAGGCTTTATTGTCGCTCTGTGCAATGAATTGTGCTGATTCCATTGGCATTGTTTCCATCTTGAAACCATTTACAACTGAAAGATACTAAATATGCTATGTTTCTTCAATATAAACGTAAGTATTTGAATATAAAATACTGAGCAAGCTCACTATCTTTCTCAGACATTTGTTTTTCATTTGCCTTTTAGAAAAAGAAGTAGTGCTTTACCTATTATTTAATTATTGGTACCAAATCCAGATCACTTCCTCCCTTAGGTAAAGATCTTTCTTTATTAAAGCAAAAGTGCATGAAGAGTTTTATTTTCCATTTGGCAATTTGGTCCAATTTTCAAAAGCTGAGAACACTCACTCAAGGTTTTACTCATGTAAAACCCAATTATGGGTTTTAAACCCCCAAATTCAGTATGCATTCCCTGCAACCACTTTGCTTCATGGAAGAATCTGGAAAGCTATGGAAGCCAAAGGTATTTTTTACCGATTTTGGCATTGGGAGATCAAATATATCCTGAGACAAAAAAATACTGGGTGAGGATAAATTTTATACCATTAATGTTGTAAGGTTGTTAGTCATCTTGCAAGGGCTTGTGTAATTTTTTTTATATTTTTTTTTCTTTTGTCTTCCAGTCCAGAATGTTTTAATATTTTATTTTTCTGTAGAGATATTTGCCTGGCCAGAAAAGCAGTTATTAACAAATATCAACTTCAGATATCGAGTTTTAACCTCATCAGAAGTTAGCAGAGAAACTACTTGCTATTTCAATCTTATTTCGCTCTCTAAACTAAATCAAGACAAACCATTTGCAACACAAAGCAGCTGTAGGCATCAGGGTCCGTTTAACTACTGCTGGAGGAGACCAGTTCTGCAAAACCTGATTTTTTCTCCTCTTTTTCCCCACTTCTAGGTGTCAGGTGCTATCCTTGTTGTGCACCTACAGGAGATACACCCCTTATTGGATGAAGCAGCTGCTCAGATTTCTCTCAAAGCTCTAATTCCCAAAGCAAGGGATTCAGGGTAGCAATCCAACAAGACCCGGGCATTTCCCAATGAATATTATCACCAGCCAAGGAGCATCAGCATTGTACCGACTCACTTACATAAATACATTTTTTATGTAAGTAGAAGGTAATGGCTCATTTATCTAATTTTATCTTCAAGCAATAAATTGAGGAATAGTTACTTCAGATTTATAGCTGTGACAGCTAAACCTCAAAATTAACAGAAGAAATTTTATTTTCTCAGTCACTGCTTGTAGAACTGCTCAGCCTGTTAGTACCATAATTAGTAGAAGGGGAGTGCAGAAAATAAAGTTTGTCAATAGAGAAGGAAAAGATTTAGAGCGAATGCCTGATCAGACACAGAAATATTCTGTGGGTTGGGAATTAGGAGTTTACAATGCAGCTTTTTCAGGGAAAAGACTGAATACAGAAGTTGTGTTTAAGCATTTAAACATCCTGGACATCCTGGGCTGATTTATCCATCTGATTTATCCCAGGAATGGAGAAAACATATTTCTCAGTCACTTGTAAGACCCAGCCTCATGCACTTCCCTTGTCCACATCGCAGAACCTCGAATAGGCGGTGGCTGCAGGGAGCACAGAGATGGAAACAAAAACACAGTATCCTACCTTCCATGGTGTCAAAGTAAAGCCACAAAACTCCTGCTTTGCTTGTGGCCCTCACACTGGAGTGCAAAAGTACTGCTAACAAAGTGTTTCCAGCTCTTGATTCTCTTTCTTAATATTCCTATTGCTGTGGGAACTATCAGCACCCAGTAGCTCCTCCTGCCATCTCCAACACCATTCCCATGCTCCAGCCTGAGCAAAAAGCAGAGAGAAGTCCCATCTTCCTGCCCAATAAAAAGCACACACTTCTGCTGCTGTGACCCAAAACCAAACTCAAGTGGGGAAGAGAAAGATCTAGTCAGGGAGAAGGAAAATCCACTAAACCCTGTTTGCTTTCCATAGCCAAGAGCACACACCTGGTTAAAACAAAATGGCAATGAAAGAGAGGAAAGAACGTCATGCAACAAAACCACATCTTTAATCTGACACAGCTCCTGTGGGAAGCTATTTTTAAAATTTCTGAGTAATTCCCAATATTCTTCTTTACAAATGTGGCTACTGTGCAGAGGTTCAGGGAGAAAGAATAATTAAGTTATGCCTGTAAAGGACCTAGCACATTAGGCCCTATTCAAAGCAAACAATAGCAGTAACTCACAATAAACCTGCAGAAACACCACTTGATAAATTAAAGTCAACATCTATTTGTATAAACTGGGACAGTACTATGGAAAAACTTCTCTTAGAGACTGAGAACTCTTTCTCTCTGGAGAAAGGATGCTCTACACCAAGTGGTTCTAGTTAAAATATCCTCAAAGAGCCCCTGGAAGAGCAAATCCTGGGATAAGAGGTTTTTTGAGAGGTGCAGAACCCATAGTGGGGAGAGGGGACCACAAAACCATCTTTATCGTCCGGGGTGGCTCGGTTAGAAAGGTGCAAGGTGCAAGTTAGGACAATTTGAGCTACTTCCCCTTACAACGAAGACCTGCTGAAGACCTGAGATCAGGATGGGAGATGTAAAAGGCGGTTTTGACCCAGGCTTTCTCTTTCCCTAGACATCTACAGTATGAGTTTTAAGTTAATAAGGGTTGTAGGATCCATCCCTTCAAAATGAAATGATTAGATGGTGGAGTCGCTGCCTAGGCACATTTGTAAGAAATAATAATTTCCCTCAAAGAATCATTAAACAGAAGGGCATCAAAATTAGTTACAGAAGCAACCATATTTGGCTTGATCTTTGACTGTTGTAAATCAGCACCATCTCAGTGACTTCAAAGAAAATTACACCAGTTCGCAGTACTGAGAATCTGTTCGATTACGCTTAAACTCTGCCCAACATCTTGACACCCTGTGTTAGTTTAGTGTTTATTCTCCTACATTAAAAGAACTAAAACACACGCCTTTCATCTGCTCTCAGCAAATTGCATGGGATTTCTCCTTGGCTAGAACTATCAGCTGTGGCTGGCCACAGAAAGGTTGTCCAGCTGCTTAGGAGCCCATTTAAATATGAATTGAAACAAGAGCGTTTCATGGAAATTTGGACGCTCCAAGCTCTCACTGGCTTTGTCTGCCTGTAGATTGTTTGTCCCTCCTTTCAGTTCAATAGCTTCTTTCAAATGATAACAAACAAGTATGCTGGGGAATACCACCAAACAGCTCCAAAGATGTAGCATTCTTTTATATTCCTGGGCATGTCACTTGCTAACAGCCCCAACGCCTGCTCCTGCAAACTGGAACAAGGGCAAGAACAGACAGAAAAAAAAATAAAAATTCCCTGCTTCTGAGGGAACAAGCAAAACAAACAAACCCACCCCTTGAAACAAAGAGCAAAAAATATTTCCTCAATTAGGCAGCTGAAAAGAAATTGTCCAGAACCTGGCAACCCTTGCTCATGTGTGGGCCTTGTTTTTTCTCACTAGTCTGGCTCGTTTCAAACGGTTTCCGTCAAGAATAATGGCCAAGAACTGGTCCTTGATCTCCTATGAAAAAAATAAGGTACAAAGTAAACGAGATAAACTGGGCTGTAGGAGTATAAATTAATAATGATTTCATAGCAGAAATTCTCGACTGGCTTAAGATTAATTTTCACATTAGAATAAATGGGCACTAGAAAATTTTTTAAAGCTTGGATTTTCACGGATACATCTATTTCTTATAAATTTTACCAACAGAAAATTCAAGTCTAAACTCAGATGCATTAATTATTGTCAGGTTTGATCAGATTCCAGTCTCTGGAAATCAACAGCAGTGCAGAAGAATTATTGCTATTACTATTAACATTATTATTATTTTTGAGCTATCCACTATGATTCTGCTTAATTTATTGGGGAAAATAAAAAAGTGCAGATAAAACACGCACTTTTCTGTGTTTTAAAACCTTAGCTGTTATCATAAAAGAGCAAATTCCCATACCTTTTTCCTAAAATTTCTCTGTTTGTTGCCAAGTCAGGGGGCGGGTTATCCCAGCCACAGACCTGACCATTGGGATCCAGAATTTCTCCCTGTCCTAATGAAATCAGAAAATGGCAATGACAATTACTGCCTGTCCAGAGCATGTTTCAAGCCTTTTTTCTTTCCCTGATGGTCACAGACTCCCCGTATGGGGAAGCTTATTTCTTAAATGTCATAGCTTTTGTCACTTTAAGTTCTATTAAGATTGGTTATTGACTTTATGTGTAATTAATGGCTTCCAAAGTCCTACATTTTTACACGTGATAAATCTTGGTGCTGAGAAACCAACAAATTTCTGTTGTTTATTGCCCTTCCCTCTTCCCCACACAGGAGGAACAGAAGTCACTTGAACTAAAGCCCTACGGCTTTTTCCATAAACGTGTCTGGATGTTTCTCACTTAGGTCGACGTGACAATTATTAGAACTGGCACATATAAACACAAAAAGCAAGAGGCATTAACAGGTCTATTCACTAAGGGTTCTGCACCCTTTCCACGAAAAAAACTTAAATAAAAGTAACATGCCTAAATTGTGTAAATGTCAAGGTTTTCTCATTCATTAATTCCCTTTTCTTTGATGTGCAATGCTCCCAACTCTGTCTCTGCTCAATGGAGAAGGGCTGGACTGAGAATAAGCGAGTCATCCTGGCACATTCACTGTCTCGCCAAGGATGCAGACTTGGACTAGGATTCAAAAATGCACTTATGAGCATTGCACCTACGAAGAAGCATTTGTTTGGAGCTCATGTCTCCCCACCCCCAAGGGTCCGGACAACCCTAGACTTCACCACATGGGCTTGGGAACAGGTCCACAATGTCCTCCTGGTTCCACACAGCTGGAACCCACTACATCTGAATAAAAGGTACAGAAAAGAGTGGAGAAAAACATATTTTCTTTCCTATCTTTGGACCACACCAGAGAACTTCTACCCCTGAGAAAGATGTTCACGGCACGCACCCACAGAGGGGACTGAAGACTTGATGATGTTTCCTCACAATCAGTAAGCTCTACCCTTACAGAAGTAACAGTATCCCATAAGGGGTGACCATGGTCCTATCATGTAACACATCTCAAAGTGCAGACTGAGAGTTCTCTGCCACCACTTCGGGCCATGGCAAAGCCAGGTGGCAACAAGGAGCTCCCAGGACTCCAGTTTGGACCAGAAAACCTCACCATTGGCTTTGACTTGGCAGACTGGCAACCTGCAGAGGTTGGTGGAGATGGAGGGGTCCTCTTCCTGTTACAGGAGACTGCTGAGCTCTTTCTTCCATGCAATGTAAGGGAACATTTTTTGGTGAATGGTCTCTTTCTTTGGTGGAATACAACTTCTATAGAAAAATAATCTCTTTATGAATTAGAAAAATACCTGATGCTTTCAGTCTCTCAAACAATATAGAGTCTGCAGAAACAAAATCCCCTCTGTGCTTAAAGCCTCCTGCGCGTCCAGAGCGTAAATTTGCCCAAAATGACTGTAATGAATTCATGAGGCTTCTATGACCAGCACTGCTTCAGTAGGAGAGTGGGGAAGGAGAGGAAAATACCCAAACCACAGCAGATTTCAGTGCAGGTCCCAGGGTTGCACAAAATAAGTTCAGCCGCACCTCTGCCATGTCACTAAGGGAGTTTCTTCCCCCCCGACTCCCACCAAGTCACGTAGGTGGCACGTGACAGCAGGCACAGATGGCACGCCGTGGCATGCAGAGAGTGTGCCAGCTGTCTGGCATCGGGACACAGGTGCTCAGGCTCGCCCTCACTGGAAGCCAGACCTCTAGGAGTCCGCCTCCAAGACAAGAAAAGGGGCGTCGTTCGCATTTACAATTCTCGGGTTTGAGGTCAAACAGCTCGTGTGTGCGGAATAAAGGACTGAGAGGAAAAAGTATCTCCTAAAAGCTGTTCTGCACGGTGCTTAGGACTGATGCGCTAAAGCATCAACATTTCATTGCCATATGCAGACAACATATGATAACAGACATCACTATGGACACGTGATATACAGAGTCATTCACAGGACAATTTGAGAATACGGCACCAGCTATTCAGACCCTCACTGTAAATCTGAATATCTAATATATCTCACATGGCACAGGCAACTGACCACGCATATGCCTTATGAGAAACAGGCAAGACAAAATCCAAGATTCATCACCACTTTGAGTTAGCATCCTCTCCATTTTACACTGATTTTTAAAGTTATTGATGTTTATTTTCAAATCCATACCTCTACAGACTGGAGGTCTGTGGGCCGCATATATCAGGTGAGTGACAGGAACGATGACATCAATAACCAGCTACCGTCAGTGAGGTAATGCCAGCATTACATTTTCCCATTTTCTTTCGGCACGAGAAAGCACTATTGACGGCTCTTCTCAAACGCCGCTCTGCAAGAGATGTCAAACATGCTCAATGATTAGTAACAGAGAGTTATGGAAAAGCCCTTACACTGTTCGTCATCGGGCTCTATTAGGAGCCCAGCCCTTGGCTTTTGGACAGCGTGAGAATCCACCGGCTCCGCAGGAATAAGAAAAACAGGAACCGAGAGCAGCCGCCAGCTGGAAGCCGGGGAGAGGCAACGCGCCCCAGCCCACGGCAGAGGCTGGGTGATTTAGGGCTCTGGCTGCTCGGCTCTGCCAAATGGAAGGAGCAGGGGTCAGGGAAGGCACACGAGAGGGAAAAAAAAAGGTCTGGCAGAGTGGCAATTTTACAGCAACTTGTCATCAAAGGGGAGCAGCCACAAAGAAAGGGGGAACATGAGAAAGGTGATGCAGATAAAGTGGCCCGATTCTTCTTACTCCTCCCATAAATATCTGGGTGTCAGCTGAGCTGCAAGGATGCTCCGTGGTTTCACTGGGGCTACCAGACTTTGCTTGGCTTCCCTGGAAGTTCTGCCTTTCAATTGCAAATCAGTGCTTGCTCCTTTTTTTTTTT
>VXBW01001718.1:907812-932812 GCA_013400375.1 Thinocorus orbignyianus
TTTTCTTTTTTTCTTTTCATTTGCATCCTTAACGTTTCTTTCTCATGTAAAGTTGTGGCTTTTAAAAGAACCAAATACCCAAAGTTATAGGAGAGGGTACTAAGGGTCCCACAGCAAAACCAGGTATTCAGTGGCTTCTGATTTCTCAAACAGTTGCTTTGTTCCAGGCTGTTTACCTGCTCAGGGCTGAGTAGGTGTATACAGATACAGATATATTTAACAATTCTGGCCATCACAAGAACCAGGCTAAGACAAAAAAAAAAAGAGTTGTGAAATGCTAAAGAAAATGTGTCAATCTGCTCTCTCAGCAAATCTCATTGTGCTTGAACAAGGGTGTAGGGGAAAGTGAGGGCTGAATCTTTCCCCTCTGGTCCCTACAAGACTGAACAATATGGGATACCACCACCTGAGACTTGAGATCTACATCTAAACCACCAGTGTCACCACAGGAAGAACTTCACTGAGTATTTTTAAGATTCCTTTCTTTTTTTGGGGGGGTGGAGACAGGGAGGGTGAGTAATGAGCCTTCATTTCACAGAACCTGAGAAGGATGGAGGTGCTAAACACTCCTTGCCTTGTGCCACTGTCCTGGTTTGGGGTAAAATGAACCAATTTTCTGTTTCACAATTTTACTTTCTTAGCTGGGCCTCTTCTAACTAACTAAACTCTGAAATTAACAGCACACTGTTCAGANNNNTTTTTTTTTAATTTCCTTTTATTGTTCATTATATTATTATTCTTTATGTTTTATTAAAGTAGTTTAGTTTTTCTAAACTCCTGAATCTCTTTAATTTCTCCCTCTCCTCTCCTTTTTCCTTTTTAAAAAGGGGAAGGAGGGGGGAGGGCTATCTGTCCTTCGGTTCTGATTTGCTCAGAACCACAACAGCCACCCAGACACAAGTGTGTTATTACCCAGAAAAAGCAGCAGCAGGTCTCCAGCTCACGGTGTTGCTGAGGCAGAAGCCGGAGCGGAGCCTGGGATACCAAAAGCCGGCCTGATCAAGTGTTTGGTGTAGTCTCTCTTGGCTGCTGGATGCAATACCTCCTTTGTTTGTTCCTAGCACAGCTATTTATATCACACACTGAACAGAAAGGCAAGCTTCCAAAGGTTTGCATTTTAGGGTTAGTTTGGGCAAGTACCCAAACCTCTGGATGTGAAACTCTCCAAACCACCAGGGTTTGCAGAATTAGGCTAGAAATCACACACAAATGGGCTTTCTCCAAAAGCATTTTTGTACTCCATTTGTAACTGAACCACTCTCTTGACACATTTTTCTATTTTCCTATCAAGATCTAACCAGGATATGAAAGCACTGAATAACAAACAGAGGGAAAAAAAATAAATTAAAAATAATATAAGTAAACATTGCCTAACTTGATTGGAAATGCAGTGCAAGAAATGTCATTTCCTCACACTGCGGTGGAGGGAATCTGTCCTTCACTCGGGATTACAGTGCTGGATCTGGTGGCAAGGTATCAAAAATAGATTTAATTTTAATTAAAAAGATTATAGAAGTATTAATAGAGGGAGCACATCCTCCTGGAAATAAGAGAAAGGGGAGCCAAGCCAAACGAAATGTCAAGGACAGTTTGTTCCAGCGCCTTCTGTGCTCTGCGGGGCCAGGGATGCTCCGAGGTCCCTACGGACCAAGCATGTCCTCCTACGGGGGAGGACTTGGTCAGGATGCCAGCAAGGCCTGAGCTCGCATTTCCAGCTTGTTTTTGGGCTTGAAGACCTAATGCTCCGCTTGGACCAATTCATCTTCATAGATGGAGCAGAGAGAGTGATTTTGCCAGCAGGGACCAGGTCCTCAAATGCTCAACTGCACAGCGCTGCTGAATCCAGTGCCATGGGCCACCTGTGCCAAGTGACCATCAAGCCAACTTGCTCGGCACAGGCTAGCAGCCCAGCGCTGTGGCAGGCACGTTCCCAGATGCTCTGGCTTGTGTTTTTCAGCCAACAATCTGATTAAGATAGCACAACGCTCGGTTTCTGACCACCCAGGGACCTTGCAGGAACCCCCACCCTGGAGCTGCAGGACAGAGGAAAGCTGCCTGCTGGGTGCATCCTGAACAAAGCCAGTCCATTCAAGGTGTGTTTTGAATATTTTTACCCTCTATGCAGAAAAGATTGTGAAGGTGGCAGTATTTAGGAGGTAGGTTTGTGGCAAGAGGAGCATATTTGACCATTCTGACCCCTGCGCAGTTGTTCAAGATAAACAATAAAGCAAGTATCCTTCTGCACAGCAAAAATCCCTGAAAAGATTCTGAGTTTAAAATATTATTCAAGCTCTCTACTTCTGAAATGCCTGTCTTTTTGTAAAACACAACACCTACAAACTCTATTCCAAAAGAAAAGGTCACTTTAAAAAAATAAATAAATTATCAATTAGTAAAACATTCCTGAAAACTATTTTGTCTTGTTCTCTCACTGCTCTTCAAATTGGGATATTCATTGAAACAGACCCTTGCCTGGGAGTGGTTCCCTTTTTCAATAAGTTGGCGTTTTCCCCAAGCAAAGGTTTCACTCAATATTTGTCAGTCGTTCCTTCTCCTGAAACACCATGAAGACCCACCACATGGCAACCTTACACACTGCTGTGCCTGCACATCCAGAGGTGTCCTCCCAGCCACCGACGTGCCCAGCAGGCAGCCCTAATCCAGTTGTCAGTTTTCCCTCCCACCAATGTCTTTCACGCTTGTGCTTCATCACACAAAAACCTCTCCTTTCCTGTGTGTTACGAAGAACAAGATGCAAGAATTATGACTTGCAACTCCTAGACAAGATACAGATGTACATCTTAGGCCACTGCATCTGTCCTCTTTATTAAAGATGAAGCCCCGGTTTATATATTTAGCCTTGATTCAGTTAACATTTCAAGTGAAAGTCAAAATGCCTCGTGTCTACTTGAATAATAGATGCAACAAAGCAATATCCAGTAATGCCAAATTATGTTACTTTTTAATCAAACTCTCTATTGCTTTCTTCTTTTAAATTACAGATGATCTGTGCTATCCCAATATGTCACTCAGAAACGCAGCAATCCTGCAAGAGCACGTATCTTTAAAAAACCCTGAGAAACATCTTGTAATATTCATGCAGTAATGCTGTGTCTTTTTAAAGTTTCACTGACTGTGTATTTTAAAGCAATTTTTTTTTCCCTATGTCCTTGCTACCTAATTTGTAAAACAGATCCAGAGTCCCAAACAAATCCAAAGGTGGACATATGTGTCCTTGTCTAGTTACTGATGTCCACTATTCCCCTGTATTACAGTGGTTTATCAGCTTACTGCTTTAAAGGAGTTTTTTGCCTTTGGCAATCCAGTTGCAGTCTCATTCTACATCTGTTTTGATTGTCAACCTAATTCTGAGAGCAGTCAAAAACCTAGTCAGATCTCTCATTAATATCTTGGCAGGTTATGGCTTATTTAGGCTATGAGGAGCTCTCTTGGAACAGCATCCGAATACACTGCAGATTGACTCGCCCAAATATAAATCCCTGGGTGTTTACAGCGCCTTCCTGCAAACAATTATTAAAATGCCTCGTTGAGCAACAATGCAAAGAGCAGTCGGCCCACCTGAAGTTCTACCCTGCTTGTCACAGAACGTCCCTGCCTTCCTGGTGTCCTGTGGCCTCAGCCACATGTGGGCTGGAGCTCTCCTCCAGCTGCAGCGGAAGCAGCAAGGTGAAGCGCGGGAGCTCTTCGGGGAGGGGAGAGCAAATTAAAGCTCACTGCAGGAAAGTTGTGCCCCTGGCACTCTGCTCATGCAACAGCTGCAGCTACAACAACTATCATCTGACATTCTGACATATACGTTGAGCAAAGCAGCAAGCGAGCCAATGCCTACACAATATCGCGCAGGGCTCCCAGTCCCAGCCTTGAGCAAAACAGGTGTATGACATCCTGTTGCTAGTCTTCAGAGGTTATGGGCACGAGGAGAGACATCTGAGAGAGGAGCAGATGAAAATAACAAAGAAGGTTAAGGCTCAGGTTGACAAGCTCATTGATAATATTTTAGATGGAACAGACCTGCACGTTGACTACAAATTGCTCCTAATGTCTCCCGTAGACTGTGGGCTGCAGTCAAAGTGAAAATGGGCTTATTCATTACTTGAGGCAAGCAAATTTCTGCAAGAAGGAACCGCCATGACCCAGAAGACTCCAGATGTCCTCCAGGGCCCAGGTTGCAAAGCTGTCCTGGTGCCAAAATGACGGCTCTATGTTGAGTAGCTGCAACCCTCATGCTTAGATGAAAATAAACGGGAGCAAGGAAACCGTTTCGTAAATATTTTTGAATTTGGTGGGAAATCCTGTTGCAGTATTTTGCTTTTTAATGTTCTGAGACTAATTGATTATCTAATAGGAGGCAAGGACATTGCCAGGAAAGACATTACTCTAGTGTTAGCATCCGGCACATGGCTCTTTGTGAAATTTAACTAGAAAAAAACCTGTATTTTGAAGAAGAATTTTAAATCCAGTCTTCTGAATTCTTACATTAGAGACGTTATGGCCCAGAAGCAGATCATGGGCTGCCATTCCTGGAAGTTCATTGCTTCAAGTCACATAGCTCCCTAGGCTAATCAGTCTTTACTAAGTTGCCGCATTTTGGGGAAAGAAAACATGTATTAAAGTCAGGCCATGTCTACAAAAAAGATGCTCAGAAAAGCACTGTTGGATATTAAAGTTAGCATCTGCTATTGTCTGGTTAACAATTGGCAATTACCATTAGTTTCCACTGTGGCTGATGGAGACACAGATGGCTGATTGAGTCAAGTAAGTGCACTTATTCCTATTGAGGGGTATGCGATAGCAGGAAAATAGTTACGCTAACATTATATGTAATCCAGCCAAAAAGTCACCAGGCATCAATTTCAGCCTGCCTGGCCTGTTCGAGACCTGTGCATTTTAATCCCGAAAGATGCTGCAAAGAAGGGCTGTAAAAAACTCCGAAAGTAGGTATCAGGCTGAGGTGAGGGGTTAATACAGTGAAAATCAATTTATGATGACCTGCAGAGGTATCACTATCATTCCAGGTAAAGCTGCTGGGAAAAATTTGGATCACTTCTCTTTTTTAATAAAATTGGCTTGCTCGGCAATACATTAAAAACATTTCAGTAATCACAATTTATCATCTTTAGTGGAAAATCTTAGCCACTTGGTTTGCATGTCCTTAAATAGAGATTTAATAAGTAGACAACTTTTTAAACACAGCCGTTTTCCCCATTAATATCATGTACCTTGGTTTGATTTAACACCTATAACTGCTAATATATTGTGCCATTCAGTAATGAGACTTTTATGTTTTTAATAATTCCATGCTTTAGAGGTATTAAATTAAAACATGCCTATTGCATCTCCATGCCGGATTTCTGTATTTCTGAGACTTTGTGCCAGCCAGCCATTGTGTTGTACCTTTTCTGTCTGACCAGATCTGGTGCGTTTTCACCGCTGTCATGGTTCAAAGCGAGGGAGGACCAAGCTATGGCCTCTGCTGAGGCTTTTCCTCCTTCCCCCACCCAGAACTGATTCAACACCCACCCAAGACCTAAAAACCCCACGATATTTAAAACTACCCAGTTCACTGTCATACTAACAGAGAGCCAGGCAGCTCTAATCACCTTGGTTGACCCCTGGAATTTGGTGTTTCCACACCAGGCAGCTTCACTGCCCTCCTTAGCGTGAGAGCCAAGCTTTGCCAGCCTTCCCTGCATCAATAACAGCCCTTCATAATCCCCACAGTTTTACATCCTGCATTTACCCCCCAGAAACAACACTTGGGAAGATTACCATGGCTTTCCTTGAGCAAGCGTGAGAGAGGATCGCCCTCTGAGAGCTGGGACCAAGGGTGGAGAGCACAGAATAATCGAACCGAGCCCACCAACCAGCTCTTGACCATCTCGCAGGGACTTCAGATCAGGCTCTGAGGAAATCCCAAGAGTGTTTCGCTCAGAAAAAAATTCCCTTGGTTAATTTGCCAGACCTGTTATGCCTCCTGAGACACCAGAGGCTACCGGAGGGAAAGATGTAGAGACCTGGAAATAAAAATCCAAATCAGCGAAACCCATTTGTCTCAATCTTAATTTCTGGCATGCATTTTAAAAACACCTTTGTCGCTCAGTTCTTAAAAAGCGGCGTGATTGCTTTCTGCAAAATGCCAGCTGGGGTGTGTTTAAAGTACGAGAGGAAACAGGGATGGAGGGAGGACCAGGGTGAAGGACACCAGCACGTCCTGCCGATAGCAGGGGCTGCTGAGAAAGGAGCTTGGTGCTCTTTGCTCAGCTCCTGGGCTCGCTTGCAGCACAAAAACTGCCCCAAATTTGGCAGCGAGCTCGGTGTATGCTCACAGGGAGCAAGCAGGGAGCTCAACTGCGTGAGTTTCCACAGCCACCACCACCCTGCCCTCCCTCTCCACCTTATGCACTCACCCCTGCCCACCCCACTTCGTTCGTTACAGGGGAAAGAAACCAAAACCAAAAACAAAACAAGGGGGGAAAAAAAACCCTAAAGACCAAAAAAGCAGGCTCAGGCTCGCTGTCGAGCTATCTTTCACATTTCTGAGGACTTCTGCCAAGCTAGCCCACAGATGATTTTTCTTGGCATCTTTATTTTCCGGTGATGTTTTTTCAACGCTTAGCATTAAGCTGAAATACTGTTTGCCAGGGATCACTGCCCATCAGGTGCTTTATTACAGATGAAATTAGATTTCTTTACAGTTGCACTGGAAGAGGAGAGAGAGATAATATGAATAGCTTTTTAAAACGGACAGTCATTTTCTGCAACACAGGGAAAAGCACCAGCACACACACCCTCCCCTATCAAAACTGTTGTTTCCCTCCTCCCTTCCAAATTTAAAGTGGATAAAAAAAAACCAAAAAAACAAACAAACAAACAAAAAAAAAAACCACAAAAACAAAAAAAGAATGGATAAAAAAATTCCTTTTCAGCTAAATGTATTTATAGTACTGGGAATATGTGCTTTTTCCAGCATGGATATTTTTATTCCTACAGGTTTAAATATCAGTTTGCTCGCTTTCGCTTGGAGAGCAATAGTCAAAACCCCAAAGCTCTCCGCAAAAGGATATTCCCGAGGAGTATCTTCCCTTGGGGGCGGAGTTGGGGGGGAGAAACCCTGATAAAAACAGCCCCAAAGGTAAGTTTTGGAAACATTTTGTGCCAATAAGACAAAGCGTGTTGCTGCAGCGGCGCCCGGCGCTGGCAGCTTTCCACACTGATGCGGCCCCTGTGCTCGGGGGATGCTGTGCCGGCATCTTCTGCGCAGAGAAGGCACAATAAAAAAAAAAAATTAAAAATAAAAAAATAAATAAGTAAAAAAAGCCAATATTGGCTCCTACGCAAAATACGTTAACTTCAGGAGATGGCAGGCGGTTTCACAACAAGTGTATGCTTTCAAAAGGGGGGGATTTATTTTGAAAGGGAAGTCCTCTTGCACGTTTCTCACGTCTGAAGTCAGGTTGAAAGGCTTTGGTGAGGTTTTTTGGGGGGGTGGTTTTGAGGGGAGGGTGGGACTTCTTTTTTTTTTCTTTTCCTTTTTTTCTTTATTTTTGTAATTATTTTTGGGCCTTCGTTCTACTAAAGAAGCCTGCATTTTGCACCTGCAAAATGCTAAAGGCAGAGGCTGGATAAAGCTGTAAATTGTTTTAACAGCCAGCCTGGAGAAGGACCAGTATTTTTAAAAAAAAACAAACAAACAAACAAAAAAAAATCCAAAAAACACAACCCCAGCATCGTACCTCTGGAAGGCTGGAGGCGAGATTCATTTAAGCAGTTTCCGCTGTCACCAATGTCACCAATTTGAAGCTTGTCTTGTTTACGGGATGAAGGTTTCACACTGTGTCAGTGTTCTGCCAGGCTCCAGCATTAAAACGAGCAGTTAGTACAAGTCAGCCATAAAGATGGCAGATCCTCCAGCCTGGCAGAAGCCGCGGCGAGCTCCCTGGTGCAGCTTTTAAGCACTTGGCATACTACGAGCTCAAACTGGAGAGAGGGGGGCTGCGGTGCATCATTTGGGCACGAGAGCAATGCACTCGAAATAATTACTTTAATCAGCAAAAGTTAATTACTTTAAATCATAAATTAATGGCAGGAGCATTTGGCAGGGTCCAACGTGCGTGGCGAGGCTGTCAAGCAAAAATCACAGGTGAACCCGGCCGACCCCCCAGTCTCCGTATCAGCCAGATGAAAGGATGGAGTTCACCTACTGTGCCTGCCGCCGCCGCCGCGTTAAGGGAAAAAAAAAAGAACTCTCTGTATCAGGAGAACAGCCACCTTAAACTGTCACCTATAAAAAAGGGACTATAAACAAGCAGATTGCTGCTAAGCAGGTGCTGCCGGAGGAGTTGGCCCTTGATAATAATAAGATCTTAAAATGGCATCTGCCTTTATTTTATAGCACAATTGGAAAGATGGTTAAAAGTAATAAACCCAGCTGATATGTTTTATGAGTTGGTAGTTAGCGGAGTTTGCAGGGGGATGAGTGGAAGATTTTGGGGAGGGGAGGGTGTGCAGAAGATGGGGAGTGTGGGGCTGAAAGGAGTGTTAAGGAAAAGGGGCTGATGCCCAAGCACCCGTGGTACCCACAGAGGGATGCGTGAGCTCTGGCACTCCAACCATAGCTGTGGTCCCCCAGCCACTCACTCTTTAGGTGGTTTCTCTTATTTCACCTGACAGGACACCCACAAATTGCGTTGGTGTGACCAAAGAGCCTACAGAAGCCAGGGAAAAAAAGCCAAAACCAACCTCATCTCAAGAGCTCGTCCTTCCCATCCCTTTGCCTGAAGGAAACACCCATGCTTGGCTTCCCAGTGCTTTATGTCATTGGAAAGCATCTGGTGGGTGAACCCAAAACCAGGTTTTGGTTCATAATGAAGAACTTTTAAAAGTTGTTGAGGGAAATGAAAAGATAAGGCAAAACCACCTAACCCCCATGCCCAGCCCTGAGAATTAACAGTGAACTAATTCCTGAAATGCAAAGGAGAACATTTGCAGAATAGTGAAGTCGGTAAAAATAACTTCAGAACTTAGGAAATTATTATAAGGTTAAATCACTGAAAAGAAATAACATTTGGTTCCATTTGAGGCAAAGGGAGGATGTCTGGGGCTAAGGTCATGAACATACTCATTGCTAAGGCCATCTATATATTTAATACGCACATTAAATATTAATATATATTCTAACATATACATCAAATTTAATTCATTCTCTAAATTAACTTTAATTACAGAATGTGAACTTTTCAAGGGAGGGAAAGAGCCTTGGATACCTTTGTCCTCTTGATTTTTTCAGAACAATCCAGCAATTCCAGGTTCACAACGTCAGCACGTTAACCACACTTACTGAACCTCTGCCACACTCTGCTTGGAGGTTCTCCTCACCATCTAAGAAGAAAACAAAGGTGAAAAAACATTACAGGCTGCATTCAATTCCTGAAAGTATTTCTGCAAATTACAACAGTGACATTTTACTCTTTTTTTTCTACTAAGAAAACACTCCTATTGTTATCTCCCAGTCAACTTTCTGTCCCATAAAAAGCTGCCACAAAAGAAGTGCTTTGCCGTGCATCACTCTGGTGTCCTCTCCCTCTGCCTCTGTGAGGGCTTGGTAGCATCCTGATGACCTTGGGTTAGGAGCAGACCTCCATGGGAGATGTTTTGGGCTCTCCAGCCTTTGCCCCTGGTTCCTCAGAGGTGTCCCATGAGGTTTGTGGTTGGTCCCTGTGGTGTGGAGCAGCCACCTGAAGCCAAACAGAGGTCCTGCAGCCTCACCTTTCTTCATAGTGGGTGGACTTCAGGGCATTTCGAAATCCTAAGGTTTTCTGACTTTTTCTTTGGCTGGCAGTGGGAGATGCCTCAATGTGCACAGGGCTGCTGTTCTGCCTCTTTTTTGATGGTACTTAATGATACAAAGAGGCTGATATCCCAAAGTCTACAATGGCTTTTGGATTTTTCCCCCTCAAAGGATACCCTACTTTTGGTCTCCAGGCTCACTGTAATTTTTGTTCCTCTCCAGTGCAGAAGAGGAACCCTCAGGAAGTTCTGTTGCTAACAGCTCTGTTGAAAACTGTTGATTTAGGCTGTGCTGTGGTTTGCTCTGCAGCTCAATAATTCAAAAGTGTTCAAATGAGCTCCACATTGACAGAATTATTGGTGCCCCTCCTAATCTCACAAAACACACTAAACCATAGAGCAGTATTTTGATTAAATTCTTCAACTTTCCGTGATCCTAGACACTGTTTTATGCATGACCTTGAATGCACATAACCAGAAATTTTCAATTCACAGAGACCTTCTCTTTGCAAAATACGGTAAGCGCATCAGGAGCGGGTGTCTAAGCAACAGCATCCAAAATTTAATCAAAGATTGCCTTGGACAACTGCAGAAAGTCAGACTCTCCCTCAGCGATATAACTTGCCAGACTACTCATTGCAGAGGTTGCCAGATAGGTGACTGAGTACAGAGCCTGAAATTACTTCCCTGGGCTTTCCTTTGTTCCACGGAGGTGCTAAAGTTTTCAATATTACTGTTTATTATAGATGTCCTTTTAATCCACAGCAGCTCAGGTCAGCCGTGGTGTCCAGGGTTGGGACCTCTGCTGGTGCTGAAGAGAAAACATCCCCTTTAAGTACCCCCAAAAAGAGGATGCCAAAGATGCCCACATCCCCATAACAGAGGAAAAAACCCACATAGGCAAGTGGGGCTGGGAAAGAAGTGTGGAGCACAGTGTGGGGGTCTTCTCAGGGAAAGCCCCTCCAGCAAACACAGACCTTGTGGGAAGCTCCATGAGCTGATCACCCTCCTCAGCACAACTGGCGGCTTTCCTATGGGAAAAAATGTAAGTTAACTCACTTAACAAACTCCCAGTAACTCATGGCAAGATCCTTAACCATCAACAGTGGGGTTCCTTGGATGCCACGCTGACCTTGGCTACGCAGCTCCTCTCAAGAGAGCATCCTGGAGCTCCAGCCAGCACCTCCCTCAGTTTTTCAATCTCTGGGACAATATCGCCTCAAAACACCGAGGGTAGTCTGGAAGGTGTTAGCAAATACACGGGAATTTGGATTTCTTTACGAGCTACCCAACACATAAAATCACTCATGGTCTGTGAGAAGCCGGTTTGCTCATCGGGCAGGCAAAAACTCCCGCAAGTCCTGGATCCAAAAGTCATTTCGAACAATAAGCCGCGACGCAACAAGTTTATGTTGCGAGACCTCAGTTATCTTAATGATTGACACCCGCCAGCCCCCGCTCTCTGCCCCACAGCCATTTTTCCAGGTGCTCTGGTTTACGGGACCTGCCTGGGTTGGTGCAGAGCATGCAGGGCCACTAATGTAGGTGGCCACATGGCTACCAAGGCACGGTGGCGTGGAGAGGCATGGAACATCAGAGCACACAAAGGTTTTCCATTAGTGGACAACATCAGGAGCAGCAACGTGGAGGAATGGGGTGGGGAGCACAAAACTACACTCTTTAGTTCTTCCCTGCACAGCTATACAGGAAACACGGGATTTTTAATTTCAAAAGCATTTATTTACTAGTACTTTACCCTAAAAAGGTACTGGAGCAAGTGGATGCTAGGCAAGGATGGATTTAACACAGCATTCATTTTTTTTTTAGGTTGTTTTTTTTGTTGGTTTTTTTCCTCCTCAGCACCTAGGCTGTTTCAAATTAAAGAGAAGCCGGCTTCAGGAGGCAGTGCTATTTTAATCATTCCAATGTGTCCAGTACGGGAGATGAACTCAAAAGGTGAATATTAAAAGTAGTTGTGGAATTCAGTCATTTCACGAATGAACACATAATAGCCAAAGGCAAAACCGGAAGGCAACTTCACTTCCAATCAGTGTTTTCATTTTATTGAAACCAGATTGGAATTCCTGGAAAGAAGCCTACATATCACATCTTTAATACTAATTTTCATATACTCCAGTAAAACTGTCAGGGTGAATCAGTTGTTGAAGAAAGCTTCCTGTATAATTTACAGATGTACCTCCCTGTAGCCTGCGATTTCGTCCTGATTCAGAAACGTGGTTTTGATCACACTCACAGCTTTCTTCTCACCTGTACAGGTTTTCCTTGGCTATAATTTGATTATTAAAATTGGACATTTTATGGCAAAGCTGGCAATAAAAGCAACCCAGCTGCTGTATACTCAGCAAGGCTCTATGTGCTTAGGTAGGTACGCACCTATATCCACCAGAGGAGACGCATGCCTGGACACAGATACCCTCCCACAAATTCACCCTCCGAGGTTGAAACAACGCTCCGCATCCACTCGGCACAAACATCTTCATCCTCCAAAACATCAAAGAATCAGTGAGTGGCCCAGGATTTCCAGACGGGGATAAATGTAACCCTTGGATGGCCACTCTAAGAGCCTTTTCTCCTAAGCCCCGCGATAAAACCCCAGCACGGTGTTTGTTTGAAGCGGGGGCCAGCGAGGCTGCATGGCTGCTAGCCACCGCCACAGCCTCCGAAGCCGCTCGGTTTCGCACTGATAGCTGCTCGTTTTGTTTCTCCCCAAGAGCTGCCAAGGCCGCCTGCCAAATCCCTTCCCTGCAAGCCCACCGAAGAAAGAAGGGTGAGCTCTCTCGTGAGACACACACCCCCCTTCCCCATGTCTCCAAACCCCTCCCGGGCACTGCCGTAGGGAGATGCGATATTATTCCCGTGCTTGGGAAGGAGGGATGGGGGCGGCAGCGGGATGTAGGGGGTCGTTCTGTGGGGCTCTTGTCGCCATACATCCCCACCACTTGGCTTTAGGTAGTGTCAGCACTTCCATTAAAGCTCCATTAGGCTGGGGTTTATAACTCATCTGTAAAAATTCGCTCCTGCTGCAGGAACTCGGCAAACCAGGAGTTCATTGTGGGTTGTTGGGGTTTTGGTTTTTTTTTCATTCCACCCCACACATTCCGCCCCCAGTTGTTAAAAAAAACATAGTTTGGCTTCTTTTTAAGCATCTTTTGACACATGTATAAAATGTTTATAAGTTTTAGACATTTCTGGGCTTGTAAAACTCAGAATTATCTTCATTATAAAAAAATGAAGTTTAAGGAAGCTGGAGGGCACCTCAGGAGACTTTGATTCAAATCCTGATGAGGCCATAAGTACACACAAGAGGTTACTTGTCTCAGATGAATCTCCACTCATGTGCTTCACAAAACGAGGGCTCTGTGTCAGGACGAGCTAGCAGAAGTGGTCCAAAGAGCCCGTTGGCAAGAGACCCCGTTGTCTCCCCCATGTGTTTCAGCATCACAGCCTCCAGCCTAAGGTGAAAGAAAAATCAGAGCAGAGCATTGAAGTCTAGCCTTAAATATCGTGTGCTGTAATTGAACCACCTAATTGTAGGGGAAGGAGGAGAGAAAGTGCAGGAAAATAGGTGAGGGACCAGTGTTTGAACAGCCAAGTATTACAGACAACGTTGTCCTTCAGCCAAAACCTCAGTTCAGCTTTTGGGGGATGAGAAGATACTGAGCTCTCACACTGCGAGTGGGATAGTAATACCCAGCTCCCAGAACCTTGACAGANGGGATGGGGGCGGCAGCGGGATGTAGGGGGTCGTTCTGTGGGGCTCTTGTCGCCATACATCCCCACCACTTGGCTTTAGGTAGTGTCAGCACTTCCATTAAAGCTCCATTAGGCTGGGGTTTATAACTCATCTGTAAAAATTCGCTCCTGCTGCAGGAACTCGGCAAACCAGGAGTTCATTGTGGGTTGTTGGGGTTTTGGTTTTTTTTTCATTCCACCCCACACATTCCGCCCCCAGTTGTTAAAAAAAACATAGTTTGGCTTCTTTTTAAGCATCTTTTGACACATGTATAAAATGTTTATAAGTTTTAGACATTTCTGGGCTTGTAAAACTCAGAATTATCTTCATTATAAAAAAATGAAGTTTAAGGAAGCTGGAGGGCACCTCAGGAGACTTTGATTCAAATCCTGATGAGGCCATAAGTACACACAAGAGGTTACTTGTCTCAGATGAATCTCCACTCATGTGCTTCACAAAACGAGGGCTCTGTGTCAGGACGAGCTAGCAGAAGTGGTCCAAAGAGCCCGTTGGCAAGAGACCCCGTTGTCTCCCCCATGTGTTTCAGCATCACAGCCTCCAGCCTAAGGTGAAAGAAAAATCAGAGCAGAGCATTGAAGTCTAGCCTTAAATATCGTGTGCTGTAATTGAACCACCTAATTGTAGGGGAAGGAGGAGAGAAAGTGCAGGAAAATAGGTGAGGGACCAGTGTTTGAACAGCCAAGTATTACAGACAACGTTGTCCTTCAGCCAAAACCTCAGTTCAGCTTTTGGGGGATGAGAAGATACTGAGCTCTCACACTGCGAGTGGGATAGTAATACCCAGCTCCCAGAACCTTGACAGAGAGGATGCTCCTGTTCCTGCCTAACCCTACACGACCCAACAGCCCTACCCCAAAATAAGCCAGAATCTCACCAAGACTGCCCTTCGCACTGCATCTGGAAGGTGGAGCCGGAGTGTAGATCCCTAAATGTCACACTTAAGACAGCAGCGAGGCAATTTTCACGTGCTTGGCAAGGATCAGCATAAAACACTGCAACGTGCATATGCCACTTTCGCTTGGCATTTTAAGCCCTGTCAGTGCTATCCAGTTCATTGTGCCATGTTTTAATTATCTGTTCCCAAACACAGGATGATTTTCTTCTTTTCCAATTTTAAAGAAGAAAAGAAAAAAAAAGAGGCGCTTTAAAAATGTATCGGTACAAGTCTGGGTAGCAAAGTGGGTTAACGCACAAGCATTTCCCCTCCAGGGGCTTGGTTTCAGAGCCAGGCTGGGTGTCTTTGTGTCATATCACAGCATCACCCCTCCCTGGCACCAACAGCAGCTCCTGCGTGTGGGTAGCCTGTGCCTGGGGTAAAATAAGGGGGCATTTCAGGTCAAGACCTGCAGCATAATATAAGAAACGAGGTTAAGAATTACATAAACTCCCAACGTCCCAGTTAGATTCCAGCCCTTTCTCTCGTTTTGGCAGATGCGGGCAGCAGAGTCTGTACATTTGAAGTACATGCCAGACGAGTGGAGGTTTTGTTTGTTTGGCACACTGATAGAGCTGTGATTTTGCAGGCACATATTGAAGTCTATTGATAACCAGCAAAGCATGTAAACATACCCCCAGCTTCAAGGCTCTGCTTAAGAGCACACTTGAACAACTCTGATACCATTTAAAAGTCTATAAAAACTTTTCATTGTTCCTGTTACTAAACTAACTTTGCACTCCAAAAGCTGATGGTTGAATTAATGGGTTGCATTTCAACCAGACAGAAGAAAATAATTCAGACCTGCAGTAAATTCAAAAGCCGTATTTCCCACCATGTTTCCACTAAGCAAGCCAGGAATAGTCCATATCTTAATCTCTCCTTCCTCTTCTCTTGTGAAAAATCCCTCAAGACACACATTTGGAAACGCCAAACTTCTGGCAATGTGTTTTCTAAGTTGGTCACCTCTTTATTTGTCTCGGTGCCTTACATCTAAAGCCATTTAGAAGCATCAGCAGAGCACATAGAAAAGTAAAGTGACGCCTTTTAAGCTGATGGGGACCAAAGTGTCACCTGCACCTGGAGCTGTGGGGTGCTGTGTAAGAAACTCACCGAGCCCCACAAGTACATGGCTGCCTTTGTGCTCTCCGAGCCAACAACAACAATATTCCACATTTCTTTCTGGGGCTCTTCCCTACAGTGCATGATAGATGTCTCCCAGTAGGTATCCAGCACTCCCCGCGGAGCAGAAAAAAAGGAAAACATTGTTTATTCCTGTTGTGACAGAAGAAAGCCAAGAATTTTTAAGCATCCCCAGACTATTACCATGGCTCGCTCTCATTGCCTGCCTGTGCCTTCTCCCAAACCCAGCCTTCCAGATGCACTGGAGTATAGAGATCTCATTTAATCCAGAGGGATTGCTTCCACTAGAGCCTTCCATGCACTGTTGCACAGTTACTCCTTGAAAAGTCCAACCCAAAACCTAATTTTTCTACTCAAACTTCTAATTAAAATATCTTCATATTTAGCCTGGATCACCCATGCACAGCTGCCTTCTGCACTACTGTCACCCCTCTGAACCACCTTTCTCAGGCTCTTCAGTTCTGGAATGGGTGGAGATCTGGCATTTCTAGCACCATTTTTTCCAGTATGGTGGCAACATCAACTTTGTCACATTTACTTTGCAAAAGATGAAGATTTTTCTCTCTCTCCCTAAAGTTTACACAAAGTGATAAGAAACTTTTTTTCTATGTATGATGGTGAACCACCAGCCCGTGACCCCTTAGGGAAGGCAGGGACCTCCCCGTTAGCAATCCAAGGGCATGTGGTGTGGCACAGCCCTAAATACCTTCTGAAGTAACTCCTCCACGCTGAAAGGGTAAAAGAACAGGAGTGCTTCTGTTTGATAATGCAGAAAATACAGATGTACAAGAAGATTAGCACAAGTCTCTAAGCCACAGCATTCACAAGAGTGTTTCTTGCAGCATTTTTGTTTCACCAGATCACAAATATATCTTCAGCACCTGAGGGTGGCGGCAAAGTCCCCAGTAAAGTCTCAGACCTATTACTCTGTTTGTGTTTTTTCCAGGCATCTTATATTTGGCATTCCCTTTAGGTCTGTCTTGGGGACATTCCTATGAACTATCCCAGATTTATCGCCCTGGAAATAAGATGATCTACATCAAGTAAAGACCTGAATTACTGCCACAGAGGTGAAAAACTCCATGCACGGAGTTAGTTCAACCAACCCCGTAGCTCATACCAGCCTGGTAAGGAGAAACAAGTATAGAGAAGATAAGAACATAGAAAAAAACCGACACAAAATAAGGCACGATGACAGATTTCCTCTGATGGGATTGACCAAGAAACCCAAACCTGAGACAGACCAAGAAGCACCTTGAGGAACAAGAGTCCAAGGTTTCATTTGAGCAAACCCATAATGGCTAAAAGGGAGCAATTTTTTGGCGGTACCTGATCATAAAGCAGAGAGAAGGCTTTGGATCCCAAGGTACAATCCCTAAATGTTTACTGATCAAACTGAGGACTCCACTTTCCTGGAACAGAAGCAGAGCAGCAGACCTGTAACCTCCAGCATAATTTTATCACTGTGGAAACTTAAATTCTACTAGACAAGGCTACCTGTTGAGATAAAGTAATGGTCGTTTTCTTGGAGGCTCCAAAAGCAGAACCAAGAGCCTCTTCAAAGTGGAAGGAAGGACTGGGGAGGGGAGACAGGAATCACCTTTTTGAAGAAAAGTAAGACAAGAGAAGCTAACAGGAATTTCCTAGTTAATTCCTTATTCCAAGTCCAGAATCAAGTCCACTCACCTGCATTTTGGGAAGGGAGAAGCAGACAAAAACCAAGCTGGCCTGGGGCTGGCAGCAAGCGTGGTGGCCTTTGGAGTGGGGTGAGGAAAGCCTTTGTCCTGGTGCTGGAGAGCAGCCAGAGCAGAGGCTTTTGGATGGAAAGACATGAACCTTGAGAAGGCAACATTTTGTCTTATTTTCCCCCTTTCAGTTAGCGTCTAATATCACATCTCGGGTCACCTGGTACAGATAATTAAAATTAAAACCCCACAAACACCATGAATAGTTATAGAAGGTCAGGGGAAAAAAAAGAGAAAATAAATAAGTAAATAAAATCACAAGGCTTGTTTTCCAAAAATAAATACTCTCTCAGAAAACATATCAAAACAGCCAGCACTCAGCACTGTGAATAAAATTATCGGACTCAATAAATATTTTATGCTCCCATTCTAATTGCCAAAAAAAAAAGGAAGTTAATTTCTGAAGCAAAGTTTTTTTTTCATCTTTATTTTTAAACCCTTAACATAATGACTGAATGCCTAATACGAAATTGATAAATTTTTAAAAGGTTTCTTTGAAAAAAAATCAAAAAAAAAAAAATTATTCAATGCTGAACTTCAGCAGAAGACCACAGGGAAAGTCTATAATCTTTAGTCGGACGCCTGGCACGCCACCGCTCCGGCCGGTGCCAGCACTGCATTCTGACAGAACAAGTGTTGCATGAGATGTGAAGGATGACTCCGGTCTGCCGAAAAAACCCTGGAGCAGGTGTTCCTCATCCTCATTTGCAATGGAGCATGGCCCCTGGCTCAGTGAGCTGGAGCAAATGCGCTGGCAGGACCCATCATGTACCTGCGTGCTGAGATGCACTAATGATAATGGATGCGGGCCTATTAACCACCCCATTTGTAATGGCACACAACGCTGATTGCTCGGGGAGTGAGTCAGCGGCTTTCCAAGAGGGAGCGGGGAATGCCGGGAACCCGTGATCCTTTGTGCATCCCTTCTGCTCTGCTGGGTGTACAACTCCGTTAGTCTTTATTTAATAATACAAATGAATACATGATTGGCTACATGATTGTACATGAAGATAAGGCGCTTTGGGCAGCGCTGCATCAGCCTTGTTGTCTTGGGCTTCTGTTTTATTTTGTTTTGCTCGTCTCCAGCTCGGGCTTGATCTGAGAACCACCAACTCCAGGGCAGAAGTCAAGGGTCCAACAAGCACGCCTAAGCTTTGGGGGTTTACAGAAAGCTTCTGCTTATCTTTAAGTGAATATTTTGGTGCAGCTGGGGAAAAATGCGCTACTAGGATCCTACCCTTCATTGCCTCGCTCTTCTTGGGAAAGGAAATTGTAGAATCACAGAATAGTTTGGCTTGGAAAGGACTTTAAACATCAACAACCTCCCATCAGACCAGGTTGTTCCAAGCCCCGTCCAGCCTGGCCTTGAACCCCTCCAGGGATGGGGCAGCCACAGCTTCTCTGGGCAGCCTGGGCCAGGGTCTCACCACCCTCACACCAAAGAAGGTTCTTCCTAATATCTCATCTCAATCTCCTCTCTTCCAGTGTCAAATCCTCCCCAAGAGTAACCATTAAAAACACATGCCAGGGCGGTGGGGCCGTTCGTGTTGTTCTTAAATAACTCTTTGCTGCCCCTTCCGTATAAACCCTTGGCTTGTGGAATGAGGTGGCAATTCGGAAAGGACACACTCATTAATAAATAGATCACATTACCTGTAGGTACCTGATGCCACCACCAAATAGTCACTTTTGGGCCAGAATGCTGCAATCAGCAGAATACACTGTGGTTGTTATTGTAAACTTAACTGCTGGATTTGCCAGGTTCTTGGCACAACCGGATGAGCTGCTTCCGCCGTCTGCTTCATGGCAGCTCCGTTTTCATTTCTTTGCAAAACGTCTAAGAGGGTTCTTTTGTTACATTTTGCAAAATAGATGATTCTGTTGCCAATTTCCTCTAACAGGCAAATGTCTCCGATTATTTTGCTTAGTAAAGTGCTGCTTCTTGTGCACAACAAGCAAGGCATGAAAATAAACAAGTAAGAAAGATCAGAAATTACCTGAAGTTGTGGTGACCAGTTTGCACACATGTAGCTCCCAGCACAGTATTTCATATCTGAAGCTTTGTGATTGGGGAAAAAAAAAAAAAAGACAATTTGTGCACATAAATTCATAGGTAACTGTATCAAAATTGTCTGGCACATTCTAGGAGCTTTATACCACTCTAATAATGCAAACAACTGTAAATATGGCTTAAAAGTTGATTTAGTTAAGTAGTTGAGCATCTTTGTGTCTAAAAGTACAAAGCAACTGAATCCCGTCAGCCAGACTGCATCCAACATTTATTTTTTTCTGCTTTTCTCTTGGTAGACAAAGTTTTGAGTTTGAACGACTGTTCAGCAAAGAAAAAAAAAGAAAACAAAACACCCCAACTAATATAAAAGCTGTATATACACATGATATGTCCACAGTCTGCCTGTGGCCAGGTAAAGGCCACAAAGAAATCTCCGTACAGATATATGCAAGAGCAGTCACATCACGGGAAAGCCTGCCTGCTGGGCCACGATATATTCTGTCCATAGAGTTCCAGTTCACAAGGACTGAATGCAAGAAGAAGGAAGAATGGAAACTTGGTCATTAACTGCAACATGCCAATATTAGCAATTAGCCACAAAATATCTTACTCTTCTGATTCTACCCTTGCTTTAAAGACCAGGCTTGGCAACCCTGCCCCCACCCCCATATACACACAATCCACTTTGCTGGCAGTCACGTTGCAGTCATCAAAGGGGCTGGAATTTCTCTATATGTGTTGTACAGTATATTTCAAAGGAATTTTTCTGCCATGCACAGTATATCAATACTCAATGTGGGAGTAATTTAACTTCTTAATTTATTGCAGTAGTAACAGCATTTTCAAACTGGTCATAAAATATTCTTGTACTCTTCTAATCTGGGTTTTCAATGTTCTATAATGGGAATTCTATGAATAATATTGGGAAGTGAGAGATATTTTATACGGTATCTCTAAGGGAACAGTGTTATTACATAAAAGTTAGGTGACATGGGAGAGACTGATAGAGGTGGTGTTTAAAAAAAATTTACCCTTCAGGATTTGTCACATGAATAATAATGATTTAGTGACATTTTTCCTTCCTAAAAATCAAATCTACTGCAAGATAGGGTTACAAAAAGCATGTTCTAATTATGGATGGCTCTGAAACATATAGAGCAAACACAGCTAATACCCACTATCTAATGGCCATTGCAAACTGACCAAAAACCCTCTCTTGTCCAGTTTTGAATAGATTCTTACTGGTTTGTATATCTTGCCATTATTAAGACCTGAGTGAGATCAAGGCCCTGCTATAGGACATGCCTCAAAACCACCAACCTGCTGGAAGGATTTGCATTCACCACCCACCACACGGATGAGGAAAGAATGAGAAGCAGCAGCAGCAGCATCCCCCTCCCGCAGGCAGGGCTGCGGGTGGGTTTGCCCCAGACCCCAGAGAAGGGTCTGCAACAATCCAGGCACCAAACCCATCAGATCTCAACCTATGTTGCTTCTTAGCAACATGTTTTCTAACCACAGGATGGAAAATTATAGATGAGTTTCCACAGGAGGTCTGCGTGGATGCTCAGAGGTCCCAGAAGCATGGTACAGCAGTCTGTGCTGCAGCACCTCCAGCAGAGCTTGGCTTCCTTGGAGATTATTTTTCAAATTTCTTTTCAAGGATATTTGTCTTCTCATACTCCCTAGAGGTCAACCACAGCCTGCCTATCTCCCTTTTGATTGGCACCCAATTTTTCCTTGGCTGCAAAGAGAACCTCGTCCTTCCTCTCAATTGATGCTCAGCCCCTAACTGTCTCACTTTGCAGAAGGATCATGGATGGTGGGCTTCTAGAGCAGTGTGGGACACCATCACCTCCTTGTCCCATCAGTACCCACTGCTGAGAGCTCTGGCTTCTGAACAGCACCCTGGACACCATCATCCTGCACACTCCAACCACAGTTTTTCTATGAATGCATCGTTTCCTTGAATTCTGGGGGGCAGCAGGTGTCATTATTGTGCTCTCTGGTGGTTTTTTTTAGCACTCCTGGTGAAATTTATTGTTGTAAAGTGCCCTGGGCACACTGGCAGGGAAAGACAATTACCCAGCATTTCCAGTCTTGGAAAAGTGTAATTGTGATATATATGTGCACTACCTTCCAACACAGTCTTACAGCCTGTCTCTCAGCTTTCCAATTCCACGCCGTTGTCTTAATGCACTCTGTCCAGCCTATCCTGCCGATGGGGGCTGCGTCCAGGCTTCTGCACTTGGAGATAACCATGCTCATTCAGACACAAGTTAGGGACCTGTGGATGAGGCACAACATGCAATAGATTAGCAATTTTCAACTCTTTATAGTATAATTACAGTCACGTAATTTAAATAAGAGCTTGCCCTGAACCTCATTGCTGGTGTACAATTAGAGCTGGGCATTTTTTGATGAAACTATTTTCCAGGGGGAAAAAAAAAAACAAAAAACAAACAAACAAAAAATCACTCGTTGCACCCAGAGCATTTCAAAGGGGACCAAAAGCTCAACACCACATCGAACTCATCACTGCCCGGTCTTCCTGTACTGTAGCTTTGGGATAGTCATACAAAGTGAGCTAAACCCAGCAAGCTCAGGCTGCCAGGGCATATCCACCACCCAGGGCTGAGATGTAACTTGGATACATCACTCTCAAAGCCAAACAAGGTGACTACACACTTAGGGTCCAACCAGTTGAAACAGATTTTTCTGGTCAGCTCCACAGCAGTTTTTCTGATATGTTCCACGAGCTCCGAAACCAGGGGTGAACCAGTTTCACCTCAGGTTTCCCCAAAAGTGAAGGAAGTGACACACGGGATGTCACTGGGGCACCAAGCCCAGGGGATAGGCATTTCCAGGACAGACCATCACACTGTGTGCTTTTCTAAGGTCTAAACAGATCAATACTTGAAATACTGTCCCGATATACACCCCTTTTCCCTCCTGTGTTTTAATTTACTGCCACTCAGTCATTCATTCGGAAATAAAGCACAGAGAATTAAACATGATTGCACAAGGGGTGGCGTGGGACCGGCCGTCCCAGCCTGGATCAAAGGTCCATCCGTCCCTGCCCCACAGCGAGGGAGGGCTGCAAGAGCCGGAGCAGGGAGCAACATTTCCTACAGCTTGTGCTCTCAGTTCCTGCAGATTTGAGCAACCAGCAGTCCTGCCCTGTTAACTTTTGGCTTACACTCCCACCTTTTAGTCCCCACGTTGCCCCAAGCCCCTGTTCCCCAGGCAGAAGCCACCCCATTCCCTTGGCCATCCTTTCCACCTCTTTCTGTGCCCAGACAGAAGGGCTGCATGTGTGTACATCCTGCAATCTTCATATATGAAAGTGCCTAGTAAGTTTATATACAGCACAAAGGTACTTTTTTATCTTTGTTAATATATTTTCATATCACTTGCCTTTTTCTTCCCCCCTGTTGATACTGTTACTGAGCACTGAACACAGGCGAGTGCATGTATACAAATGCCCAAAACCGGGCACCACCATCTCTAAGCTGGTATCTCCATTCCCTATGATCATTAATTATTTTACACAAGAAATGCCAAGCAGCTGGAAGCCTGGGAAGAATTGGCTATGAGCTGACTTGAGAAGGGTACAAGATGGATGCAAAGGACAGGTGGCAGAAATTCCCCATATTTTCACCATCACAGAGTTTCACATCAATTCAATACTATTTTTTTTTCCGAGACCTGGAGCACGCCTGCTGCTTGGTCTGAGACATGAAGGATCTCGTGTCTGCTTTTATGTGTGTTAGTCCTGCTGTATTCTCCCGACTGTGGAGCACAGCTGGGCTTTAGTTACCTCTACAGCTGACCAAAGGCAGCAGGATTTCCAGCTTCCTATACATGCATTTTCTCATGTGCACCCACAGATACGTACACACATTTATGGATGTTTTTCCCAAAAAAAAAGTTTCCAGGAAAAAAGAAGCCTCTGAGGTTACAAACAGCTCAGGTTAATTGACATTTTTTCAGTGTCACTGCCTATGCCTTCTGGTACAGATAAGGTTGAGAGGAATAATAATTTCCCTGCCTGGCTACCCATTTCCAGAGCTGATGGTCAATGGGAAAACATCTGGAGCTCCGTGAGAGCTCCCTTGAAAAATTAGGAAAACGCTGGATTTCTAAGAGCTTCACCAAACCTGAGATTTTTTCAAACAATCTTTTGAGTTCAAATAAATTACTCTTTGGACAAAAGTAAAAAAAAAAAAAAACAAAAAAAACCCACACCACTTTTTCAAGACAAAAACATTTTCCTGGAAAATGTCCAAGCATTTCTTTTGCCAAATTTGAAGTTATGCTCAAGGGAGAGCAGAGTACCTTTGGCACATCTGCTGAAACTAGAGGAACTGTGTCTCTGGCTATGGTGAAGGAGGAGGAATGTAGCTACTTAAGCCTGCTTTCTGGGGTCAGGAAGCACACAGAAGAAGTGATGAAAAACAGCCCAAAGCTAGAAGAGAGCAATTTAGTTTCTCTTCCATGAGGCCGCTTCAGCAGCTCGAGGCGGGGGTGGGAAGGGGGGGAGGTGCAGAAGGAAAAGAGATAAAAGCTAGAAAGAAGAACGAATGAAGAAAAACTAAGGGTGGCTTGGTTGGGTTTTTGTGGGTTTGGTGTTTTTTTGTTTCCTTTCCCATTTGCAGTGGCTTTTGTGGAGATATCAAAATCAAGAAGAGAGAAATCGGATCAAAAAGACTGAACAGATTCGCTTGTAGCAGAAAATACTGTTGGCACCTCTCCTTAGGTAGACCGAGAACCACACAATTCCTTGCTATTGTTAAAGGAGGATTTTCCTTGAAGTCCAGCTAATCCATTAAGGGAGCAGGCTAGCGGGGGCAATGGGCCAAGAGAAGCTCTGAAAAAGAAACTCTGAAAAACGCTGTGGTGCTGCTGTAAGGGCTGGTGTCTTATCCGCCGCACAAGACAAAGGATTAACGAGCTTATCTGGGAGCAGCAAGTGAGCCCCAGCAACAGCGCTGCGGAATCAGCACTTATAGGCAAGGGTTAGAGCACAGCAAGGAGCGGGAAAGGGAAATAAATAAAAAATTAAAAAAAAAAAAGAGGGAAAAAAAGAAAATCAATCAGCAGAAACCCTTTGGAGAGGGATATTTTGAGGCTCTCTGACTTTGGAAGCAGTGTGGAGGACTGGGGCACGGGGAGGCTGGCGAGGAGAGCAGGGTAGGGGAGCATACGTGCCAGCGGGGCCCGTGGTTCATGAACCTGTCAGTCTAAAAGCCTGTTTATGCTCAGCCAGTCTGCTGGAAGCACATCTGCTAATATCCACTAAAGAGAAAAATGGTGTAGGGAATAAGTGGATGTCTTCTCTGCCTTGCTTGGGAAGCCAAGTACCAAGGACACAACACCCTGCTTGGGGGAGAAAACAAGGTAAGTGAGTCCTGAAAGTACTGCCAGAAGCTGCTGAGAAAACCATGAGTGTTTTCTGTTCTCAGCAGGGATAAAGACACGGGGGAAATAAATACCCCCGATCATGCTCGGCATTTGTATTTGTGCCCTTTCAAGTCTTCTAAGAAATACCTGCCCCCCACCCATGACAGGGTGAGCAACAGCCA
>VXBW01001718.1:937812-939741 GCA_013400375.1 Thinocorus orbignyianus
ACCACTGGGCTCAGAGCGGTGGCAGGTAGTGGTACCCACCGGCACCGCGTCGGAGAGTGCCAGGACTAATGACAAGCTGTTGAAAGGCTGCTCCTGCAGCGGCAGGCGAAGATTAGGAGCCTGTCAGAAGGCATCACTGGCAGTTTGGGGAGCCCTTTCTGAAGTCGGTCTGAATTAATAAATAAAGACAAGCTTCCTCTTACAGCTCTTTTATGATGGGGATGGGTCTGCATGAAAATCAGCCAAAAAGGGAACAAGTTTGGATTATTAATGGTCACTTTTGTTTAACAAATGTTTTTTGTATAACCACCTTGTGCATCCTGGGAAGACAGGATGTTCAATTATTAAACTGAGCATTAAATTATTACTTTCTTTCATTTGTTTTCCCAAACTAAACAGGTTGTAAGCAGAAACTCACCATTCCCAGGGTTTTTATCTTGATTTTGTGCTAACTGAGAGCACACCCATGCTGATCAAAATACCACAACTGTCTGAGCTCTGTCACAGTGGACTGCCCTTCCTCCTCCCCAGAAAGATGTCTTTTTCAAATAATCCTATAGAATTTACACATGCCCTCTGGACAAACACAGATTAATTATTATAAAATTATGTTTTCATTATACATAAAAATATATTTAAAAAATAGAAGAACAAAACAAACCACAACCCACACCAAAGTTTAGCTGAAGGCAACAGAGGACCATCAGTCTCTGCAAATTATTCTAGTAAATCATGAAGTATTCTATTATACTTCCACATCTCCCCACTGGTGCAGCTCCTGTCAAACTACACATGGCTGCAAACATATCTATTTAGTTACCCTAGCACTACTAAAAGTAGTAAGTTTCAAACTAAAAGATGAAAAAAAAAAAACAAAAAAACCCCACCCATATATAATAAATAATAAAACCACCCGCAAATAACTGAACACTCCAGCTGCCATAATGATGAAGAAAACTTTGAAAACATGGCCCAAAAGTAACCAATGTGGTGATGCCTGCTCAGGTTTGCTGACATCCCAAAATGATGCATGGCGACACTCAGGGATGATACTTTCAATGTCAGAGTTGGTGCATACTTCTCTGCTCACCTAAGCATGTAGGAGAGGGAAGAACACCCATATCATGGAAACCTAAAGCCAAATTTCCCACAGTAAATATATGGGGCAACTTACCCAGCAAAGGGATGGAAGGTGCAGCCTTGGGACGTGCGGTCTCCTTTGCATGGGATGCCTCTACAGCCTCATTGCCTGAAGTTAGAGATAAAATACCAGAAAATATTCTCAACTTTATGAATTTATTAACACAGAATCATAGAATAGTTACAGCTGGAAGGGACCTTAAAGATCATCTGGTTCCAACCGTGAGGTGTTCATCTCCTGAATGAGTTGACGTTTCCGTACAAGACTGTACCCAAAACTTCTGCCGAATACTTTTTTGGTCATCAAAGGCCAGGCCAGCTGCACACGCCAGGTTTACCTGCTGCAGAAGCCTGTTTCCTTCAGCTGGAGCAGGGCGCTTGCTGTTTTGTGAGTCTCTTCAGCACAGCTGAGCACTCCTTCACTTAGATAATTAATTTGAAATTAAATATTAAATATTAATAAATATAGCTCAGGTAATAAATTGCATATACTAATTTAATTAAAAATAGATTATAGCATATTTTACAAATGGAACGTTTTTTAAAGGAAATATAATGGACTTGTTATGTTTCTGCTTTATCCTAAGAATGAGCAAGCTTCTTGCGCATTTAGTCCTTATTGTGTCTCATTAAATTTTTAAAAACAGCTATTTTAATTGTCAAGTATTTGTCAGACTGCTAGAAACACCTGACACTAAAGTTTCAATTTTACAAAATACATTTTTAATGAAGGATTCTGCATCCTATTTTATTATCTATAATCATTTTGAAGAATAAGAAAGAAAAAAA
>VXBW01001718.1:939808-973311 GCA_013400375.1 Thinocorus orbignyianus
AAACCACATCAAAATTTGCATACCTGGGCAAAGAATCTAGTTAAATTAAGTGGTTCATCCGAGAAATCCCAGAGAGCATCCAGGCTTTGCTGTGCCAAGTGACACTTGGGCAGCCTGTTCAGCAAAACCCCTAACTGGTGCTCAAAGTTGTAAGACTTCAAGACCTTCCCACGATGGGGTTAGTGGGCACCGGTCCTGAAAAAGGTGGACTCAGGGAATAGCTTTAAACAAAAAAAGAGACCCACTGATGTCATTTTTCATAGTAGGATCGAGACCCGCGGGGGACACAAACTGAAATGTTTTGTCTTTTCCAAGAGCTCTGTTTGGTACCAAATGGGCACGTAAAGGATGATCTTTGTGATGTGCCCATCCCAAAGAGCCCAGCAGCAAAGCAATCCTGCCTGCTGCTCTGCCAGCATCCGCTCCTCCTTGGAAGGGGATGGGAAAAAAGCAGAGGAACATGGAAAATGCTACAGAGACAGGTTTAACTCGAGAAGTCAGTTTTCCACAGAGGAATATTGGACTTTTTTCCCCTTGCAGCAGCACTTGCCGGGCTCCTGGGAGCAGCACAAACCACACCGAAGAGCAGAGAGGGCGGCAAAGAGAGTGTTAGAGAGTCAGAAACAGCTGTAAGTGGACAGAAGTGATAAAGCAAAGTAGCACAATGACTTTGACATCCGCGGCTGCACAAAACAAGCGTAATTTATACACTGAGGGGTGGAACTGGCCTTGTAACGGGAAAAGCAATTAGCAGAAGTATGCAGAGGGAGGCGGAGGCCCGCTTTATATCACAGCTTTACTGTCACTCGCCTTCCTTGCTTATATACTGCTTCTGGCAAGGCTGACCTGATGCAAAAAGGGATGTGCTGACAGTGGCTTGTGAGCCGGGGTGATGAAAGTTGAGGCACTGAGTTTTCTTTATTCGTTTTCTTCTGCGGGGGCTTCCTTTGCCTTTAACCGTTTCAGGATGGTCCATCTCTGATCAGCATCTGCCCAACTGTTAAAAGTGACCACAGACTGATTAGTGGGGGGTTTTCCCCCTCAATACAAGAAAATCTACAAAATTCATTCTCTCTAGGAAACCTAGCCCAACTTGTCCTCTTGAACAATAAAATAGTATGTGCCTTTTATTCTTCTTTTTCCTAAGGAAATGCCTCCACATGAGCAAGAGTGTCTGTGCTCTTTTCCCCTCCTTTATAAAACTGAGTGGGGTTTAAGCAGGTTGCCAGCAGCAGAGGGAAAACGTGCACAACTGGAGACTCAACGTACTTTTGGAGGGAAGGGGTTTGCACATCACACCACCGCCAAGGGAAATGCAATTGATTCAGTAACAAGGTAAATGGATTTTATGTACCTATTCCACTCGTTAAATACCTGGTAACCCAGGAGGACACTTCTCCTCCTTAAGGGAGGGAGAGTCACACCCCAAAGAAAGGCACAAACACACCTACAAATATTTTATAGTGGTTTAATGTGAAATACATGTTGTTTCAAGTTAAGCACAGGCCACTAATATCAACAGAGGATCTGCTGCCCTTCTTGGCGGTCTCTCTGATGGCATGGATCCATTCCCTTGCTCCTTCTTTCCCTCCCCTCATCTTCACTTTTCTCCATTACCTGTGCCCTGCAGCACCGAGGTCCATCCTCCCAATGCGTTACTGGCATTTGAACTTCATAAATCAAGAACAGGTCAAAGATTTCTACTGATGTTGAAAGCTCAGTAGGCAAGATGTCATCTCACACCACTGATGTCATGACTCGCCTTACTATTCAGCAACAAAATAAACATAGTAGAATGCCAAGCTTTATAAATTCTTTGTAACGGAAGTTTTTCTCCAGTTTGGAACCTGGTAAGCTTTCCCATCACCTGCATTTGCTTTAGGTTCAGGTTGCAAGTGCTGGAGGACTCCCCTTCTGCAAACTTCTCAGCAGGAACCGAGTCAGCACATCACTGAGATGTTTTGTAGCCCTTCTGCACTTAGAGATGGTGGCGTTCAAAAGGCAGATCACAGAAACAGTCAGCAATGGAGGGAGGGATTTATGAGGGCACCATACAGTCACTGGAAAAGCTAGTGATTTCATCCCTTGTCTCTAGGTTTCTGCAGCAAAAGGTGGAAATCCACCAACCTACCTCTACAATGCACAAAAGAAAATAAGTTCTCTGATAAATTTTCACTGACTTATTTATAATCTAATCCAGGTTATTGTGGAAACAGTTCATTCCAATGCACAGTCCACAGCAGCAAAGAAGTAGGGAATGAGAAGAGCGAGGTTCTCCTTGCTGACATTTCTGCCTCTTTCTCCTCACATGATATTTTTATGGAGGAGCACCACTAACTCTCTTCTCCCACATCCCAGGCACTTCATTTACACCCAAACATTCAACTTCCACTACTCTGTGGAAAGATTTTATTTTAGCCTTATTGTCAGACTTTTCTGATTATGCTTGTATCATGTTTGTTCTTGCTCCTGGTTTCCAAAGAAAACAAGAGGTAGAGATGCCCTGAAGCATCTTCTGAAACCCGGTATACAGACACCCCAGGAAGCCAGGGAAAGCAAACACCCGAAGCTGTTTGGAATATCTTCCTTTTCCTAAGAACCACCATTTCTGAGAGCCCTTCATACTCATAAGCGTCTGTGAACATTTGCGCCTTGTAACCAAACCCCTCAAAAAGGGATTCACTGCTCTCTGTATTTGATTTCTACCTCTAACCATGCATTTTGCTTAAGCCCTGGTCACATGCCAGCACTCATCTGTGTAAATATGCAATTTTTCTAGCTGAATTGCACATCCACAGCCACGACTCAACCACAGAAAGATCATGTAAATAATGGAAGCTGACAGCATAAGTAATTTTTTTCATGTTTCAGACGCCATGGTTGACTGCTGAACTGTGAGATCTGCTGTTTTTAGACTGTGCTAAGTTCTCCCCTTTCACCCCTGAAGATTCGAGACTAAAGGATGAATCTTGAATCACATGCTTCAAATGTTTTTCTTATCACACAGCTCAGTCAACTCTTGTTCACATCCTATGACCTTTCCCTACAGTGGAGCTGCATCTTTCTTCTACCTCTCAAGGCCACTCACTCAAACGGTAGCTGGTGTAACTGGAAACACATGAAGTGACCATCACAAACCACGTGCCTCCCCAGTGGATTAATGGAGGGAGAAGTCAGTAAACCCTAAAAGAACAAGGTAGGGAAAGTTCCATAGTGTGGAGCTTCTAGCATTTCTCTCTTCTGCTATTCTCATTAAGTCAGGAAATCTATCTTGCAAACACGAGAAACTAAAAAGGAAGAGTCCAAATACAGGGAGGAGCATGAGGCTTAAAAGCAAGCACCAGGTCTGCAACACAATGGCCTGTATAATTGGTTCTTTTGAAGTTTCTAATCACTTTTGGTAAGATCAAGTGGAAGTGACAAGTGAGGCTACCGGAACAGTGACTCCATACAATGGCGGCACATGGGACTCAAACCGATTTGTGTGGTAATTGTTAATTGTTTGGGGGCTTCCTTTAAGGTGCAAAACATATCTGAGGAGTTATCATTAATAAAAAAAAAAATAAAAAAAATCCTCCTAGCATAAATTATGTGGTCAGTATTTCAGATCTCATACAAATCATTTTCCTGTGAAAATGTTATCAAAATATGAGCTATCCCTTTCAAATATATTTTAAACAATGTTAATGTATTTTCACATGTCATCAGTTGACAGCTCCACCATCATCGCTCGTCAGCCACCAGGGAAATTTACATGCATTTGAATTCACCCTGCCAAGCACAGGCAGCCCCGACTGACAGCCCATTTAACTAGGTGATAAGTTAATCTGTACAATATTTGATAGATTTCTGTCTTTTACCTAAGCCATAGTTTGCAAAAATGATTCAGCGACAGGATTTGCAAACCGGTCGTGTCTCTGTGTTCGGTCTCAGCAGGAGGAGTTATATTTCTTCATGTATAATGCTGGTCTCCACCCAAGCTGGCCACGTCAAGCTAGACTAAATGCTGTCCCAACAACACTGGGATTCACTGTTTCCAATCTTTTCCTTCCACAAATCCAACTTTTCAGCCAAAGCTCAGGTTAGTTATGGAATCAGAAATGATTTTGCAAGGATGGCAAATGATCTCAAGCTACCACCTCTTCACACTCACCTTCTCATGAGGACTGACCTGCTTCCTGGGGTCCTCATCCAGCATGGCACATCCATCAGTCTGTATCAGATCCCAAGCTGGGCTCACCACGTCACACAGCTTGACACAACACAACCTGGTCATTGCACATCACAGCGTTTAAACTCCAGGCAGAAGACAATGGTTTGCCAAAAATTACCTGCAGCCCCCCAGACACTCCCAGGCTCCCCGTAACATAAGTTATCATTAAGCGACCAGATATCACAAGGTTCTAAACAAATCCCTTGGAATGCCAGAATTCTTCATTAAAAAAATCCCCTGCCTCCAACAACAATTTATGTTTCCTTGCAGTAACTAGGATCACCATGCTATTCATTTGCAGGGCCATCTAAACAGGGGTCTCAGGGCTTCTGATGGGGTTGTATATTTAACCACAACAAAATGCAGAGGGCATTTTGATGTTTGGAAATGCCCAGAAGGAGATTTCTATTTACTTTCTCTTACACAGTACATTACCAAAGCCAGGAGACTCAGTAGTCAGCAAGCCATTATTTATTTATTCAAAACATCTTTCATTTCCTGAGATGCAGTATGTTATTTGCAGAGTGCATACTGTAGTTACATGAAGTAAATATCAACAGGCAGATTAAAATCAGGATACTTCACCCATAATGATATGTTCTGGTAATGACCATTTTCAAAGAGTTGCTAAAATGTAAGTAAATCTCTTACTGATTTCAGTAACAAATGTTCAGAAAGGGTAGTCAGGGCAACGGAGATGCCACTGTAGGCAGATGAGTTTGGCGAATTAAATTTCACATGTGGAGCCTCTATGCTGAGGAGGACGATGGAGATGCTGAAGATGGAAAGCTACAAAAAGCTTTGGAAACAGAGGAGATTAATGTGCACTGAGCCATTTGTTCAGACACAGTTTCAAATAAAAGTAACACATTTGCAGCATTTGGAAAGGATCATTTTCTCGTCAAGGCAGAGACTCAGGCTTAAAATATTAATTAAATAGAACTCAAGTCTATGTAAACCTTGAAAGTAGACACTGAGAAACTAAATATATTGAACCTAAAGGTAGGCTAAAGTGGAAATACCCATGGGCAAGTTGCACTGCAGAAATGTAGGTCAGGAGCCTACTTCTCAAAATGTATCACCCGTAATGCTCCCTGTTTAGTGTATGGAGTATTAGTGTAAAAGAAGAAGGGATTTTATGCATCTCTTATACATATAAAACCTTGATGCAAGCAACCAAACTTTATCCCCTCCCCAGCACCATCACAAGCCCTTCCTGATCTTTGCAAAAGACATAAAGGCTGATTTGATAAAATACCACTAGAAGATATACTAATTGCTTGAAGAGTTATCAGAGTCACCAGTTTATCTCAGGACAAATGCATTATGGACATTGGGCTGTTATTAAACACCTCAAGAATCAGATTTTTTTCTGCTTTTCTGGTGCACACCTGTAGCTTGCTCACAATGGAAGGGCACAGGAACAACCTACGAATTCATATAGTACAACACAAAAAGAGGAATTTAACACAGGAATGATGGTAATTGTGATAAGTTTAGAAAATTCTCCATGTTCAAACCCCCCTCAAAAGCACACTTCTGTGAGCACCACCAGCAAAGTGTTGCAGAAACACCTTCACCATACACCTGGGCAGACAAATGGCTTAGAGCAAACCTGCTCCTCTTTACTGGACCTTTAGAGGCAGATAGCAGGAAAAGAAAACCTATATTATTATTAACATTATTATTACTACTATATAGAATGCCAGGAGCAACAAGCAGTTCCTGAGGTGCACCCTGGAAGCACCGTGTGGGTCCACCAGGGAGTCACTGGACTGAAATGCTGCAGATATGAGCCCTCCTAGACTGCAAAAGTGATATTGGGCAACCTTATTCATGTGCCTGAGCCTCAGTTTCTCCTCCTCAAAACAAAGATAAGAATCCTCCCTTTCCCCAACTTCTGCATCTTTTAGCTCTGAAGGGTCATAGGGATATGCAAAGACCTAGTACAAGCGGACCCAGATGCTACTTTAATAAAAATAATTTAATGTGGAATAAATAGCCATGATATTAGGGGTGTTAAAAGCCAAGAGGAGAGTTAATAGGACTGTAAGAGGTGCTGTGATGGGTAATGAGGTGCCTACAGGGGAGGGAATAGGAGCAGGAGCTGGGGACAAAGGGTTTGTGCCCGGAGCAGGTCTCAGCGCCCAGGAGGGAGGCAGAGGGTGCATCCCGGCTACAGCCGAGGGCTGGGGGTGATGGGGAGGTGCTGCCCTAATTCTGAGCTGCTTTTCAGGGGTTAGGATTCACTGGGATGTTTCATTAACATCCCTTTGTCCTTGGGAAAACTCTTGGCACAGGATGCACATACCATTAGCTGCAGAAAGAGCAGCAGGACCAGCGGCGTTGAGCTGCTCCCCTGTTCGCCCCCATGTACCCTTCAGACAATAGAGTCAGCTGAGGACAAAGCTGAGAGCCATCGGGCCTCACCAGCAGCACGGCTGCCACTCGCCTTTTATTCTTCACCCTCTATGACCTAAAAAAATAACCTGAAATTGTAACCCCTCCCCAAAAAAACCCACAAAACATTTTCTTCAACATGAGGTTTTCTTGCTGCCAACTGTAAATCAAGAATTAGGATTTTGACTAGTTTTCTTATTCAACAAATTATTTCTTTATGGTAATGATCAATTTATCTATCACTTCTTTGGTCCCACTGGAGACTGTATGGGGATAGTCCGGGTATTCTGCACTCAGTACACCCATCCTGAGGCATGTATTTATCCATTCTGCAGCAAACACTGCAACATTAAACACCACTAATTGTCATCTCCTGGCCACAAGTCCAGACTTTCCCCTTCTGTGTTGACCAGGGGTCAACACTGATGTGCAACACTTCATCCAAAGGGTTTGGCAGCATCTACTGCAGGCAAAAAAAGCAACCCTCCACTCTGCAGGATTTTCAGCCAGGGCAGGAAAAAAAAAAAAAAACAAAAAACCAAAAAAAAAACACATGCCACCATGTGTGAAATATATGAAGGCTGTTTTAGACAATTTTAGAGAATTTACTTCTCTCAGTCCTTTGAAAGAAAGAAAAACAGTTCCCAAATCCTTTCTTATTTTTCTACCCCTGTTAAAAGCAACCACACTGTAAATCCAACACGCGTATATGCAACCACCACTACATTTGGAGTATTTTTCAAATTAATTTCCAACTTGAAATTCAGAGAAAAAGACAGACAGACAAAAAGAGAGAAAGACAGGCAGATAATCATGAAGTCTCCTCTTTCCCACCAAACAAAACTCTGTAAATCAAGCAGCTTTCTTCTGAAAAGCTGGCAAATACGTGCAAGGCACTCAGGCATGGATACCAAGAGCTGGCTTCCCCCTGAATGGTAACTATGGGCAAGCACTCAGGGTCCCTCTCCCATATGGCACGGCAGCCCCCAGCCAGCGCAGGTAGCAGAAGGGGACGGGAAGAATACAGCCTGACTTTAAAGTCCATGAAGCATGGAAGGGTTGAACTGTGCCTCATCTGTTCCTGTAGCAAACCCTACGAAACCAGAAGCGCTGGCATCTGCAATCCAGAACATCATTTGGCACAGTTTAAAATTTTAAAGTAATTTTCAATATTTTTTTTTTCCTCACCTACCCCCCACCACCCCCAAGTGCCACATGGTGATTTTTGTCCTTCAGAGAGCCAAAGGCAAATACAGACATGCTCAACATACATTGTCAAAGGGAGAGGTTTCCTAGCAACAATACCAATATGAATGGAGCCGAAGTTTCCTTCCCAATCCCTTATGTGACATTAGAGAAATTTGTAACATACAGGGAATGGGAAGAGGAGTACCTAAGAAATCTGGCTGTGCATCGTTACCCGAACATATAAGCAAATCAGTTTGTCAAGTTTTGCCAGCACGACAGTTTTCAAGAGCTTTTAAGTGCAAGGTGTCGTTGGAAAGGAAAGAAATCCAGGAGTCAATTCCCCATCCTCTCCCAGGTCTCCATGCCCTGGCCCAAACCCAAGGTGCAGGGGTCCCTAGCCTGGAGAGCAGCCGTCACCTCTGCTGTTGTGCTCCACTCCTTCTCAAAACATCATTAAAAAACCCTCTGCTTTAACCAGATTAAGCTTCAGGCAACTGCCTTTCATCCAAGCCCCAAGGCTGGTAAGATAGTTGGTGTGTTTTTGTGATATGGCAGCAAAATGGGCAGCTCAGCATCACCCAACTGCAAACCACACACTGTGTTGCTCCCTGTACAGCAATGCACATCGGTGTGGAAACACCATCAGGAAGGTGTTGGAAACAAGAAAAAAAAAACATTAGAGCACGAGAGCAGCTCCACTGGGATCTGCACCTGTGTTACCATCCCTAAACCCTTGTGACTAAGGCCAACAAAGGGCAATCAGCTCTGGCTCCTTTGTGCTCACCACCAGCAGCTGCTCCATCACAGTGGCTTCTCCTTGCTGTAGAAACTCCTCTACCCTGCCAGGTGATGCGGAAAACCCTTTGCTTCCACCTGTCCTGCTATGAAGCACTCCTCTTTTTCTTTCCTTTTTTACCTTTTTGTTTTTCCTCCCAACCAGCCTTCCCCAGAAAGACAAAGATTGTCCTCTCCAGTAGAGGGGCGATAATGGGAACACCTACAGGTGTCCCAGCGAGACCCTCAGTCTCTGTTTTTAATCAGTGGTGCTTGATAGGTTCCTAAATTAGTCCTCTTCTCTGACAAACCAGGAGCCAAAGCACTTAACTCAGAGGCCAGTTTTAAATGCCTAAAGTTGTAGGGTTTGAACACTGTATATTATGCCTAACAAGGGAACAATGATCCCTCTTATCTACAGTAGGCCCAAGTTTCCCATAATCCACATCTAATTGTGTGGCGCCGGCTGTAACTCAAGGAAGGAACACCCCGAATTTGTCATATCTAGAAATAGCTTTTTTGGAGTTTGCAGCTCATTGTGAGCTACCGGAGCCACGGGATGCTTATTTACGGGGCACCGTGCAAGACATCTGTTCGGTCTGGCTTTTTAACTAAAAAGGGGATTTATCTTTAGCAAATCAGTTTTGTGGGTCAGAAACTGGCTCCACTACAGCCCAAGCGTTTAGCCAACGCTATCATTTAGTTTAATTTTCCTACCTTCTCCCAAACACTCTGCAACAAAGAGGCCCCGATCAATCATCCAAGGAGATGCGCTGCTAGAAGCGATTAAATAAAATTAAAACAGTTACCTGAGCAGGGCTGATGTTTTTGACAGATGAGTTTTGAAATGCCCTCTATGAATTTAGCAGGGAGTAAGAAATTATCAGAAATATTGCAGGGCTGAGACCCGGCCAAACACATCCTGTGCTTGGCAGGGTGGGTTACTGCCGAGAGCACCACCCTTTGCTGTATATCACCAGGACACAGCAGGCCAGCTGGGCCAAGCACAAGAGGAGACCACAATAAAAACACTGCTAAACCAGATGGAAATCTTGAAAAGGGGTCAGAAATAAATCTGGAGGATTTGCATTTCATCTTTTCCATGCAAGATACGGCCACGTTCCTCTTTGCACCTATTTTTTAGCCCTTGGAAGAAAGGGACAACAGCCCTGCTGATGGACACTCTACTCGGTACCGCATCATCCTCACTCACCATGGCATCTACCCAAAACCAGCCAGATGTGAGCCAATATCACACAGAACAGCACATGGCACCAGAATCCCAATAAAGGTAATCTTCCTACAAAGCGTCTTTTTTTTTTTTAAAGTGGGGGAAAAGAAAATATCTATCTGTATTCAAGAAATCTAAACATTTACTTTAATAAAACATTTACATTCATTACCAGGCGAGATATTGCAAACAACTCTGAGTAAGTGAATTTCACTGAACTTCTGAGCTGTGCAGGCTAATGACTATGCTGACCGGCTTCAAAACCATATTAAGACTACTGATTATTTATTATAAAATGCCTGCACAGAGGGAGAGACCTAATTGTCTGATGAAGATCCCAACCCCTGTGGGTATCACAGCATACTATACCTGTAAGAGTCAGGGCTCATTAGCCTAATCACAAAGAGTAATACTGGGAGCAGAGCCCTGCAAAGCTACTGATTTTTTACTTCCTATGAGTTTCACAGAAACATCCTCCTTTTTTTTTTTCTTTCTTTTTTTTTTCAAGTTTGGCGGGGTTCTTTTTCTTGCTCTTTCTGTCTGGCAACAGATAGCTTTGTCCCCCCATTCCTCACTACAGACACCAGTCACCCCATGCTCCACAGGGCCACAAATGTTCAGCATCTCCTGTGGTACCTGATTAATCATAGCCATCCTCTCGCTGCGCACAGAGCCCACGGAAGCCGTAGCAGAAGAGGGTGGTCAGCAGATGTGTGGGTGGTGGGGCTAAGAGAGCAGTCTTTTACTTTGCATTAATCTTGCATGTGTAGGCACTGATGCAGCAGGGATTTTTTTTTTTTTCAGTCCCTGTAATATGTATCACTGATGAGAAGCTTCCCCGTGACGCTGCTTTGGAATACAGATAGGAATTCATTAAGTTTGGATCCCCGTGCTTTGCTATTACCGTATGAGTTTCAAGTGCAGATGCAGCCAGGATAGGATTCATACCTGCATGTCTAATTTCCCTGCCACCTTCCTATGCCATCCCCGTTCCCCTTTTTTCTCAGCCCTGTTCCCTCTCCTCTATAAGGCAGTACTGAACAAAGGTGACAGTGACCTTTCATAGGGAGAAATATTGCAAAGCTTCTCTAATCAGGCTGGTTATCCGTATCTGTGTAGAAAACACCACAAGATTGCATTTCGCTTCCTTTCCCTTCACTGATTCATACCTTGTAAATAAGAAAATGCCTATTTGTTCATCAAAACCATTTAACTGTCAGTGAAAGATCTCATCCTTTCAGCAGATTTTAATCTTGCTTCATCCACTCTTGCTTTACAAATGGGGAAAAAAGTGGAGGCTCAGTTTTAAACAGCGCAAATGATAGAGTCTCTTAAGAAACGATAAGTCTTAAAAGATCACGCTGTCAGCATGTCATTCTTGACAGTCTACCTGAGCTCCTTCTGTTCTTGATCTCATGGTGTTGCTTTCAAGGATGGCCATGCTTCTGGACTAACGGCTATCTTCTTTGCAACTGTCCCTCTCAAGGACTGACCAACTATTTTAACGTCTCTCCTCTCCTCACCCCCTTCAGTACTCTCATTTCTCTTCTCAGGACTCCAGCCCCCCTCAGCACTTCCAAACACAATTCGATGTCCAAAGCGAGGGGAAGAGCTGATGTACATTTTATTGGGAATTTGGTGCTGTCACCTCTCTCCTGTATGTATTCCAGGGCTGATGGGCAGGCTGTTAACCCAGCCCTTGGAGACTCGAGGAGTGTTTCATGCCATATCCTTCTAGCTGAAGGGGGACCACATAAATGCTTTTCTAACTCACAGTTAATCCGCAGCCACACTGCTGGTCCAGTTAAAACCAGAAAAAATGAAGACGTGTGAAACTATAAAACTGGAGTTCCTTGGCTGGTGGCAGGGGCTGGAAAGGGTTCAGAGAGACCATGTGCTTTTTAAGTTCTATGTTTTCTGACCGTGCACTCGGTGTTCCCCTGCTAACGGGGCTCCTCTGAGGAGGGAGCCAGCCTGACTTCCCTGGAAGCTCTCATGCAGACCCAGTGAGCTCCTGCCCTTCTGCGGAGAGTGGTTTGGCGCTGAAAACCTGGTGCCCAGTGAGCCAAATGGATCCCCAGCTACGTGCACAGCCACTATTATTTCCTTTGACTTTCTCCAGAGCTATCCCAGGGGCCCCATACTCTTGCCAAGAACCCATGACATCACTTGTATTATTAATAATCACAATATATTCACAGATGGATGGACAGATGGACACTCATATGACAGAGCTGTGCTTAAAGTCAATACCCCTCCTCTCTCATCCCTGCTTCCCACACTCCCAGTTTTCCCATTTGCTTATCTATTGCCTCCCAGGGAAGAAGGTCAAAGCCGGTAGTAGAATGAGCTAGGAGTATTTTTCCTCTTAAATAAACATGAAACACATTACTCAGATGACTCTTCATTTTTCACTCCGAGCTCACATTTGCTCACTGTGCAGCCCTTACTGAGAGTACATATTTCTGCTTTCTCCAAGACAGAAATCACAAATCTTTGTTCCTTGCCCTGTTACACCACTTGCAGAAGAAAAACCCTCCCAGGAAAGCATCACAAAGGGAAATGTGGAGCAACGACCACCCAGAGCCAGCTCCAGCCACCCTCCTTGTGGGTCTGAGTTATTTCACAGCGGTCAAAAGCATGCTAAGTCTTTGCAGAGCAAACAAGCGGAAAGACCCGGCTCCTGCTGGGTCGTAAAGAGCCTGGCTCCTATTTTTGTGGCATGGAAAAACACAGGGAGGGTTAGAAGAAACAGGGAGCGATGAAGGCAAACGAAGTCATACCGTGATTCAAAGTAAGGGTACGTGCTCACTGAGACAGATATGCTCCTTTGTTTCCCACTTCTCAGGGGCCTCCAGGAAAACACTGATTTTTGGCGGTGCAGCATGTGGTTTCACACCCAGCTCAGAGTTTCTTTGCTGGCTATAAGGGAGGAACTAGCACCGTTTAATCTGGAAACTGTCACCTCCAGGTAGGTAAAGGCAGTTGGTTAACAAAGTCCAGAGCATCAGCTACTCCAAGAGGACCAAATTCACCTCACACCCCAGGCGCAGGCTGGCCAACTCCTGGCTCCAGCTCAGAGGACATTTGGATGGAGCCCTGCTCCCCTGAGCACCCAGGGAGGCACAGCTCCCTTCCAGGCAGGAGAGAAGCTGCAGGAATTGCTGTTCTGCTCCCCCACACCCACGGGTGCGGGGGGACAGAACTGAGCCAAAACAAGCCCCTGCCCTGAGAAAAGACTCACTAAATGTGCCTTGACAAATCCCAGGTTTAGTACACAATTTCACTCTCAGGAATTTAAATATTTTTTTGTTAGAAATTGCTTAACAGATATGTACTTACATACACATTTTTTTTGCACAACAGTTTTTATGCCATCTCCTTCTGAGATGCTATTAAGACACACACATCCTTTCCTTAAGTTTTAAGATTAACATCCATAGTCTATTTACAGACCACTTCTCCACGGCTTTACCTGTTAAAATTACAGTGTATCTGTCAAAGAAGAGCAGAAAACAGTTTTAACAGAGCCTCCAAGATAAGACTGGGTCTGCAAATATCTCAGCCACCTCATTTCTGACCTGGGCTATGCAGTAACCCAGTCCTGGGACAATTTGAAGAGAATACCTCTACACAAATACATATCAATTATAGGTGGCTTTGGGTGGGCACACACTGTATGTTGTGGCAAAATATTTGTCCCAAAGCAAGGTTCCCAGATCCCAAAATCTGCCCAACATCAGGTCAAGTCCCACTAGGTCTCGTTCCAGCTCCTCTGCTCGCAGTGGAGAGCTCCATCTCGGGGAGATGATTAGAGAAAGTAGGCAATGAAGTAGATTACATCTCTGCTCATTAAAGAGAGAAAATTCTTGTAAACCTGCATGAGCTTATCATAAAAGAAGTATTTTCCTTCCCTTGACAGCTTCTGTTCTGAAAAAAAAAATAAAATAATAATTTCTTGCATACCTCAAAAGCAAACAAACATCCAAGTCACCTTGGGTTTTTAGGTGGTTGGGTTGTTTTTTTTCCCTTTGTCTACTGCTAGCAGCCTTACAATTTTCTCCAAGCATGAAAATCAAAATAATATTTTTTATTACAAAAGGAGACAACTTCAGATTTGACAAAGCTCTTTTTCTTAGTATCGACAAGCAATCATCATCTATCTTACAAATGGGTACTTGCCTCACAGCACATTTGTGCCATCACTGGATTTCTAGTCCTCCGAGAACCAGGATAACAAACGTATCTTCACCGGCTTCAATGATTTCAAAGCTAATCAGAAGATAAAAAGGCTGGCAGGACAGCTGACAATACATTACTAACCAACAACAGATCTTTTCGAGACACTTATGTATTTAAAGTCCAAGCATGGGGAAGCTTGGACACATGTTTATGAATATGAGGCAGGCAGAGCAAAGCAAGACCAAGCAAGTAATAGCTCAGTGGAGACACTATGAAGGAGTCCGGGTGCTCTGCCTGGATCCCACAAAGCTGTGCCACCAGGATGGGGATCCACAGAGTGGTGCTGCATGCTCCAGAGGAGGCCACAGCTGAACTCATGGCAGGGGGTTCCCCGAAACCAGCCCACTCAACAGTGATTTTTGCAGGCAAGCAAGACAAGCCATGGAGATCACAAATCCCAGTGGCCCCACCCATGAGCTCTCTGTTTGTTATGGAGGCCCCAAATTTCTCCACATTAAGGTCAACAGTTAAATTCCCTTCAGATTGGCTCTGTGAAAGGACACGTGCTGAATCTCAAACACTCTACCATTGTCTGCACTGGAGCCTCAGTCCAATTTTTGCTGTCAAAAAGATCAGTTTAGGTATTCCTAGAAGAGCATGATGGACTGTGATCCAAGTTGTACAACCTCTGCCCAAGCTGGTGCTCCTGTGTGCTGCTCAGGATCCATCACAGCAATGGGTCAACAAATTGATAGGGGATGTTGATGGCAAATGTAAACTCTTCTTCCAGCTTTTACCAGGAAAACTCTTAAACCTACCGATAGCTTTGTCTTCAAAAGAGTTTCTTCTCCACACCACGTGCCTACATATGGCTGACCTGAAATATGAACATCTATTTATAGATACCAGTAATCAAAAGTAATTACTCAAGTCTCCATCCGATCGAGGCCCAGGGAAAGGAACAGCCTGTATTCCCCAGCGGCAGTGTCAGGAGGCTGCTGATAATCCTTGTGACTCAGAAGGAGAGCCCAGTGAGAGGTTGGTTAGGGCATTTGACTTTGCCTTTGATGAGGGAACAGTTAGTGAAGAAGAGCAATGATAACCTCCTGACTCCAGAAAAATGTTAAAATGTGGCTCTGCAAGAATTTCTGACTGTTTTACTTCACCTCCTGACTCCGGAGTTCAAAGCAGTGAAACCGTTTCTAAGACAGACAAATATATTTAGATTTTGGTGACTGATCACAAGTTCTCCAAAAGCTTACATATTCATCCCAACGGGGAAGAGATCACTGAGGGCAGCTGTAATTGGTCCAGGGGCATTTTGATTATCTGCAGATTACCTGTCTCTTGATGCAAGGAAATATCTGTCAATTTGCTCAGTGGGGCTCGGGAGGAGGTTCGGTGGGAGACCAGATATCACCATGAGCCCTTCTGACACCAGACCTCCCCCATCACGTCCACTTAGAGCCACCCCAAGGGGGCTGTCATGGGGCTTCTCTACCCTGACAAAATCTCAGCTACTGCAAAGAAAATAAATGGCATCCGAGCCATTTATTACCCACCGCAGCAGTCCTGCTCTTCTCCTCGCAAGGGCTGGCACCAAGGACCTGCCAAGAAAGCATCTGGAAAAGTAGCCCGCTGCAAGGGGAAAGGGGGGACAGGCTTGGGGGGGAGGGAGCAGCCCTATGCACCACTCAACGGCCACTCCAATTTATTACATTCTGGTCTTTGGTCAACTTTGAGAAAACGACTGAAGAGTGAGTTTCTATTACAACACGCATCGTTTTATCAACCTTATTTTTTGTGATATTGTGTAAATTACAATAAATTTGCTTTCTTCTGAATATTCAGATGCTTCAAAAGGTACCCTAAGGATGCAATTAGACCCTGGGGAAATATGCTATTATGTGCACATATCATGTTTTGCATAGGCTTTCCAGCATCTACATAATTTATGTTTTTCTGCATAATTTCCCCTTTTTATGTTTCCTATGTGTTTGTGAGATAATGCAGAAGTCAGTTCTCTACCACCAAAAACACAGACAGAACTTAAGTCTGTATTCTTACTTCACCCTATCTGCTTTACTTCCCACAAAACCCTTGGAAAAACCCCTGGAGAAATCCTTTCATATGCACCAAACATCAATGCCTGAGGAAAAACCCAGAAGGTCGAGGCAGCTCTCTGAAAGGAACCAGAACCTTGTCCACTCCCGTATTCATCTGGGCATTCCGAGGGGCCTCTGATGGATAACGTTGAAATGGTAAAGCTTTTAAACTGTTTATAACCCTCACTTCATGTTTGAAATGTACAAAAATAATTCTCCAAAACTTTCAAGTAGCTTTTTAGCTTTCCATGCTAGTCACTTGCATCCAAGCTTGTTTTTAATGAAAGAAAAGAAAAAAAAAGAAAAGAAAAAAAAGGAATAATAATAAAAAGGAGAGTTTTCAGTCAGGGTGTAGTTAAAGTTAAAGTTCCTTTTTAGCTCTGCTGGTTGGAGTTTTCTTTGCATTTTTATTTTTTAATTAGAAAAAAAGGGAAATGAAGCTAGGAGGGAAGAGTTCATGCAGGTGACCCCACAGCCTGGTGGCCCCAACCAAGTCTGGCTAAAGGCTGAATCCCCACCCAAGTGCCTAAAAGTGGATCTTCCACTTCCCTGGGATGCCAAAAATGACTTGTGGGCTGGAAGAAATTCTTTAATGTCTTCAGATGAATTTTGCTACCCTCTCTTGGGCACCACCCAGGGACTCATCTTCCCCAGGAGGTGATGGGCAAGAAACAGGGGTCTCTCTTACACTGCCTGCCCCCAGCCACGATGCCTGCTCCCCATGTTCCAGCTCCCGGAGTCCCAGAGAGCATGAGAAAGTTTCTTTAAATGTAAAATAAATAAATAAATAAATAAATAATATTAATAATAACATAATCTACCCTTCATCTTCGCACTTATATTTTCAAGTACACAAAAGAGTGAACCCTTCAGACTCAAAAACAAAAACTGTGAAACAAATAAACACGTAATTCATCCATTCCCTTCAAAATAAAAAACTAACCCAAACAACCTAATACAAATAACTGTTCCCAAGCACAGTCTCTGCAAGTGAAATTGGGAGGGAAAAACCCACACTTCCCTTTGTACCTTACCCAGAATATTATGGGCTAATCCACTTATTTAAAACTCACTCCTGAGTCCATGTAAAATCAGTCATGGACCAGCAAGGAGACATTATAAGTATGTTTTCTTCTCCACAAACCAGGACAGCCTTCAAATTGCCAACACAAAAATGTCTCATGCGAATAAAAGAAAATATTTATGTTGTGAAACCCACAGCGTGAAACAGCAGGAATAAAATAATCTGGTAAAATTTAAAGAATAAGATTCTTTGTAGAATACATAAGAGAACACCTGCTGCTTTCCTTATTTTTTATTTATTATAATTAATATGTTCAAACTAAGCAGTATGCAGATGTATAAAAACAAACAGCAAAAAAAAAATATAATAATGAATACTTTTCTTTAAAAAGTTCATTTGAAATTGAGAAAAATGTATGATTAATTAATCACAACAGAATCTGCTTACTTAAAAGCCTATTGACATATGTTTTAAAATCATTTGTGTAATTTGAGATAACTAGCAGCAAGGACAGCACGCGGGAGGTTCTCCCGCAGCCACCAACCTCTGCGAGCACGAGCCAGGACAGATGATATTCGCTTGGTGGAATACAGCTTATTTAAAGATTAAAAATACAGAACACCAGAAAAAAATGCCTTTCAGAGAAGATTCCAATGTGCTCCAGCACCTCCAGTCATTAATCAAATATACTGCAAGCTCAGTCATCCTCTCTCTATATCTCTATTTCTTTATGAATAAGCACACGAGGCCTCGCCTACCGCAGGACATGTGTATATGTAGTCAGAGATTGATTTCATATAACCAACCAGTATTAATAATAAACTTCCAAAAGAGGGAAAGACAGACTTGGAAAAAGCTGGAAGTTTGGACTGGACTGGGTAAAAGTCACTGAATGGATTTATTCCAATGAAAACTGAGACATGTCAGGTCAAGCCTGGGATTGGTGCAGTTACACTGAAGGAGAGGAGGATGAAATGGTTAAAAAGGAGTTTATTAAGGAAAAAAATTACAGGTAGGAAGGACAAGGATGGGAGCAACAGTGGGGTTTGGGAACAGGCTCACAGACCCACACTCACAGGGTAGCCTTGGCCCCTGCCTGTGCAGCCACACCAAGCTTTTTCTAGGCTAAGAGCGGAGCAATTTTGCACAGGATGTGGAAGAAATATCTCACTTTTCAGGCACACCTGTTATCTCAGGAGAGCACGGAGCTGTTTATGCTAAAACTGTTTGGCCTCACCTTTGTACCCCTGTAAGATGCAGAGCCTGTTCATGAAAGCATCTATCCCCTCTTGTTCCTATGATATTGCTCTAATCTAGAAACACAAAGAGGCTCATGTAGTACATATATTGTATCGCATTTCCTGGTGGAATAAGAAAATTAAAACAAACCCAGGAGAACTCTGTGGGATAAACAGCGTCGTGCTCTCCCTGGGCTGAGTGGAGGTGGCCGCTGGATGCGGGTCACACCTGAGCTTCCACTCACTCCCTCGGGAGCACCCAGGATACCCCCACCCGCACCAGGGCTGGGAGAATCCCCTGTTTTCCAATAGTCCTCAAGCAAAGCCGAGCCAACCACCCACTGACCCTGAAGGCGCATAAATTAGAATTAATCTTTCTCAAGATGGGGCCAAAAATAGAAACTACAAAGGAGAAGGCAGAAAGGATGCGCTTCCTTTCCAGTCCTCCCCTTCCCAAAGCGTTTTGTTGCTGACCTCCACTGAATCCTTGTCATGCAAGAAAACAAAAATCCCTTACAAATCCCTTTACACAAAATGAAACAAATTTCAAAACAAACTGGAACAGCAGCCGTCACCAAGCTTATTGGATGTAAAACCTCCACGGAAAAAAAATAAAATCAACACAGTCAACACAGACAAAACAAAATACAACAACAACTGAGTCCTTCAGGCTCCCTGGTAATCAAACACCAACTCCTCAGTTGTCTGAAATAGCTTAGTTTTCAAAAGAATTCAAATCTGACATTTTCTAGTCTTCCAGCAGCACCAGGATGCTGAAGTACTGTCCCTTCCCAGGTCCAAGAAAGAAGGCAAAATAAGCAGGATTTTCTCAAAAATCAGGATGATGTAAGAGAGAGAAGAGGAATATTTCCATCGACACCAACCAGGTGAAGGGGAAGGCAGACACAGCTACTGCTGGTCCTCCTCCTGTTATCTCCATCCACCATGCTCTCAGCCTTTCAGTGAACATCCCTCACCTCCTGCCACCTCTGGGATGGTTCCACCTTCCTGCATACAGAAGCAGTGCTGGAGCACCTATGAAGACCTTGATAATATTTTGGTAGTACTGTTCTGGTTTGGGGATTTTTTCAGCATAACTTCATTTCACAGGGTTGTGGTTTCCTCTTGTAACTAGTGGTGAAGACCACCAGTGGCCAGGAGGTCACAGTGCCACACGCTTGTCACTTGGCATCACACCTCGTCACCAAGCTCATGGTGAACACTCCAGGCTCGTACGCAGTTAGTCTCTGTCCCCACTGTAAAAACCTCTTTGTTAAAATCCCCTACAAACCATTTCTGGGTTGTTTCCTTTGTTACGATCTAAGAAGGCAATATTACATCCCTCAAACTGAACCGTGCTCTTAAATACCAGCTTGTACAGTAATTAAACGCCATAGCACGAACATTGTTAAAATCAATGACCCAGTGCATTAGCAGTTTAAACACATTTGAAGTTAACTCGATTAAACCAACCACAATTTGGGAGAAGTTCAGTTAAGTGTGAACGGTGGGGACGAGTGTCCAGAAGCTCAGAGGTGCCCCAGGAAACCCTTCACCACCTGCATTTTGGTGGGGTGTGCCACTTCTCCAGTCACCTGCTCTGTGACTGTTCACAGGCTGCTGCCAAAAACAGAGTGAATACACAATATTATGACCATAATATTGTATATAAACAAAATATTACTATAATTAACACCAAAATATTAAAGAGAAACTACAGAGGAGCTGCTCCTCTTCCCTTTCTGATGACAGCAATGCTCTGAGCATCTAAACTGAAAAGCAGGGATACGTGAGGGCACTGGAGATAGAAACTTAGCAGGATATTTTTTTCCACAAGCCTTCTTCCCAATTCAGATTTATTCTCCCCAGTTGTGACCACACTTTGCTCACTTCTGCCTTTTGACATCATTGGGGCGAGAGGGATTTAGGCAGTGCGAGGAGTGATACCTCCCTGGGCCACAGTTTATCATGATGACACAGCTCTGGGGGGACCTCGGAAAGTTCAGCTAAATTAAACAGAAACAGAAAAACTTAGCGATGCACTGGGTAGTTGGGCTGTGTAGCAAAATAAAAATGACAGAGCAATACCAAATAATACATGATTTCAACCCAAAACTGTGTGGAACTTGCAACAAATGGAATCTCATTTAAAGATATTTATGGGTATTTTTTCAGGTTGAAAGATAAACTCCAAAAAATCCCTAAGTCTTTCAGGTGAGAATTAAGGCTGAAGAAACAAAGATCAGTTCTTTCCTACTCCTGTAGCCCCATTTCCTGCATTAGTGTGGAATTAAAAAAGTAACAGAAGAAGTGTCCAAGAGGGGAAAAAAATCAATTTTCTTTTTGTCCAAAACTATTTCTTTTCATTTTTCTACTAAATAACAGCATTAAAAAAATAAGATAAAAAGTTGCTTTGAATCCAAAATTCTATTACCACCTAGAAAAAGTGCCTTTGGACAACTTAAACTCTTTCCTTAAGTAAGGAGATTTATAAAAACTGACCTCTTCTCATGAAAAACCCACTTCAATAAACTGTAGGGATTTGGTCCAAAAGTGGTCATTTGAAAATTCCCAAGCCAAAAAACTTAACCCTAAAGCACACGGAGCTATATGTCAGCACTAAAAAACAATAGCCACGGGGTTTAACTGAGGGATTTTCTTTTTTTTCTGAATTTTTTGGCATCTGCTTGGCATAGATCACAGTCAGCAGGATTTACGATACATGGAGGAGTACCTATATATGTTTTATGTAATGTACACATAAAAAAGTATTTCTTCATTCCAGGCGGGTGGTGGAGAGATCCCAAGCAGTTTTGAACTCTGCTATTTGCAGAGACCTTTGCTGGCAGATGCTGCGCTCCCAAGTACAGCAGAGAGATTATTTTCGCACTCAACTTTTTATTTATAATATTATAAAAATAAATGTGACATATTTAGGGGATGTGTCATATTTTAAAACACTCAACCAAGGCACATCTCACACTTTTTAGCTTTAAGGTTTGTCCTTTTAAAAACATAATTTCCCAAATAATTTTCTACAATAAAAAAATCTGTCAAAACAATCAGGTTTTAAACAAACTAATATCTTCAAAAAGCGAATCCTTCAAAAAGCAATACCTTATGAATCTTCTTAAAAGCAAGAACAATACTAAAATTCCCTTTTATAGCAAAGAATCATGCAGTGTCACTAAAACTTAGCCTTGGCCAATACGAATTGGACCTGAATTAACAAGAGTACATTTTTTCAACAGGTTCCCGTGCACTGTCCCCCACCCTAGAACAGGCATCAGTCAATAAAAATAAAAGCTTTTAAGTCCAACTTCACTGCAAATATTTCCTATATCATAACATATCTTACTGAGATCTAAGGCAAACCCTTTGCTGCGCTCGGGTAGAGAAGCTCTTACAGTGCACAATAAATACGTTTGTATTTCGCTGGCGCTGAAGAACACCAGCGATACTCTGCAAGGGCAAGAGAGCAAATAGGATACAGAATTTGGAACCTGGATTTCCAGAGACTACTGGGGTAAATTCCCCACAAACAAGAAAAACCCTTCTCTCACAAACATGCTGGACTAGGGCTGTCCTTTTATCTCAAAGCACACACTTCCAGTAGCACCTCTTAACTAATGGCATATAAAAGAGATGACTATTTTTAAAATATTCATGTGAGAGGGGTCTATGATCAGGCTGCACTAAACCCCATGAGGCCAAATGTCTGCTCCACTTGCGTCCCTGCCCTTTCTGCTCTGCTCCTGCCTTTAAAAGCCACCGACCCTGACATTTCCACTTTTCTCCCTGGAAATAAGGGTGGTTTAACAGCTCCTGGTGTCGATGCTGGCACAAACAGGAGGCAAACCAGGGCACGCAGGGGTTCAGGCTAAAGCCCTACCGATGCCTCCCTAATGAAGGTCTTTAAAATCATTAGTACAGACTCATTGAAGAGGTGCTCAATGTGTGATGATAACTTCCAGCCCAAGTCATTCAGGCAGCACTGGCACATCACATAAATATGACATCTGACAGGCTGAGAGGATTGGGGTGACTCAGCCTGGAGAAGAGAAGGCTCCAGGGAGACCTTAAAGCCCCCTCCAGTCCCTAAAGGGGGGCCTACAGAAAAGGTGGGAAGAGACTTTTTAGCAGAGTCTGTTTCAGTAACACAAAGGGTAATGGCTTTAAACTAAAAGAGGGAACTATACATATAGTCTATATAGAGACAGTGGATAAGGAAGAATTTATTATTTCTTTTTATAATGAGGGTAGTGAGACAGATTGTCAGAGAGGTGGTAGGTGCCCCATACTTGGAAATATTCAAGGTCAGGTTGGATGGGGCTCTGATCAGCCTGATCTGGTTGAAGATGTCTCTGTTCATGGCAGAACTCAATGACCTTTAAAGGTCCCTTCCCACCCAAACCACTCTGTGACTCTCTACTCAGGATTTTATTTTTTTTTAGAAAAAAGTAGTTTTTTGCATTCCTTGCTTTTTAAAGTGTATTTATTTTCTAAAATAAACATCGGAAATGTAGCATCATAGTCCTCTCTGTTCACTGTCTTTCAACAATTTTTGGCCAAATTTGCTCAGTTTCCACCAAGACAACACTTTCTTCTTGGCTTTCTGCCCCTGCCAGCCACAAAACTCAAGCTGGGACACACGAGTCGGGATGAGTACTCATACGACTGATCTGTTCGGATCTGTCTGATCCTTCATCACTTGGAATAAGGATCCCACAAAGATGCTCATTGCATTTTACCAACATCCAGTGCTCCAAGAGAGACCATTTTGGTTGCAACAGAAAACTACAAAGTCTACAGTCTTCTACATCTGCTAATTCAGTAAATTCTCATCTACCTGTGCAGGGTCACCCGTTGTTAATGACACACCTGATGGAGAACAGCTCAACGCAGTTGGGTCTCTGGGGCTCCACAATGACCATTGCTGTGCTCAAAATCCTGGCATGGTGCAAAGCTTCCCTCAGCTCCTCGCTGACATTTTCAAAAATCCCTAACTAGAGCCAGTTGCACTAAATGCGTGTGTGCAGAGGGAAAACAACAGAATATTGTAATTGATTATTTAGTGAAAAAAAAAAAGAAGGAAAATTATCACAGGTGGTGATAGCAGATGTGACAGACCAGGATACTTGGCAAAATATGGAGTGTATTTGATTACCCACATGAATGTTTCTATGGCCTTGATGGTTCAACTTCTTCTAAGCCCTTTTGATAGTAAGGAGTTACATAGAATAATAAAAAATTGCAGTTACAAAGTTTATTATTTTTTTTGTAACACCTAAATCATTGTCATCAATAGCAGCTGCTGTGAGATATTAGCTGGCTAATCAAGGCTATAAAATTCCTTCAGTAAAACAATGGCAGCAATTAAATGTTTAAGAACTGATCATCACTGTCAGGTCTCAAAATGGATGCGTGGCCGCATGAAAGAAAGCAGCCAGAGATATTAGATCATGGCACAGGGCCAAAGCCACTATATTTCCAGGCAGTGATTCTAAACAATATTATTACAGTTCATTAGTAGATGCCAACTATTTTTTATGATTTTTTTTCCCCCTCCCCTTTTTTCCCCCAGCAAACCACGAAAAACCTCACGATCTCCCCAGCAGCAGGAAAGCCCCAGGTGAGCAAAGTGGTCCTTTCTCCCCAACGGCTTCCACCAAGCGTGAACCTCCACATATAATAAAAAGGTGATCGGTCCATCTTGCTCCCTGAACCAAGCAGCAAGAGGCCCTTTACAGCAGCAAAGACAGTACAGAGACAGCAACTAAAAACACATTATCTTTTATTTTTTTTTTTGGTCAAGGAAGCCTTCCTGTGCAATCTCCAATGTGAAGCTGGGAAGACAGTATCTACCTCCACTGAGGACATTCCTGTCCATTGTGCTGCACATTTGGAAACAAAAATAAAAATTGATAGAAACCAAGGCTATTGTTCAACCTTCCATGGGATGTGTGGATTAAAAAAAAAATAAAAAAAAATATAAAATGATAAGACAGGATGACAAGACAAATTAATTGCTTTCAGTAAGAAACATTTGGGGGCCAGTTTGTCCAGATGAATTCATTTACCCTGCAGTTTTAATGTATCTGCAAGTAAAGAGTATGCAGTCATGAAGGGTTTATGTTCAGAATACATACATCAACTCACAACACCGGTGCAGTTACTATTTTGGGGAAGTTTCCCTGCAGACAGAGGTGAGCATGGGGAGCTCGAGAGCATCACGTGAAGGAATGAAGGGAACTTGAGCAAGGGCTGCGTCAGGACGGGCACGGGATGAGGTTTAAAAACAAACGGCTGAAGGACTCCGGAGCTGCGCTCACTGGCTTCATCTGTCTTTGCCTCTGTTAAGAGCAAACAAATTGTTGTTCATATAGCTCCAGCTTCACCCTTAACCTCCTGAAAGATCACAAAAGAAATATGCCAGCGGTACCCAGGAAAACTCCCACAGCGCTTTAGCCGTACTAGGTTCAGTGTTTCATTTTACCTCTCTGAAATATAGACCAAATATGAGCCTTTGCCTCATACAAATCTTCTACAAATCTCCCTTTGTTCAGACCCTTTAGACAAAACAGAAAATTTAATGCAGTAAATCTCCGGGGAGAAAGAGGAGGTGGAATGGCCCAAGATCAAGGAAAAAAAGGTATTTCCAGGCCACGTTTCCAGGCTCATGTCCACCCCGTTGCCACCAAGAGCTGCCCACCTGAGCTTGAAGGAGGTTACTGAGCAGGACAAGCAGAGACTCCGATAAATAAACTCTTCTAAAATACCACATTGGCCTAGACATCAGAATACCTCCAACTCTGAAGCAATGCTCCCATTGCAGAGAACAGAAATAAAATACCATATTTCTATTTTAAAAAATGAAAGCCCTTGAGCCATCCCTCTCCATGTAAACAATCAAGATGCTTTTCTCTTTCATGCTGTTTTTCCTTTTTTGTGCCATGAATTTGCATTTTCTAATCAGTCTAATTCTAGCTACGTGTTTTTGTTGGTTTTAATAGAAAATCTCCTTGATTGGTGAAGAAGTCAAAAAGAGAAGACATACTTCAATTCGGCACGCTTTCAGCTTCCTTGTGGTGGTACTGACCCTTCCGAGAGTCATCCTCTGACTTGCTATAAGTTTCTCTTCACACTGAGAAATAAATAAGGAGCCAAACCCCCTAATTTTTACAGCGTCAAATATTTCACCCTGACTGTGCTTAACTTTATTTAATTTACCTGGTTACAAACACCCTCACTCCAGCCCACAACCCACACCCAGCAGGGAAAACCCTCCTTCATTTTTCCACCAACACATCTATTAAGCCATAAAAAGACGCTTTTAAACCCCATTCTTTCCAGTAAATACCTTTTTCACCCAGAAACTGAATCCCTATCACACAGGGACACTCGAAGGAGTTTGTCCCCATCTTCATCCACATCCCAACGCAGGTACCATTGGAAAACAATGAGTGCGAAAAATGAAGAAAACCCTTCATCTGTACTTTCCTGGTACCCCTACATCCCTTCCCCATGGCAAACAGTCCCAGTGCTGGTGGGGATCTCCCCCCTTCCACCAAGGCCACCAGCACAGCAAGGACCAAGGGGCATTTATACAGCAGGTCCCGTTCCCATGTAGCCTCTCCCCAGAGCTCCTTCAGTTGGGACATGAGCCCAAGGTCACATCTGCACCAACTGCAGGAGACAAGGAAGGGCTGAAGGTGGGAGGTGTTTTCAAAAATCAGAAGCAATATCCCAGTATAAACAATTTTGGTGCTTAAAATATTGCGTTCTATTGTTTTTTAATTTTCAGTTGCAAAATGGCATTTTTTCCTCACTTAAAATGCCTAAATAGGAAGGAAAATCATAGAATGGTTTAGGTTGGAAGGTTCCCTAAAACTCCTCTAGTTCCAACCTTCATTTAGTTCCAGTACATCCCAAGAGACCTGGTTGCCCAAAGCTCCATCCAGCCTGGCCTTGAACACCTCCAGGGATGGGGTAAATAAAACGTTTAAGTAGCACAAAACCAAAATCCATGTGTTTTTAAGGGCTTAAAACAACATCTGGGTTTGGGGTTGTTTTTCTTTTTTATTGCTGAAGTCAATACTGCTGCTTGTGTGCGTGTGTTCACCGGCTCTGAACCGGGCTCAAGAAGGTTTTATGTAGGGAGAAGCTATACCTCAAAAAGGTCCCCTGCTGATGGCTGCAAGCAGAACTGAGAAAAAAACTGGCAAGAAAAGAATATTTGCAAATATTTTAATAGTTGCCAACTTTCATCACGTCTTGTCTTTCAGCAAGTCTGACTGAGGCTGGAGATCTTCTTAAAGCCTCAGCTTTCACAAGCAGCGATTAAAGAAACTGGCAATTAAATGAGAATCAGAACCTTCCTTCAGATAAGCAAGGAAATCACTAGTCCCCAAAGTTCCAAAAATTCTTAAAAATATGTTCCAGCTACAAGACATGGATGGAGAAACAAAAGGTGAACCTTTAAAAAAAAAAAAAAAAAATCAAAAACCAAACCCAAACCAAAGCAAACACATTTTTTTTTGTTGTTGTTATTAAACTGAATTATTTTTTCAATAAATTATTTTTGGCAGTTTTTCACTCAATTTTTGTAAACATTTTTAGTCTTGTTTGCAGACTGTACATACTCATTTAAAAAAAAAATAAATAAATAAATAAAAATCAGGCCAAAGACAGCAGTTGCTCAGTAAAAATTCTTATCCCCAAGAACTAGAAATGAGAGATTTAGATTCCCTAGTTTCTTTTTCTGCATACAAGGTTTGTGGTCTGCTACTTATCTGGGGGCTTTCATTGTCAGTGGGGACAAGGGAAGGGAGAGGGCTCTCCCCAGAGGAGATTCATGACACCAACAGAAAGAGAAATCTCTACCTAAAGCTTCTTCTCTCCCTCTCCCCACTGCCTGTGGAAGAGGCATCAACGAGAAGCCGGAATAGCGTCTCTAATTGCAGATTTTCAAAACCCCAGATGGATAGGCCGCACCTCAACATTACCTGAGACAAATTATGGGGATTAAATTATCTAATCTGGAGTCAAGAAATCACTGCACAGCTTAAATAAGCAAAGCCACAGCCCAGACAACAGCTACTGAATTGGAATTGGGAAACACAGCTCATCTGAAATGGTCAACAGGTTGAAAAATCACATAAATTAATTCTTCAGGAACTTTCAGTAGCATACAGCAAAATGCCATGATGGGTTAACGACTCCGTTGGCAGAATTAAAATGTCTTTCCCTTTATTTCAACTCAACTTTCCCTTTATCAACTCAAAAAGTCCAAAGATGCTATGAATTTGCAAGACTCTGGTGGCAAGAGCGCTCGGAGCAAGCTCTGCCAGTCCGTCCCTGGCACAGGCGCTCGCCGAAGGTGGGGTGGGCTGGGAGGGACGTCGGGGGAGACGCCTGGAAGTCATTGCCTTCTGGCTCACCTCCAACCATCCACTAAAGAAATCAGTCCCAGTAAAGTTCACGCTGTGAGCGCCGAGATTTCTTGTGAAGTGCAGGGGAAAACATGGGAAATGTTACATCTGCAGGGAAGGGGCTTAATAAATGTTTAAGGAAACGACTACTCTCTCAACCCAGCTCTTCCCCGGAAAATTGAGATCTTGTTTGGATTTCTGTCATCGAGTTTGTCATCTCCAAAACTGCAGTTGTCTCAACAGATTTGTGGGGTCCTGTGGAATTGCTGCACGCTTACATGTCCTGCATTGGGGCCACGTTGCCTCATGCTTCACCTTAAGTCCTTTCCAACCCTCTCTCCCTTCTCCTCCAAAGTGAACACAGAAAACATTTTTATCTTCAGGTCAATTAATGCTGAGCCAGCCTGATGAGCCCATGCAAAATGCAAATGGAAGAGTATTTCTGGAAATGCCTTTTGCAGCTTTCTACCTCTTCTTGCTGCATTTACCTTGGTCTCTTCATCGCTAGGCAAGGAGCAAGGTGCTTATGAGAAAACACAAAAGACACGCTCTGAACCCAAGAGAGCACATCAGATGGACCCGTGTGTCTCAAGACACCCCATGGCACAGAGCTGTCACAGCAAGCCCATGCCACCAGGCAGTTTCATGTTATCCTAAAACTCATTTGTTAATTTTTTAGCTAGAGAGCAGCTTATAAGGCCACCTCTGGCCAAGACGTCAAGCTCCCTGTCCCTCCTGAGGCTTTAGGACTTCATGACGTCTCCATTTAGTAAACATGGACTGGAACACCTTTGATTTGCCTGCAAAGATGAAGCAATACTTGGAACAAGTTGCATCTGACACACAACAGAAAACTGTCAATGGTGGAGGAATGAGAGTTCAGCAATTAGGACTATTCAGTACTCCCAGAAAGAAAGAAAAAAAGCAAACACAGATAACTGAGATTTATCAGGCAGTTAATTGCCAAGCATTTAAATTTAAGAGTTGGAAAACTGTAATTTTAATTATTACTGCATTATGCATCCATGCATTTTCATGCTCATGTACTATAGGAACCTCAGAATGACACGACACATTTTAATTAAAACACAATTATTTATTGACGATTAGGTCTAGTCAGATAGCTCCTACTTTTCACTACGTTTTCCCAGTTTTCTTCAATGGTGAATGGCCCATCAGAAAGAGAAATAGGAATAGCTCAGATGTGACATGTCAATTTATATTATTTTTTATAAATTCTCTTTACTTTTCTTTTTAATTTTCCTTTCTTAAAGCTGTCTATCTCTAGAATGACAGAGAACCCCACTAAATAATACATGTCTCTCTTTTAACTACTGTATAATACTTGACTTTGTTTCCCTCTTTGCCAACCACATAAGGAAAATCCACCCCAACAAATAAGCAAATAAAAGAGTAAATTTGAAGTTTAAAAGCAAAACTAACAGATTCAATTTTTAAACTATGTCCAAACAAATATAACTTGCTTGTTTCTTAGCTGTAAGCAAGGGGAAAAGAAGGAGCAATCAGAATTTTAACCAAGTTTTTCCCTCTTAATGTGCAATAAAGTGCTTAAAATAGCTTCAAGATGGAAAAACAAATAAAAAGAAAGAAAAAACTTACAACAAGCAGACTTGAAATCCCACACACAAACACAGGAGTCCTCTGATGCCCAAGAAAGTAAAAAGTTAAACTTAATATTATTCCCAGTATTTCGAAGCTAAAAAAAAAAAACAAAAAACCAAAAAAACAACCCACACACACCACCTTTAACTTGGGTAAAAGCACATGACATGTTCTTCTCAACTAAAACACTGTGTTTTGCCTATGAATTAATCAAAGGGGCAAGAATAACAGTAACTCTTCACTCTTTTACCTCTCAGATTCAGAAGTCTCTCTGATGACAACAATATCTGGATCCACCATGCCCATAGTTGGGTGTGTTTTCCTCTAATTAAGGACTCGTTACCCCTAATTAAGGCAGATGTCAGTTCATACTCCTAGTCAATCAAGCTAACAAGAAGGTTCTGTCCCTCTACTCAGAGAACAAAGCACCAGTCATGGCACAGAAGCATCAGGGCTGGTGGCTCTGAGGGGCTTCATTGCCCCAAAGTGGTAATTAATGCAGTGGACGGCACAAAATTTGGTACCAAAATAAGCATCAGCAACAGAGGGAGGTGGCATCCAAAATATTCGTTTTGGAAGGGAACACAAGCAGCACATGTTAGATTAGCAGATCTACAAAATACATATAAAACACTGGTATAAAAAGTATAATTAAAGGTCTAGTGGCCAAGTGGGCTTCTCCTAGGAAATCCAGTACCCATCAGATGCAGGTATCCTCGGATATTTAGGAAATGGATTGACACCCCTGCATCAGCCTCACAGTCTATGCAAAAAACCTGAAAACAGCAATTGTGGAAAAATCTGACATTATTAAAATTTCCTCTGAACCCATAACATTTTCCTAGTGTTAGATTTTTTTATCTGTTCAAAATCTTGACTTGTTTTCTTTGATTTTTTTTTTTTTTCAAGTATGTTAATATGCTAGCCTGGAATATCAGATGGGTGACTAGTATTTACAAAAGTGCCAGTAAGAACTTCTGGTCTCAGTAATAAAGTTCCACCTGGATTGAAAAAGAAAAAAAATATTTTTTTTTTTAATATATTTTTTGGAAGCTGGCACTGGAATTTCATCCCATTTTTCTTTATTGTTTGGATAATGAGATTTTTATTCCTTATATTATTCTTTGTTTTACATGTGTTCCTCTTTTATGTGTGCTTGGTGGCTTGGTGACCAGCCCCTGGAAAGCCACCCCAGGCAGGAGAGAGCGGCAGCCCCCACCTCCTTCTTGCCTTCTCGAGGAGCGGGAGCTGTACGACCTTCATCATAAATTCAAGGTCTACTCTGTAGGGAAAACATTTATGAAACTATAGAGCTATTCTGAGGTAAATGATAGAACTTCCCAGTGACTCATATAATCTCAGCCAAACTTGTCCTAATTAGGAAACAGGTAATTGTATTTGCTTGAGAGATGACAGCTGTATTATAAGGCCAGAAATGCAACTTTCTGCAATTGCTGCAAACCCTTTTCCCCATCTCCTCCCGCACTCCCAGAGAAAACTGGGGAAGCCACACAGCAGGCATGCAAGTAGAACAAGTGCACATTCCCACGGCCCATAAGGGCTCTTTCTCCAAGAAAATCATAAGTCCACTGGATACATGGCAGCAAAAAAATAATGTGCACAGGGAGTGCAAAGGCTGTGGAAGCCTCTAAAGGTGTCGAGGAGAAAAAGCAGCAGCCTTCCAGGATGATTGGCAAGAGGTAGGTTTTCTTCAAGCTGTTGCCAAGGTCTAGGACGTAATTAGATGTCAGGCACAATTCAGCGACTGCCACCAGCTCCCCTTTCCTCTCCAGCCCAAGCCCTGGCTCCTGACTGGGAATCGTTAGGAGCATCACACAGGCACGGGGTGGGAAATTCTTTGCCTGTAGGCACTAATTTTAAACCACTCTCACCAATCCCGTGTCCAGGGGGTAGGCACGCAGAATTTAGGGCAAGGGGAAAAAAAAATAAATAAATAAAGCGTGGGGGGAGAGAGAGAGGAGCATATAGAATACATTAATTTTTGAGATTCACACTGGGGGAGATGAGAAGGCTATACCCCAGCTGCTTCTAACTGTGCAGCATCACTTATCGATGCAGTTTTGCATTCTCCATGCGCGGGTTCGCCAAGGACTCTGTTTCCATGTGCAGAATACACACTGGGAGAGGATGCCTTTGCAGGGATGATGTGTTTGCAGGGATCGCATTTCTTAAAGAAAGACAAAAACAATCAGCGGTTAATATATAAAAGCCTGACAGTCTGTATAGGCATAAAAAAGGAATGACACCTCCTGGTATGCAAAACCTGTGAGAAAGCTCTTCAGCCTTGCCTGCATGAACAGACGGGTATTGAATACTACCTAAAATCTGCTTATATATGTTTATTTCAAGCTCCTCTGAAAATTGTGATTCAGGACACACTCTTTTCCTGGGTTTATTTAACTTTAGCGTCTCTTCAATCAGTGCTGCAGAATTTTCCCCAAGTATTCAAAGAGCTGGACGGGTTTGTTGAGATCTACAAGATACTCCTCTAAGAATTCCAGCTCTCAGCTGTTTACCAGGAAGGAAGTCTTCCTACAGCAGTTGTATGGGGTATCACTTTGCAGTTTGTAGGAGAATCGTTGTCATAAATCCGTTGAGGAGGTATGGTCAGAACCTCTTGGCCATGGGACGGGCTCCAGTCTTTACGGCTTTTCACCAAAACCATTTGGGTTCATTATTCAATACCGGCACGGAAAAGGCAGAGAACAGTGATGATCACAATGCTTAAAATAAACAATTTCAAAAGCAAAGTTACTTATTTCCTTTAGTTGAAAATTTCTTTTAATTGAAAAGGAGAAATGTGTCCAAATGATCCCCCATCCCATTTCTTTACCGGTTGAGGAAAGGGGAATATCACTGTCAGTCACTTGATGGGTAACTCTTGGGAATGTTTTACCTGAGCCAAGACTTTGAGACAATTTTCGGATTTTTCACTGTGCAACCGTGGACTTGAGTGAGATCTTTCCAGTGGTTAAAAATGGTCTCTAAGCAACAAGCACTAAAATGTTTTCAAATCTTTTTTTACTTGACCCAAGATTTGTGCTGAGTTAGATGAGTAAATACTAGCATGATGTGACATTCTTGTTATTTATGTTACATCCAAATAAGTGGAAGATAACCTAGGCAAATTTCCATTATCTAATTATAAAAACCTTCTCATATTCCCATGAAACTAATTTTACTTTGATGAAAAACAGACAACTTGGAAATGTATTTCCTATTTGAGCGATAAGATTCCTTCTCAGTATGTTCTCAATTTACCAAAGACTCCAAAATTGGAGATCTCTACTAATAAACATTGCTGATTGCTCATGCAGTGACTTTATGTTATTACAAAAATATTTTTTTAAAAAGTAAAAAAAAAATATGAAAAAGATTGCTAGATTTAGCAGCTCCTCTGCTGCATTCAGAGGAAGGAGGGAAGGACCACGCTGTGCTTCAGTTTCAAGAGGGAACTGAAACAGGCTGAGCTACCCCCCACAACGGCTCCTGCAGAAATAAGGTGAAATCCTGCCTTTTTTGAAGCTACTCGCACTATGCAATGGTCATGTATGTTTAAAAGGTCAACAAGAAACAGAAAAAAAGTTGCCTTTGGAGCACCGAGAAAGAGAATTACAGAAACCACGTTATAATTGTGATGTGCAGGCAATTAGCCACAGTGAAAACAAATCGTCCTTTGATCCTTATTTCCTATTAAAGGTCACGATCCTGCAATTTTGTATAGATGGAAACACCAGAGTAGAAACCATTGCACGAATAAGAATCACCATGAATACTACCAGAGTTTGTCCTGAAGCTTCTGACATGGGACAATATGCAAAATGACCATAAAAAAAGGAACAGCAGGAGAAACCTCAGCTCCATGTCTAATCCACAGTGGTTCAGACCCAGGTTTGACCGCTTTTCCTGAAAACTAAGCCACACAACCCCCCAATTTCCTGCAAAATCTAAGAGGAAGATCAATTTAACTAATGATGTAGGGGTTCTGTGTCCCCAGGGACCTCACACATTATTTATAGAATGCATTAATATTTCATTTTTCCCATCCCTAAACAGTCTTTGAGGGTGGAAAA
>VXBW01001718.1:973348-990184 GCA_013400375.1 Thinocorus orbignyianus
AAAAAAAAAAAAAGATAGCTTGAGACAGGTAACATTTTAATTGATATTAATGGGATCGGTTTGATTTCACCTCTGAGAATATAAAAATCATTCATTTTTTTGTCATGAAAAGAATCTTCAAGTCTCACTAGTACCTTGACAAGCACGATGAATGCCGGGTCACACCGAGAATCTACCTCCTGCCTCTCACTAACCTGTGCTGGCCAGACCATCATCCCCTGCTTCGTGGGAAACTAAAATGAGGGAAAAAAAGACACACAGATCACAAAAAGGTAGAGCTAAACCTCCACTTTTCCTCCCTTTTTTGGTGTTAGTCAGTATGGGGAACCACTATCCTTTGGTTTAGCTGGTGTGCAATATTGCCATTTTTCCCAACACTGCCTGTCAACAGCTCTAACCTCTGACCGGGAACAGTAAGTATAAGAAGCCTTTTATGCTACCTCTGAGTTGAGCTAGACCTGGGGGGCTGGACGTGCCAAATCAATGCGCTGTGCAGCTTGCTGCTCTCCCAAGGCTGCACTGAAGTGTTGTTGGACCCTTTACAAGAGGTTTGCCAAATCACTGCAAAACTGAAGCATTACCAAAGCCGAGAGCGCCGAACAATGGCAGGAACGGTTTCATTGCCATCCTTTCATCCATCCTCTAAACAGTTTCATGCTGCCAAAGTGGGTGCATGAACCTCTCTGCTTTAATTTATATTATTAGTCTTTATTTTTGCTGTGAAGCATTAGAATGGGATTGTGTTTTGAGTTGCGTGGGAGCATAAACATACCAGGGTTTGTGCTTTGAACTCATTTCTGCGTTTGAAAAGCTGAGTCAATGCACCTCATGCTACAAAGTCACTCAAGAGCTTTGGGAATCTCTCTAAATCCTTTCAGAAGCTCAGAATGGAAACCGAATGGATCAGCACCCCAGAGCCCAGGTTACCTTATAGCTCAGGCCCAGGTTTCCTCCCAGTGCCCTCCTTTCTGCTGTCCATTGTGAAATAATTTTCCTTTATTCATGAAAATTTCTTCTGTCAGAACTTCTTATCATACACTTTACAATTTCCATGAATAATACAGCCCCAACGGCCAGGAGCTGCTTGGTACCTTCACCAAGTCGCGCCGCACACATGAATTCAGTCCCAACACAGAGAAAGGTCTTGAAATTATTTATCTTCTACTGTGATTTGCAAATTATAGATGGGAAAGTGAAATCCAACTCACAGAGAGAGATGGTGATGGTCAAAGTAAAATCCCACAGAAGCTTGAAAAAAAACAGACGGACAAGTCAAATACAGTATTCTCCCTTTAGGAAGCATAAAGAGGGCCGCAAAATTTACTTAAAATTTCATAGAATCATAGAATTAGAAATTAGAAAATCTTCTTTTTATTGCTAGCAAATGACATTGAGTATAAAGAGGAATCCTATAGGATTTTCATCTATCTTTCTTAGACCTTTTTTTTTGGGGGGAAAGCCCTTGAAACATACATAAAAAGACTTCAGGAATTCTCTGTGAATGTCATCCTTTCATCTCCTCAGACATCCTAGCTCAGTTTATTGGAGTCGGACCAGATCCAGGGCACAGCTGGTGGGACAACACTGCCCAGGGCCTCCTCCCCCAGAAAACAAGGTAAAACGCTGGTACAAACATCCTCAGCATATTTTCTATTTAATTATTTTTTTACAATTTCAAACCTGGGACCAGGTTAGCAAGTTCCTTTCAAGGAATTAATAGATAATAATAACAATGAGGTTCCTGCTTCTTATGAGGAAAAGTGACCTATATTCCAGGTAAGGAAATACTCCTCCCGGTGACACATAGGATAGAGGCTGGCATGAAGGGCTTTGCTAATAGCTCCGGTTGTATTTTTTTTCATTTAGGTGCCCAAAGGATCTTCTTTTCCTATTCCTGCCCAATGCAGGGCCACCCTTTGTTACAACATTAAAATCTACTTAATATTTTTTATCATTTCACATCACAGCCGCAGTAATTGCACCCTCAGGAGCATGCCTTCTCCCTGCCTATGATTTTCAATATTATTGGCATCTTTCTCATTTGGGGACCTGAAATGATCTTTTTTTGCATTTTCCCCGTGAAATGACAAACACAGCTGGTTGTGGCTCAAGCACTATTTGGGGCATGACCCCCTTGGCTCCTGGTGTTATCCAAATTAGATTTTGATCTTTGTCAATTAGGCTTTGCCACTGTGGACCTGCTGTGCCATTATCAGGAGAATCACTGTCAGGGTTGGTAAGTCAGTGAACTTTGGAAGCCTTTCTGCCACCTTCCAGGGAATGCAGCTTTTACAATTAGCACTGTTTAAAAAATAATAATAAAATTAAAATTTCTGCCCACAACCTTAATTCTGGCAATCTTTGAACTGTTTATCCTCAAACCGAGACTCACTTGCAGCACACAGAGCTCTGCCTTCCCATGGAAAAAAAAAAAGAAGAAAAAAAAAAACAAAACCCAAACAATCTTTGTTTCTGCCAGCAATTTGGCTTTCCCTTTGCTCCTTTTAATGTTCCTGGCTTTTTAATGTACCCCGCCACGGATTTGTCGGGGGGCCAGTTTTGCTTCTGGGGGGAAAAAAAAATACAGCAGCCAACTGAACAAAAAAGATGAATGCCAGGAAATCTTCTGTGGCTGCCACACGGCAGGGCTGAGAAGCTGCTCCAGCCCAAGTGTTTTGGCAGCTGGTTGATCTGGAGCACTTAAGCTGGGCAAATACTGGGGGAATGCTAGTCCTGGCATGCTTACTGGTCTTGCAACTATTCACCTGCCTCAAGCACCATCCCAGGCATTCAATACAAGGAGGTCAACTGCTAAATAACTTCGTTTTGTTCTCACATGTACATCCTGGCTTGGCGTTGCAGAGTTTCATACTGAGTCACACTGCTCAGGACATGAGATCCTCTGCATGGTCCAAAGGGAAGAAGGAGCCTCCTTTGCATGGAGAAATGGTGTTACACACTTCCTAACCCCAGATTTCCCAGTGTGAGATGCCATTTCATAGGTTTTAAAGCCAGGAAGAGCCACAACAATCATCAGGTATGGCTCTGAGCACCAAGGGTCAAAGGTTTTGGTGAACCAGTGCCTGTCTGAATTACAGCATCTCTCAAAAAAACCCCACCACCTAGTTATAAGCAAAACCTTCCCAGGATGAAAAGTCCCATATCGATCCACCCACAGTGCTCAAAAGTGAGACACATTTAAAGGCTGCTCCCGTTGCCTTGCGGGCAGCAATTCCCCCCCTCCAAACCCCGCTCACCGGTGCAGACCCCGGCGCTGCTTCTGCCTCCAAGGTTTCCAACACTCGGAGGTGCAGCAAAAGCCTCCAGACAGCCAGGCTCATCAGCTGCTCTTCCATATATTGCCTCCGGAGAAACTCCTCTCCTGTATGCAGCTAGAAGTTGAGAGGTGACCTGTATGGTTCCTACAACAGCAGCAGCAAAGGTGTAAAAATCACAGGTAGAAATAATAGACAAAAGGACGAGATGAAGCTATGGGATAAACATGGGATGCAGGTGAAATGTAGAGTCTGGGAAGGCAAAGTGAATTAAGGAAAAAAAATAAGGGAAAACAGATCTAATAGTTTAAAAACAATATCATAGAATGGTAGGAAAAGGCATAAATAACACAGAAGCTAGAAATGTTACAGCTTGCAGAATACAGCTCAAACAAAAGGGATATCAGTAATTTGCAATCTGCTGAAAGATGTATGATTTTCCAAACTGATCAAACTTACAGAGAAACACTGGGGAAAATAGAAAACGGATATAGAAAAGTACATAAAGCATTGCAGTATCACAAGCACACAAACCAAATAAAAATAAATATGTCATATTACTATATTTACTTCCTTGTCCTTCTTACATTGGCTGGCTGAGATATAAATTGCACATGGATGAAGGAGAAGGTAACATATCCTCGGATTTCAAACATAAATATGTAGTTGTAAAACAAGAACAACCCACAAGCACATGTGCCATCCACCTGTCTTTGCAGAGCAAATACATCCTAGAAACATACGCAGTTTAACACGACATATGAAACATTTATAGCTTAAGAGGGAAAATGGTCCAAGGCTCCATTCCTGAGGCAGGACCCATGTTGCCTTGTAGGCAACTGGACAGTCACCTACAGAGTTCCTGAATTGTTCTGTTTCTACCACGAAGGGCACATTTTGGAAACAGAAAATTTGTTCCCCATCCCCATGAGACTACTTGTGTTCGCTTGCCAACCCTCTAGCTCATCCATCTCCAACATCCAGTGATGCAGGATTCTTCCACCTGCAGTAACGATTTGAGGGTAAAACCTAAGATCAGCATCTGATTTCCTTTACTGCAACCAGTTACTTTCTCCAAGCCAGATCTGACTTTCCCCCATGTTTTGTTGTCAGGGTGTCCTGGTTTGAGGACACAGGGGCATGAAGTAAGAACAAGAAAGCCGGTGTGAAGGAGCTCAGCTTCTTTCACAGCAACTTTATTGGGGATGCTGGTGTAATCTGGTGACAGCAAAACGAGCCCACGTGACTTGGATGGGTTTGGTCCCTGGCTGCTCCATTAGCGGACAACGGTTGGGGATGAAAGAGAAGAGGTCAGGCTCTCGTCTCACAGCTCCCCTGACCAGCACACATAGAATTTACGAGAGAGTTGAGAGACGGGGAGAGTTTCTGATACCTGTCAGCAGGGAGTGAAAAGTGGGAAGAGCCCCAGGGGTCGACCTCCCAGAGAACATGCATGCACGGGGAGGCTCTGGGTAAACAAGCAGATGAAAAGGCTGCTTGGGAAAACCAAGCTACCTTGGATGGGAAGAATGGATTTTAGCAAGACTATTTCTAGGGGAGGTTGCAGGAATGGATTGTTGTGTTTTGGGGTATTATCACCTCCTTGTGAGTCACTTAATTTTTTTCAACCAAGCCAATCCAGACTACATTTTTCCATATTTTGCCTTCAGTTTGAATCAGAACAAAACCTCTTAATCTTTTTGCAGGCACAGAAAGAAAGAAAATATGTTTTTCAAGTTATTTTTGATAATAAAACCCAACTTACCAGTTCTTGAAAACTTGTGCTCTAGAAGGTAAAAATTTGGCATTACATTGAACCTCATGTAAAGCAAGACCAGATTTTGAAGAAACCAGGTTTCTAATTGATCAGCTTATTAGGGTTTGATCCAACATACTTTGACATTGAAAAGTTTTGGTCCAAGCCCTTAAAATACACACTGTTGAAAGTTTTCTATTTCTCAGCTTATTCAGTGTGTTTAAAACATGTACTAAGTTGGCTTGACTACAAATTAGCTCAATAGAGAAAGCCAGTATGAAATTTTTAGGATATTTTATTGTATAGCCTGTCTAAGAAGTGAGGCACAGATCATGGAGTTCATACAGAATTTTGCAGGATTTATTTATTCTTTCTTGCCAACACAGCTCCAAACCCCAGAGGTCAAATCCCACAGAACTTGAAGTCCATAGTTTTGCCACTGACTTCACTGATGGCATAATTTCAGGCATGAAGACAGAGTTCTTGCTTGAGGTCTATATTCTTGTTTTAGCTGTGCTTTTAAAACCCTTCCAAGAAATGTCTATAAAAAATTATAATGAGTATTCACATAAATGGCATTCCCAACTCAAAACACCAACCAACTATCCAAAAAAAAAATGTATCAAAGAAAATGAATGGAAACATATATCCAAGTCTGACTTTGTTGCTTCATGCTCAAAGTTTATAGCATGCTTTTTCGAATCACCTAGCGAAGTATTGCAATACCTGGCTGCACTTTGCATTCTTTGGTGGTTTTAGCTGCTGTTGACAACGTGTGATATTAATAGTCATGCTGTAAGATTATACTACTGCAGATTAAAATATGTGTTGCCTTTCTAGCTGGCTCCAGCCAACACGAGCAATTGCAAAGGATGCCAACACAAGACTTTTGTCCTGCTTAAATGCAATTTATGCCCCACATCATGCTCCAAAGTGGCCAACAGATCTTTTGCTGGCCCCATGCATGGGACTGCTGTCACCCGCTGTAATCCCAACTCAACGTCCCAGTCACAATAGCGTTTATGGGCTGAATGTCTTTCCAGAGATGGACATGGACAGATGAGAATAATAAATGCAGCGTACGACTCATTAAATGTAAAGCTTATTTTCTCACACACCTGCAAATACTTGTGTGGATCAGCTCTGGAGGCCAAAGCCAAGTTAAAGGCAACTTCTAAATATCCAAGTGGAACTCATTAATGTGGAGGCCAAGACTTTGCCAATGGTATGTAAATTGAAAGAAAAGCACCTCAATTAATGGAAATAATATTTTATTTTCATTTCACCTGTGTTTAAGACCTGTAGCGCTATGAAGAAATTGCACATTGTGTAACAGAAACTGTGTTAACTAATATTGCAAAATTAAGATTGGGGGTCATTGGCTGCTGTGCTTTGCCCTGAACCTCCTTCTGACTTGCTTTGATAAATGGTGTAGGAAGTTCTTTTAATGAGGTTCGATCTCAGATATTGAAATACACACTATTTTAATCTCCGAAGCATTCTGCAGGTGTATCCACACCCTCCTGTAGCAGAGAGTGGGTGACGGCAATTTGCAAGGACAAAAGGTCCTGTCCACATACAGAAAGCCATAACATTGGGGCAGGAGGCAAATTCTGTTATTGTTTAAGTCTACCATAACTTCTATGCAATTTCACACTTGCTACAACAACTGAAGCTTTACAGCTGAATTCTACAAGACTGGCAATTTCTGACAGAATACAAAACACAGCCGGTTGTAGCAGAGCACTTTGAAACACCAGCGCCGAGTTGTGATTGATGAGTGCTGAAGCATTCAAAATCCTCATTCCACCACTGCCAGTTCCATGGACAATTTCTTGTCTCTAAAGCTGGCAACAACCCATTGTCATCAGCCTTTTTTGTCAGTTTGCCTCAGTTTTCCCATCTGTAAAATGGAGACTATAAGACTTACCTTTCTGAACATTTATTCAAACAATGTTTTGGATGCTAAATTATTAATGAGTATAAAATGATCACTTTAGAAAAGGCAGGTTGTCATACATTTGCTCAAATCCCTGCTAGAATTAATAAAATTCTTTCTTGCAGGATACTCACATACACACATACATAAACACATATTTATGTGTTTATATACATGATATGTGCACGTAAGCAACTACAAAAACATATTCTGTTGATCTAGGACCACGCTAGTTGGTCACTCTGTTATCTAGGACCACACTAAAACACTGGGTTAAGCTCCAGTTCTAATTCTTTTTCTGTATTTTGCTGATAAACAGTGTTGGATCCACTTCTACCTGCTTGAACTCTACACCAGGTCAGCAGCTAAACCAATTGTAGAACTGCAACACCACAGGCCCCACCAAATATTAAATGACCTAATCCTGTGCCCACTAACTTTGAAAGACTGGATATTTATGGCAACATCTTGATCCGCGCTGGGTCAATAGGGATTTCACCACTGACCACAACAAAACCAAGATTTTGGAATAAGGACCTGATCCTGCAAAGGATTTGTGTGGTCTACAGGAACAAACACCTCCTGAGAAGATAATGAAAGTTAGTGGACCTGGCTACAAGTCAAATTCTGCCTAGGCAGATCTGACAGCATAATCAAAGCTATGTTAGAGAACATGTAATATTATACAAATACATATATATATTTTTTATTTTTTTTTTCTCAAATGACTCTACAAACCCACAGGAAATTTTATTTTTACTTAAATGGGAGGGAGAAAATCTGTATCTTGGAGGGTGAAAAACAAATTAAAGGTTCTTGAAGGGTGTTTCTTAACATTTACCAGTGTTTTTCCCCATGGAAAAGATGAAAAATTAGCTTGAACCCTAGAGCTTTTGGTCTTTTGTAATCTTTTCCTTTTTTTTCCCCCCTCACAATGAATATAGATTTTTTAATCCTATATACAGAGATTTCACATATTTAGACTTGAAAGCTTTCTTATTGTTATATGAGATTGTTTTAAATTAAAAATGCATACGGGACTTACCTGTACAACCAAAACGTACTGGCATTCAGGCATAAGCAAACACCATACGAATCTGAGTAATTTTTGGATGTCGTTTTTAGAGTCTATAACAAAATAATCCTAGCATCGACATAAACATCATGTTGTCAAGGCTTCTCGTGATAAGATAAGAATCTTTGCTGTCGGCTTCTATTAGGCTACGGGCAGGAAAACATCACCAGTCATTAAGGGGAGCTTTGCCATCTCCCATCTGGGTCTCGTCACTGCGAATCACACTGGATCATGTAAAAGTGCAAGAAGAAATAACTCTCCATGTCTTGGGCTGGGAGGGGAGATACATCCTTATTTTACTGCTCTGTGCTACTCTGCTGAGCTTGTCTTTCTTCCTCTTGGACTCAAGCGCTCACTGGCTCATTCATGATTTTTCGGGCGTTTAGGTTTCCCTTTGCATCTCCAGTTGATGGGGGTCTATCTCTGTACTCTTCGCAAATAAAATACTTCCCGCGCTTTCACAAGAAACTCAATGTCACTGCTATACAGCATGGGGAACAAGTGCTATTTGTCGTGGAACAAAGCAGCAAATTCTAGAGGAAAATATTATATTTCTTCATCATATATTTGAAGGATGATATCAGCCAATTCACTTCTGAAGTGTCATTTTAAGATTAAAACAATGAACAGGGATTAAAAAATCTTGGTTGAATATTATTGACATAAATTACTTAATCTCTAAACAACTCAATTTTCTCTTAAAACAGGAATGGTGTTACTTCCTTTGTCTCCCACCCTTTCCCTAGAGTTCCCATTCAAATGCAAAAATCCAGAGGAAGAACCTTCTCAGTCTCTACATTTGTGAGATCTTGCATGTGGCCAAACATTCATTTGAAGCTTAGAAATATTAGCAAGATAGATTTTTGATGCACCCGGTTAATATAATTCAAATAATTGAACAGAAATAGACAAATTGACTAAAAATAACAAAATTCTTACTTAGATATTCACTATTTATTTTTTCACACATTCTTGAACACCCATTTCAAATCCATGTTTTGATGAGTTTCCTTTGAGAGGTTTCCTTCAGGGATATTTGTGGAAAACAAAGATCAAAAAGATTAAAAATTAATTCATTTAAAAAGGACTAGATATATTTTTAAACATACTTTGCCTAATATATTCCAAATACAGGCTGTTAACTGAACAGCAAGTATTCTATAAACAGTTAATTAAAGATTTGTTTAGGAAAAAAAATAAAAGAGAGAATTGTGTTTGCAATCCTAACTCACCTAATTCTCTTGAGAAAGTGTGCCACTGCTGAGGTTTTGATACTTCTAATTTTGCTTTTGAGGAGTTCCTGTTGACAGTAAATAGTTGGTTTGTGAGTTTTTCCCAACAGTTTAAATATTTCGACAGATACACCGTATTCTTCTACCAGCCCTGGGTAAGAACCTCCTAGCCATATGTCAGGCATGGAGTGATTGACTTCACTCGTAAGAGAGAGATATGAAATATTTAATAAGTTGAAACAGAGATTTAACAAAATTAGTACAGAATGCAATAGTGTTTTAAGAGATTCAATGCCAAGGTACACTTGTGTATTTACTACATAGAGGACAGGGTCAGACAAACTATCAGGGAGACCCTCACATTGAGTCAGGAGGTTTGGAAAGGACTCCCTTGCTTTCTAAACTCCTTCTCAGAGAGGAGTCTGGGTGCGGCTGGATCCAATCCTAGTCCCAGACTTGGTCAACGGTTTATGTCTAAAGGATTATATATGTGCAATCAATCCCTTATATTACTTAGCTAGGATTTCAAAGTTTTAGCATGCTATTAGTCACTTACCAAGAATCTGTTGCAGCAAGGAATCTCTCAACCTCGAGGAGTAGAATCTTAAGCGAGTGTCCTCACTGAAGGGGAGATCCTGGCATGCAGCCACTGCCATATCGGAGAGCAAAAAGGGCTCTTGGGCTGTCCACTATTTATACCCTAAGATAATTGAACTGTAGACATATTTTCACGTGAACAAAGTATCTAGGTCCCCACTCCCCACAGTGTTTTTTTACCAGCCACCCCCCAAAGTCCAAGTGTTGCTTATCGCAACCGATGTTGCTATGCCCAAGGCCTGAGCATGAGCCAGTGTGGGGAAGGAGGAGGAAAAACAGGGAGAGCACATCGCCACACCAGACCCGCCTCCCACCACGGCATAGGCTTACAGCGATGGTGGTGCTGCTGGAAACCACAGCCAGGACTGACCCACGGGTGCCAGGACTCACCACTGCTCACCTTGGCCACCAGGAACTCGTCTCCACGGTCGGAATGATGCAGGAGACAGAAACTACTTCAGGACCATTTGGTGCTTCTGAGAGAGACATGGATGAAAATAAGGCAGAATCTTTGTGGGTTGGGTTTTTTTCATGAATTATTAAAATTGAGGTTTTAAAAATTAAAACTTTATTTTTTTCCTTTAAAAAATGCAGCAGACGTGTGCGAAGACAAAGCCGGTGCCTGCGCTACCTTGTGGAAGCCGTTTTATAGTTCTGTTAGGCAGTTACTGAAGGAGAGCACAGTTGAATGACTGCGTGTATCTGTCATATGTTAATTAGGGGAAACTGTATAGAGCCAAGTTTTATAACCTTCCTCAATTTTAGGAGGTTTTTACAGTTACTGAATGCATTAAAAAACAGAAAATGTTGTGGGGATTGTCCATTGAATTCTACACACTGGAAAGCTCACTTGTTGGGCCTATGGGGAGAGCTGATATAGTTTTGCTATCTAGCCATGTGAGTACAACAAGCAAAATAACGGTATAAAACCATGCAAATCAGAGTCGGCATAAACCACAAGACACTCGGCAATAAACCTTAATTTGACTGTGGAAAGCAATTTATAAAAGAGAGCTCTTGGACATCTCTGGTTCCTCTCATCGCACCTAATTGTGGATAGATATGTTCTGTATACAGAACATCAGGAGAGAGGTGGCACGTTCTTGAGCTGTGGTGGTGAGAGCTGGAGCCCTCAACTTGGGTAAAATTCCCCCTTAAAGTCCATCGGCATTTCACTTCAGGACTGCAGGTCAGACCCCAAGAAAAAGAGATTTTGGTGAAAGGCCTTGGATAAGCAGAGGGATTGCCCTGTGAGCAGCGGCAGCGGAGAATAAAACGCTGCACTTTTTTGCATGGTGGTTTGATGGCTGCAGCAGAAACGATCGCATCCACTTTATCTTACTCACAGGAGCCATCCAATTAGCTTCAATGGAGCTGCTGCCTCTGCATGCTTGCAGAGACTGCAGATGCCCTCCCTTTGCTGCCTGAGCCCTTTCCCACGTTGGTTGGCCCTGTGAAGGGCAGAGGACACCACTGACACCACCACCACCACCACACAGGGTAGCAGGTTTCCCCAAGCCCCACTGAGTACCTCCCCAAATCACAGCCAAGGTGCCCGGCGGCACCTGGAGTGATGTCTTCTCTGCTTTTTCACCACTAGGCATCCAAAATGATCACTGAATTCCCAGCTGCAAACTGTTTGGGATTTTGCAAGGAAGCTGGAGATCAGGGCAGAGGCAGGACCCTATCCCCAGGGTTGACTGCAGGATGCCCTGACAAGCAGCCCAGGGGGAGCAGAGGAGGACCTTGCTCGGGGCTCCATGGCCAACGAGGCTGGAGGAGGCAAGAAGCAGCAGAAAGAAGGTGGCAAAACTACGGGATTCACCACCTGGCCCCGAGGGGCACCCAGCAGCACGGGGTCAGTAGCAGCACACACCACCAACAAGGAAGGCAGCGACCACAGTGTGAATTATCACGGTGCAATTTCAAGATAAATTGAGTTAATAAAGCTGTGGCCTAATTAAACCCCATCCGTTGCTCCCTCCCTTCTCCTTGAGACAGTGTGAATCCATGCCGTGTTTTCACTTCTGAACAGGGAATCCTGGAGCTTTTTCCCAGCAAAAAGAAAAAAAAATATCCCATTGAAGTGTTTCTGCATTTCTGTAAGATGAGCCCTGCATAGACCTTCAAGTTGAACAGTCTGAATAAGGAGAGCAGATAACAGCAAGCAAAATCAACACACGATCAAAAATTTTACATAGCTACTTAGTAATTTTATCAAGAATGGACCAGGTTCTGTAATTAACTGCACCAAAACTCTTCAGACCATAAGGACAAACAAGATTTAAACGAGGATAAATTTTCAAATGAGCAGGGTTGAACACACAGACCAGGAGAGTGAAACGCTACGGAAATTTAAGAGAGATGAAACATATTCACACAATAAATACAACTAAGATTTGGTACACCACCCTTATTTCAGGAGATTTAAAATCAAACAAACAACATGTTTTCCTCAAGAAAAATGTGAATCAGCAGCTTGATCTGTTCTCAGTTTTCACAAGCAAAGTCTTGTCTACTGTAATATTGTTTTTCTCAGCCATAAACACAGTGTGAAAAAAAAAAAAAAAAGAGAGAGAGAAATTAATGTTGAATATGGTTATAGTTATTATTTCCCTTCTGGGGATTTATTAAGCATGTGTTAGGAGTGTAGGTATAAAATGAAACTGTTTTTTCGCTACATGGATGTCTTCTGTGACTGTCTGTAAAATTTCATTAAGGTGTTAGACTTGATATTGCAGATCAAAGTAATCCCAAGAGATTAAGGAGACCCTGCTAATTGACTAAGGTCATGTACTGCACTTCCCACTGGCACTTTGGCCTACACTGACAACAGAGGAGCAGTCCCATCTCAGAGGACCATTCTATAAAAATACCATTTTCTTTATCTGTAGTCCAGTTTTCACACCGTTACGATAACAAGGGATTTCCTAAATCCAGGTGGACTGATTAGAGTTTTGAGTATGTAACTTTCCGAGTGAAAAACATACATGAGACTTTTGAGCAATTTTGACATTTTATCTTACCCTTTAAAACTCACGGGAGCATATTGCACGTTAGGTGTTTAAGAATAAAAAGTGTCAGCATCTATAGCAAATTTCATCATTCAAACTTGGCACTAAAGAGGATATTGAAAGTGTTGCTGCAGACCATTAAAACCAGCTAATTTACAACCAAAGACACTGTTGCATGAAGCGCCAACTTGGTCAATAATTACGGCTTGGAATATATATCCAGCTTTGACAAGAGAAAGTTCCTAAAAACCTTTCCCTGTTGATCGAAACATACAATATATTACTCTCAGTTGGACAGTCACTCTTAGCTCCATATTGTGATATTATTGAAAATTATGGACTATCGAGGGGGCGTGGTGAGGAATTATTACTGCTGTCAGGAAGATTTGTGGACATGTTGCTGTGATATGTGCTCCCCCTTGGATCCTGCGCTTTGAAATGTGAATGAGGGAAAAGTTGGAGGGAAAAGAACTACAGAAATGAAGCATGATTTGGAAAATATGGCTCTTTTCTGTCTTCATCACGGGAGAAGTAAGGAACTCCTAGCCAATTGACCAGAAGTTTAAGGGCATGATTTACAGTTGCATGGAAATAAACAGGGGAGTTCAGATCATACAGCTCATTAATTTAGCAGACTATGAATAAGAACAACTGACAACAGCAAGCTGAGTGAGAAAGGTGCAAATTAGAAATTAGCTGCCATTTTTAAAGTCAGTAAGTTATACGCCAAGTGACTTTGCCAGTGTTCTTTCACTAAAAGTCTTAAAACCAAACGTATTTCTTTTCCTTAAAAAGCTTGCTGTCTCAAAAAGCGGTGGGGTTTTTTTGTTGTTTTTTAGGTTTGATTCATTAAACTTGATTGTTTTTCCTCAAGTTTACTCCAGTTCTTCTTGAAGGGAAGATTCAAAGTTGAGGCAATGTCATGAGCAATAGGTTTACTAAGTACATTTTAACGACGTTAATGGATGTAACAACCACCCTTCCATTCACCGGATGAAATCCCCATCTAAGCAGAAGGATAGTAGAAGGCTTATGACATATATAAAATGTGTGTCATTTGCATGGAGATGAATTTCAGACTTTAGAAGCCAACAGAATCACATTTTCCATTATGTTCACCCAGCAGAACGGATTTCATTAATCAGCCTATCATCAAGGGCTCAGTCCTACCACATTACTCACACTAAGTAATACCTAAGATGCAAATAGGTCCACTAAAGCAAAGGACGCATCTGGAGAAGTTGTGTCGTTCTGTAAGTAAAGGTGCTTTAATGGACTTTGAGAAATCCCCAGTTTCACAAATGAAATTCTCGTACCCTTTCAGCTCTTCAGAAACGTCTTGAATAAATAAGCTGTTCAACAGAAGTATTTAATCGCCTATAGCACTGGAGAACTGTGAAAAAGTTAAACTGTTGAATGATGTACCTGATGAAAACAGGTAAAATGTACCATATACTGTTTCTTTAGCTCAAATACAGTTGGAAATTCCTTTTCATTCAGCAATTTACCTTGAACTCTTTAAGCCACCATTTTGAGTAAGATACAAGAGGCCCTGGATCCTAGTGATATGGAAAGATTTGATGTAGATGAGGCTTTTTAGCTCTTGATTCATTGGAATTTAACACGCTGCCAGTATTTTTAATGTTGAATATACCCATTTAGCCATTCTGTCACTTGAGGTGACTAGGTTTATCCATGATAAGTAATACCTATCTTTATACTGAATAAGATGTTAGTGTTTTATCTCGTTAAAATTTTCATGGGGTTGGCTGGATCCTATGTTGTCCTTGCTTTATATCGTAAAAAGTACTGTCATGTGAAAATGATCAAGCTGACTCAACAAAGAATGAGAAACCTCAACTTTTATATTCATGTCACATTGCCTTTTCGTAAATCCCATGAAGTTTTTTGACTTCTCTTTTCTCCAAATGCAAATTAAAAGTAAAAAATTTTACTCTTCCCATGGAATTTTGTACTTGTCTATTATTCCTTGCAAAATACCCAATAGGTGCTACATGATTTTTGTACCTTTTCATAGAGTTACTTCCTTAGTTGGTTCCTATTGCAATGACTCTTTGAGATAAAATGTGGAAAAAGAATGATATATTTGTTAATTGTTGCTGTTCTTGCTGTGATCTTTGGCAACACCTGCTGGTGGGTAGTATGCAGTGCTGTGGCCACTCTACATACAGGCCTTCGATGTGTAGACCTTCAACTGGCCACACGATCGCTACCCAACTGTAAAGAGCATGGACTCAGTCAACAGGCTTAAAAAATATGTCAGGTCAAGCATTTGCATAGGTTTTACAAGCTCAAACACTCCATATTAAAACGTGCTGTGATTTTGTTTATCAAGGCATCCACTGTGATGTGTAAAAGTTGTGATTTTACGATAACTTAATACAAGGAGAATTTTGTACAGAATACCTTCTGTACGCTTTATAGTAACAAGGCATTTTGAGCAGCAGGATAAATAGCATTTAGGCATGTAATAAAAACCGTCTGGGTTGGGTGGGTTTTTTTTGGTCTCAAATCCTCTTTTTTTACATAGTACAGCAGCAAAGCCTTGTATTGTAGGTGAAAGTCTGTAAATCTGCAGTAACTGAAAAATAACAGAAGGCGCAGCAGCATTCTTTATGTTAGTCTATATTGATCGGCTCTAATGAGCACCAGTGGAGCTGTAGCTAATGGTGGTATGTCTGGTGTTAAGGGCAAATGTGGGAGAAGATTATCAACCCAAGGGGTTTAACAGTTGCTGGACTACCCTCAGCCCTCAGGGCAATGATGCACTTGAGAGGTCACTGTATCAAATGAGGGAAAAGATTCGGCCTGTGCTGCTGGAAGAAATGCAGCAGGAGCTGTATTTTAGCCGAGACTACAGGCATCAACAAAACAGTTACTCTCTGCCATTCTTTTCTTCCCCTTCTCCTTTTCCCCCCGACCACCATCTACCTAGCCTTGCATTTCTAATTAAGAATCATAATGCTAGCAATCCAGTAATGGGAGGGGACGGAGCTGCTCCGAACCTGTCAGGCTTGAATATGCAGAGGGACAAAGTAGGCACCTTGACACAATCAGTGCGAGGGATTCGGGCAAGAGCCAAGGAAACGGACGCGTTTCGGGGCAGGATACTTTTACACCTGATGCCTGTTCATTACCCGGGGGGGGGACGACACGGGGACGGACAGGGGGGCTCACGCTGCCATTTGATGTGAATTTGCTTGATATTTCATTCACTGTGTTGCTTGCCACCCCCTTCCAAGATCTGAGAGGGGCGAGATGAGTGACCACCAGAGCAGAGAAGGCCACTGGGCTTCAAGGGAAAGTTAACTGGCAGATACGAGAGAATGCTCACAGTGAAATGTTAGCGCAGAAAGGAAGCTACAGGTATTCAAAAAGATAAAAATGAACTGCAAAATGCCTTGAGGTGTATGGCATGTTGCACATTCTGTGCTTTAATAGCATAATGGAATAATTTTAGCTGTGTGAGGCTCCAAAACACGCCAAAAAGGGCTGTTGAGAACCAGGCAGCGAGATTTCAAATATTTATCACAATAAATACTAATATACATTAAAAAAAAAGAAACAGAATATTTTACTCAATGTTGTAAATAAGCAAATTAAATATTACCATAGCTCCATTATGCCATGGTACCCTGTGGTTATGGCAAATTATTTATTAGGTCTTTAAAAATTCTAAGACATGGATTCCTCTTGTTCCTTAGAGACCAATGATGGGTCAAATTATTAAAAAAATCTTCACAGTTCTAATTTTTTTGCAGTGTTAATATGCAATAAGGCTGAATCCAGCACTCTTTGTTCCAGCCAGGGATTTTCCAGCTAGAGTTTTGCCTGAGCAAGAGTGAAGCAAGTCAGGATCTGGTCAAAGATGAAGAATATTTCCTACCACTGTCAGCAAAAAAACAAACAAACAACAACAACAAAAAA
>VXBW01001718.1:990210-1017884 GCA_013400375.1 Thinocorus orbignyianus
AAAAAAAAAAAAAACCAAAAGCAAAAACCCAACCATAAGGCTTTAGACTGTTATCGGGATGTTGACACAAAAAATACCTGAAATAAGTGGAGTAGGCACTAAAGCTGGCATGCACACTCACTGGGAGCAGTGAGGCTGGAGACGATAAGAAACATTTTCTGCAGAGAAGCAGGAGCTGACACATCCGATGCCGGCTGCCTGATGGGCTCCAACTCAGGGGTTTTATGTCTGACGGCTCCCACCACTGTCCATTAGACAGGCGCCCGCACCAGGGGATGCTGCAGCCACAAGTGACACTAACGTGCTCAACTGTTGACACTGGGGAACCCACTGAAAAAGAAAAAAAATTGTGTTCATGCCCATGGTTGCGTGCACAGTTAAAAAGTGAACCGGTCTGGCAAAACAGAACAAGGGAGTTCGTATCCCCATCGCTTCAGCTGTCCCTACCCTCATGCCTTGCTAATGCTGAAATTTCCACATATCCTCGCAGAAAAACAAACCACGTTATTTTTTGATGTACGTCCCAAGAAGTGTTCATGCATTTCTTGCTGTAGTTTGAATTCATAGTTGGTTTGAGCAACACCACACTGTTTCTTTACAATATGAATCTACGAGCAGACTGAGAGGAAAATTCATGACATTTATTTTCTACAGACTTGACTTCATAAGCAGTTTGAGTGGGCTTTCTAATTTACCCAGTTATTGATGACTCTTCCAATGGGAAGAGCTTTGTTGCTGTGAGCTGTGCAACACGAGCAGGGGAGGACCACCAGCCTGCAGAGATGTTACTGTGGTACCGACTTATCGACAAGGCCAAGGCTGGATTAGAAGCTTCAGAGGAAAAGCAAGATTCCCAGCCATGTTTCAAGGCATGCTGACAGCATGTTTCAAGTGAGTGCTCATCCTCCTCAAACACTTTTATGTCAAGATATTTGTTTAAGTAGGTTTTTTTCTCCTCCTCGTATTTCAGCCTCAAGAGCTCAGTTTCTCAGATACCTAGAAATACAAAGGGCTGTTCAGTTTTGAGAGGTGGGATCTTGTTTTCATTTCTGGATTGTTCTGATACTCTAAACCACGTCTGCACTCTTTGCTATTGAATTTTAGGTTTGGACATATTTGATCTAGAAAAGGTCATAGACAAACTTTCAGATGCCTTTTTTCTTTCTAAGGACAGAAGGTACGATCAAATTCCTGTCTATGCAGTAGCAAACTCACAGTACTAAAGGACTGGTTTCAAAATAAATTTAAAAAAAAAATAAAAAAAATCTCTGTGCACCTAAGTGAAATATTTTGGCAAAATGTTTACCTGAAAGGATAATGTGAGTAATAGAAAGAGAAGAGTTCCGCGATGACTATTTTCTTAAGGAAACTTTACACTTTTGCAATGAGTTATTTAATTTGTTTCATACCTTTTGTTCCACATGCCTTACCTCTGGACAGATGAATGTCTGTGATGTGAAATCGGCCTTTATTGTTTTGGCTGAACTGCTAAGTAGCATCCAGGTAAGAAGCAAGTGCTGTTGAATCCTTCCGTGTTTCTCTGTCCACAGCTGTATCTCTCTGGTCTGAGGTGAGCACCGTGTGTGCGTTAGAGAGTTCATCAAAGCCTGCAGAAGAATGAAGTGGAAATGAGCAACACAGCACTGGTACGACACTGGATCTGTACTGGGCCTAATTGGGAGCCTTCTCTATTTACCCATAACATGGATGTTAAGTCCAAAACCTCATTAGTCCAAAACGCCCCTTCCAAAGCAAATACAAAAAAGGAAACCAACACAAGCTTCAATGTTCCCAAAAAGCTAAAACAAATAACTCAGTGATCATAATGACATTTATACAGTGGTTTTAGAAGGGATCGGTTTACTCAGATCTTTTGCTGTGACAGGTCTATAAGGGTAGGATCCTGCTCTGCAAAGTCTGTAATGAAACTCCCTCAGAGTTTAATGATGTGGGAATCAAGCTAAGGGACATATCTTTTTTTTTTTAATAGTCGGTATCGACTAGTCATTTTGAAACGTTTGCTTTGAAAAGGACATGCTATTTATTTTTACTTTCCATTTAAATATCAAAAATAAAAGATCTTGCTCTTGCTCAAAACAATAATCCGTACAATGAATAACCACTCGGCGGCACAACAAATCTCCTCTCTAAGATGAAGAAATATTTTCAGCTCTGGAGATTAAGTTGCCACAAAGTTTACTGCCTCACCCATCAGTCTCCAAATATCCTACCAAGCCACTATAACCTAGGCAGCAAATAAATTTTTTCTGGTCTATTTTTTTTCCACGTGCATTTCAACCACTTAAAGGAAATGCAGCTATTTCAGGGGTTTATAAGAAATACACCTTATTTTCTTTGCACCGGAGGCTTTCACTTTGCAGTATCCTAGCCTTCTCCCCTCAAACACCACTAAATCCCATAAGTGATCCCAAGATGATGCTGTTTAGCACAGTACTATTATTTTCAATGAAGCAGCAAGTACTGCTGCATGAGCACTTGAAAATGCATGAGACTTGCCAGGTTGTGAGAGAAACCCAAATCCTGAACTTTGTACATTTTAGAGAAAAAAGAGGGAGGAAAATAAAAACCTCTAAAGCCCAAAATTACACTAATTTAAAGCCACTTTAAAAATTAGTATGTATTATCATAAACTATATTTCATATCCACAGATCACATGGAAATCCCCTCTTAAGGAAAGAGTCTTTTTCCTACTTACTGACATCCTCCTGGATAACCTTGGCTCTTCTCTTAGCATCCTGACATCATCCTAACACCTCCTGGGGAATCCAGCCACGAGGATCACATCCATAATCCTCACCACGGTGGGGTGAGAAAGTTTCCTGGATTTAACTGTCCTGCTTGGAGCATCCTCCTGATGACTGCAAATAGGTAAAATGCCAGTTAAACCGTTCAAACTCAAACCAGTACAACTGACCATAATTTCTCAGCATTTATTGCAAGAGGATCTTGGCTGAACTTTCAGCACGTTCCCCCTATCACAAGACTGCCTGTGAGATCTTGGGGTGATGGAAAGCTTTCAGCTTTAAAAAGTTCTCACAGGTCATTTGAAGAATATTTAATAACAAAATTTTTGCTTGCTCTTAGAGAGAAGTATCCAAAAAATGCCAAATTGTCCCAGTGAAACACAACTAATATTTTTTCCTCCCTGGTTTCATGGGATTTACAAGACTCTCCTCTCTTTCTTTTTAATACTGTGCATCTTTCCATCGCTGCAGTTCAAGCCCAGCTCAGCACAGAAAAGGAATCTTCATACATATTTCCTCAGTATCCAAATATTAAATTTATGGGAATTGGGCAAGGTCTTCCCTTTAGGCATTAGCCTAACTGTTAATTCACTTTCTTTCAGATCAAAATATTAGATGTCATCTCAGCCCTGAGACTCCTAAGGCTTGAACCTTCAATGAATTACATTTTGTGACCAGACCTTTTGGTCAGAGGATGAGATATTCCTGTTTACAGGTTTTTTTTCCATTTTGACTTCTCGTAGCCAAAACAACAAGGGCTTTTGTGTCTATTGAAACTTGTAGATGAACTCTATTAACAGATCTGTTAAACCGAATTACTACCACCACTAGTTCCCTCCACTAGTTTTGGCCAAAAGCTTTCTGTCTTCAAGAGTTATTTCTAAATTTTTCCTCCTAAATCATTTCTTCTTTTTCTTTTTTTTTTTTTTTTTTTTTTTGCTTGGTGGACCATCTCTACAGTCCTTCTATCTCTGTCCACATCAACTCCATTTTTGCTTTTGTCTTCTCCTTTTGGCCTCTGTCATCATCTTCTCAGTGAATAGCCCTCCTGTGATTATTTACCTGCGTTTCTTGCAGGTTGCTCAATATCCAGTCTCCATGTTTATACCCATTGCCTCTTGTTTTGGTCATTAGGTCACTGAGTAAAATCATCCCTTTAATTTATCCTTATTTTTTCAGGGAGAGAGTAGATTAAAAAAATGCTTCTTTCAATATATAGTCTTACAGCATCCAAGGCTTGATGTCTTCCCAAAATACAAACCTGGTTCCCCAATACAGAAATGATGAAATCGAAGGATGATAGTTTCACATTTAAAGAATTCTCAATACCAGCATTGCAAATAGTGCCTTGACACAGGAGGTACACAAATCTAATTCAACATGGAGAAAACTTTGTTGATTGAAAAACAAAGAAATACATCATTTCATTCCCTGATCATAAAAAATCATTAGCAGTAAAAGGACAGCAAGGAGAGAAAAATCAAGTGCTGAATCACGAAAAGAGTCAGCAGATCAAGGTCTTTCTTCTAAAAAATCTTTAGCAAGAAAAAGAAGAAACAGTGGATATTATTTCCAATTATTTCTCAAATTGGAACAGAGAAAGGAAAATAAAAAATACACACACACACACAAAAAAATCCCTGACTTGGTGCTACTGGAGTTTGTAGCTGGAAGGAAAGTCCTTGCTTATATTGAAGTGAAGTTCTGAAAATAAGCAAAGAACAGATTTATTGATTTTTGGTGAAGTCTTGGTGTAAAAAAGAGAAAGAATAAAGAAGTGCTCTTTGCCCGCTATGTCCAAATGACATCCCTAGTGGCCTTCTTAATGGTGGGGGAGGGGAGGGGGCAGGTGCCTACCCCGGCACATGGACACAACTGCCCTTAGGCTAGGGCTAATGGTATTGGCTGAGCCTGCTGTAAGCCTCTCTTTTCTAATAGCCAACTTTCTCTGTGCAAGAAGACAGACAGATATTGATTGGTCCAAATGCCCTTGAGTTGACAACATCTGAAATGAAAATCCACAAGGCTAGCACAAACTTTCTGCAAGTTCAATTTCTGGAATCTGATTAGGAAGGCTGGACTGCAAAACCATTCAGACATGTAAAAGTTCTACCTTTGTCGTCGGCTTTGTGCGCGTAATTATCGGGGGGGTAAGCGGCTTCGTCAGATTTGCCAGACAAATGGCAAATTTAAGAGGCAATTTAAGGGTAATCGTGTTGTGATTAAAGGAAGAAAGCCAGTCACCTCCATTGTGAAGTTTAACGACAAAGGATCTAATTTGCAAAGACAGAGGTCGCATTTCCTAGCTCTAAGCAATAATTAGGTATAAATAAATAAAATATGCATCCCTTTTCATCTGCTGCTACGAGGGGTGCTTTCAAAAGTTACCAAATGGTGTTAGAGAAAGCTACACAACGTAAAAGAGTTCACCTTTCAGGGAAGTTACTTCACCCATACCAAGTCTAAGGGTCAAACTGGTGTTGCCTACAAGCAAGTCTAATTTTATTTTCTAGTGACTCTCTTTTCCAGAATTAAAATACTGAAGTTGCAGTTTGTGAATGGCAAGGGTAGGGAATGGAGAAAGCTGGAGGAGTTTATTTGTACCTTATTAAACATTCTTTTTTTATTCTACAAATTCCTCCTAAATCAATACATTGACTACTGTATAAACCTTGAATAAAGCATTATTAAAGTGGAAGCTGTGTCCCTGTCTTAGTGGGTTATTTAGAAGCATAAAAGATACACGCTCTTAAGAATCAGTCTCATGCCAGGTAAAGTACAGCTGGAATACACATTAAATTTATTCAGTCATTGATTTGTAATGTTGATCCTCCATGGCTTCATGTTTCTTTTCTCATTAATCTTAGTTAACCCTCTCAAAACAATGCCAACGTTGTCGTTTGATGTATTGAAGATCCAAAGTGCAGAGGATGCTGCTTTCTGGACTGTAATTCCTGCCATCAGTGGGGCTAAAGCCACAGAACCAGACAATCTCGTTTGCCTGGGTTTGTGCTAAAAATGAAAAAGGAAGTCTTCTATAGGGCGAGGAGTAAACTGCTGAGGTTTCCCCTAATAAAGAACCAGCTCCAGAAGAAAATCACTGCAGAGGAAGGCAGAAAGCTGCAAAGAACAATCCTGAATTAGAAATTAAGATCTCAGCCTATAAAGTGCCATTAGCCATTTTATAAATTACTTCCTATTAAAGTATTTCTATCTTCTACCCGCAACTCCTTCCTGTCCACCTGAGATCGGTGCTTTTGTAGAGAAACTGGTTGAAGAGGAGAAAGAGGAGGAGAGGTCGTTTTCGGAGGAACCAACAAAATCTTGCCTGACCTCTTTTCGGCAAATATGGGTAACAATATATTTGTCACCATACACCATGACGCACTTGATAAATATCAGCTGTTTAGACTCAAAGGTTTACTTCTACCGTATCTCTCCCTGCAAAACCATAGTTCATAGTCCTCCGGGAGGATGCGAGTGCTTCTGTTATGGATCAGCTCTATGGGCTTTCAAAAGCACTTAGCTTCCTTCAGCATCCATCTGGTTTTTAATCATCATGTCCAAACTTCCCCATCTGACCTTATATCTTTGAATATATATATATAAAAGTATACAATTACATATATATTATATATAATATATAATTTATAGCTTTGAATCCCACAATGTATTATGAATTTAGGACTGAAAAAAATGAAAAAAAATTTCCCAAGGTTCCATTTTGCCTGTAATTATTTACAGACTGCAGGAGATCAAGACACCAATAAAGAATGGACATCCCCTTTCATATCCATAGAAGTTACGTTCAGCATCAAGGAGGAAATGTTTTAGCCAAAGACGGACTACGAAGTAAACATTAACAGCAAATGTGAGGCTTGTTTTCAGTAAATCCATCCCTTGAAACCATTTCTTCCTTCAGTACCGAATAGTCTTTCTAATCTTTTGTCTTTTCAAATAGCTGTGATAATATTAAAACCATGCTTTACGGCAAACAGCGTTTCTGGGATTTTCCTAAGAGATATGGCTGTGGATAAGAAAGTGCAATTGAGTTAAAGCAGTAGGAGAGCCTGGAGTCAGTGGGGTTTGTTGTGATCAGTTGACCACTTCCCAGTAGGCATCTCTGCAGTCACTGAGAATTACTAAGCACCATTTCAAGGAATATAGGTAATTCAGTCAACCAAAAAACCAAACAAAATAACCCCAGCATAAAATACATTTTAAAAAACCCTACTGGCATCTGAGAAGCAGAAATCTGTCGAGCCTGCTTTGAACCATTCCTGGTGTTCTTAGCTAAGTGAAAATCAGATGGACAAAATTTCTTAGGGCACAGATAGATTAGTAAACAAATATTTCTGCCATCGCTGAAACGTTCTTGAGACAGAGAAATGACAAAGCTGCCTTTTCTCCCCAGTATTTAGAACATACCACACCTTTCACACAAGTTTATGACGATGCATGAGAAGGTAAATAAAAAAAAGCACTCTTTGATATGACAATTCAGAGAAGACATTACAGATGCAGAACTTCCTTACTGTCAGACAAAAGCCTGTCGGGCTTGCCCTGCACCAAGCGTGGCTCTCCATGGCCCGGCCGTGATTTTTGCTGGAGTGCCTAGGAAAAAACCTTGGAATCCCTGGCATATTTTCTTACAGCTTTTCATGGTGAATTGAAGCTGGCTGATAACAGCCAGGACGAACAGCTGAGGAGCATTCAGGTACAGTTCATGCAATTCTCAGCCTTTTGGTGTTTTTTTTTTTTCATTTAGAGTTCCTGATCTCTCATCAAAAAAAGAAAGAAAAGAATATAAAAGAAAAAAGAAAAATCTGTAAAAAATTCTCAGCAGGACTTTCAAAGCCCCTACTGACAGGGAAATACAGGTGTGTACATCCATACCAGTGTCGCACACTTTTCTAAAATACTGGAGCATGCAAAATTGAATGAAAAATATCTGTTGGTATTTTATCATTATTGCACTTCTAAGACAATCCTGGGCTACCTCTATAAAGAATGATAGGACAGGCAGGCTGGAGTAGCTGCAGGGGATCCTGTGCCTGTTGACTGCCAAAGCTGCTTACTACTTAACAACTGATCAACTGGCCCCCAAGGCAACAGCTTAACAAGCCCCAGTAGAAGTGGACTCAAGATTTCTTCCTCAGCAAAGAAAATGAAACCATTTACCAGGTATGACCAATATCTACAAATCAAGGGTAGCGGCACCAACACCACTCCAGTTCCCCAGCTCTTTAGAAATAGGGAGGTATTTTTAGTTTGAATTCCTAGAGTCAAGAAAGGCGTGCAAATATGGCAATAAAAGAAGGGAACGTGGTCCAGGGCTGTTTTACAGAGACAGAGCTTGGCTTGCACACTCATTGCCTCCAAGACTGCTGGCAAGAAGGGAGGCTCATGGGTGCTCTGGGGCAATAGCGTGCTGTAAGTGTGTGTGTGTGTGTGAGAGAGAGAGAGAGAGAGAGAGAGTGAGAAAGAGGGAGCTTCGGAACTGAAATGCAGCAATTCCTCTGGGGTGAGATGTGGCAGCTGTTTACCAGCACAAAGCAATTCTGTACAGCAGTTTCAGAGAGGAAATGAAGAATACTGTACTTGGCTGAAACTACAGGGGGGATTTTAGGAAGGCAGAATTTAATTACCCAAGCTGGAATTTGGCCAGGACGCCAGGGCTCACACCTCTGCTCTCGTGAAAAGTGCCAAGGGGTCTTTAATAGTAACAAACAGTCAAGATTTTGGGTTAGCATTTCACCTGAATGACAATGCCTTCAATAACATTTTGCTCTTTAACAGCACGCTAACAAAACTTTAACCGAAATCCTCAGTTTTGCAGTGGACTTATCATGAAGAACAGCTTTTCTTACGAAGTTTGTCTCAGGAACCTCTAGAAAAAGCTGCCTTGTAACACGTCTTCAGGTCCACTGCAGGAAATGAAAGGAATTTGCCGTTTTCAGGCCGGGTAGACCATAGAGACTGCCACCTAATATATCCAGATTAGCTGGAATCAGCTGCATAACCTACCATTAGCCCGACACATTTCTTAAAGCATCCAGACTCAAGCTCCTCTTCCATCCCTCGAGTCAGCAATATTCTTCTGAGGAGATTTTCTTCTTTCTTTTTTTTTTTTCTTTTAGCAATTTTTCAGAAGGAAACTCAAAGCTGGAGGCAGGGCTTGGCATTTTTCTATTTGTTCCTATGACTTGCTTTTTTTATAGTTTTAATCCTACAGCCATCAGGAGAGGTGTGAAGAAAACCTGCGAGGACAAGCCTTATTTGAAAATCGGAATGATCTGTTGACAATTTGCCTTCCTGCCCACAGATTTATTAGCATATGTTACCCGGTGTATTTAGTGGGCCATGTTACTGGTGTGACCGGGCAAGTGTTCTCCACTTCAGACTTCCCCTTTCTTTTCACTCTTGCCCTTTCCTCCTTAGTCATATTCTCCAAATTAAACTGGCAGCTTTTTCAACGTTGGCTGATTCATGCCTCCAATTCTTCGTTTCTACATCATTCTTCACCTTCTCCCTTTATGAAAATACTAAAAAACTTGACGAAGTGAGGCTGCAGATGCTGATACCACCCTTTATAATTTCAGCCAGTGAGTGTCACATCATTTCTTTATATTTTCTACTTGTAACAGACTCTTTATCCTTAGATTGGAAACATTTTCTGCTCCATGCCTCTGCCTTGCCCTCTGTGGAAGGGTTCATAAACATTTTTGTAATGACCAAATTACTACTATTAATGAGCAAAATGTCAGCTGTGGAAGCCTATTAAGTGTCCAAACACTGCCATTTGCAAAAGCTTCTTGAAAAAATTGAAGGCTCAAACACACCGACTAAATCCAAAATGTTTTTGACTTCTAAGAAGGTCAGAGTCCTCAAGAAGAGGAAACCTTGAGATCCTAAGTATTTTTAAGAGCTGTGTCACACCTTCAGGGGCAGCTTTTGGGTTTACCAGCAAGCTTCAGTTTTTCTCACACCATGCTCAAGTGTAATCAAGTTTTCAAATGCTAATTACAGCACTCTCAGCCTGTAGAGAGAAGTGAGGATGGGCTTTAGGACCTGTATCAATGCGATCCCATAAATAGAAGTCAAGCATCAAAGCAAGAAGCGAGTAAAACATCACACCCAGTCTCGCATTCAGCAGACGAGGAAATGGATGACATGTCCTGCACACATGACAAGATCTCAGTGAAATAACCTAAATACAAAAGGAAGAAACAAAGCAGTGCAGATTTACTCAACAGAAAAATAAACAAAAAACTTTGACTCGGAATTCTAGGCATGACTGCTCTTGCAATGCTGCAACAGCATGTGAAATGTGAGCTCCATGTCTGCCAGCACCGAGAGGATTTCAATATCACAGGTCCTAATGACTTCTATTGCCTCATTGTAGCATCCTCGGAACAAAAACACAAGACCGGATCAATGTGGTCATTGACTGGCTCGGTGTATGGATAACTGATGCACATTAATACAGTCTACATTCACCTGGAGTGGTCCTCAGAATTACAACTAAAGGTATAACAATGCAATCTTCACTTGAACCTGAGCAAGAGCTGAATTGACTTTTCCAGCCCTGTTTTCAAGTAGGCACTGCTGGATCCGTTGCAAGGCAGTCCTGCGAGCCCATAAGCATCCTCTCCATGAAAAGTGGAGTATCATCAGGAGAATTATCCCTCAAACACAGACCATCATAGCATCCATCCGCACCATTTAAAAGTATTTTGCACTTCTAAAGTATCTCCATAGAGTATATTGATCTATAGGTGCTTCATATATACTCTTAAAAACCTCACAGGAGGTGGTGAGAGATAAGAATCAATATTCTCATTTTATAGATGAGCAACCAGATTAAACAACGTACCAAAGGCTACACAAATTTTTGTATCACCTGTCCATAAACCAGAATCCTATTGCTTTGCAGTGAAGTATATAGGATTTTCTCCTAAGCTATAAAACTCATCTTTCTCTCAACCACAGTGAACTCACCTGTAGCACATCACTATTCTGCAGCTTCACGGCTTCCTTTTTTTTCATCTGTTTGTTTTACTGACCCAGTATCTCCTCTGTAACACGGAAACCCAGACAAACCAAGTCCTGCTTCCTGACACAGCAGAGTAAGGGGATTAGAGAATAACTGTTCAGCCTGTAAAATTAAATTACGTACACTGTACATGCCATGCCCCATTTTATGTGCCACAAAAGAGATCTTGTCAGAGCAGCTGAGGTCTGAGCTAGGTCCGAGGTGTTACACTGTTTATTTCAATGAAAAAGTGACCAGAAGGAGGAAATCGCTATGACCAATAAAATTAACACCATAGTTCACTAGTACCCAGAGGCCAATGGCAAGCCATAGGTTTTAGATGTTTGGGGGATGAATATCCAGCAACCAATAATTTCTCCAGCCAAGATAACTACTCAGAGTAAACAAATAGAGTCTCAAATATAAGTTTTACAGGAAATGAAGCCCTACATATCTTCTTCTCAAGTGCTCATCTTAAACTTGGGTTATTTCAGCATTTTATCCATATTTTTTTGCACAGAAAACCAAGCAAAAGCTAACTCTCAGCCAGAGACTATTTCTAAAGAGAAACACGAGAAAATTTACAGGGAGAGTTTAACCCTTCAGTATCCAAAATTTCATAAAACAGGGTTACAAATTGTGCTTCAGCATGATTAAGCAGCACTTTTTGATGTTAGATTGATATGTTTCAACAGAAAAACTTCCTGTCTAATGAATTCAGAGAGTTAATTAGGCAGAGAAATGTGAAAAGTGATTACCGATAAATACAAGTATGAAAAAAATAGTATTGTAGAATTTGTTATTTGGTATATATATATATTCTATATAGATTGATGATGTCATTTGAAAAATAATTCATAGGTGAATGCCTCAAAGTAATGTTAACCTTTGAATAGCCGAAAAATACTTAGGAATACTTTGAAGATACCTCAAACTAGGACACACCATTAAAAAACGTATCAACCATGAATGTTTTTTCTACTAATTAATTTATTCAGTATGGACTTATTCCAAATTTAAAGCAGAGACACAATTACTTTTTTGATGCCACACAAAGCGTACCAAGTTTAAGCAAGAGTTTTAGACATAACTGTGAATTTTTAGTTATAAAAATAAACCTTGATTGTGTTAACTTATTTAGCACACAGTCATCACAACCCTTTGGGGAATCATGTTTTCATGTAGGTACCTTTAGCTAGAGATTTATCAAGTAACAGTGTGCACACAGTACAAACCTCAGCTCTGTTATTCTTTCTAAGGAATTTTGAGAAATAATTTACTGTGATCTCAGCTATAAAAGATTTCATTTCTTAAAAAAGTCTTCTCATACCCCGCCCAATTTTCTACTTGATGTAGTTTCAGAAGTTCTCAGTAACCATTTCCCAGTTATTAGCAACTCTCAAATGAGACAAAGTTCTCTCATACATATATAATTGTAGTATCTACAAGGCTAAAATACAGCTAAAATGGATACATTTAGAATTCAATACCTAACTATTTATAGATACACTTTCATGCTTGCTTCTATATCTTCCTTCGCAATGAAAAGATTCCCAAATACCTGATGTTAAGTAGTCCAGACAGATGTTAGATACGCTGAAAACTTTTTGAAGATTTTAATTCTAGCCACTAAAAAAGAAGTTCATTAATATTTTCCTGTCTAGAACTACCAACAATTTTTCTTTTCCAGTGAAAGAATTTCGCTTAACATCATGGGTCAATCAAGTGTTTTAGTCTCAGGAGAAAGTGGAAGAAATCACTTGAAAATGGCTGAAAAAAATCTTAGTTCCAGAAGGAGTTTTGAAAAGGTGGACTCAAGGTCAGTAAAGTGCTAAATGCTGTTCCCGACACTCGCCAATCCCTTGGTGCTCCAGTTCATCCAGCAAGTTGATTAGAACAAGCAGAGCTGACTGCCTTAAAGATGCCTTGTAATTGGCCACGGTGCATTTGTTAGACTTGTAAAAATAAGGTATATTTTATGGAAAGCCAAGGCATACTTGTTTATACAGCTCAGAAGAGGAAGAACAGATGCTCAATGCCTTAAAAGTTATAAATACATATGCTGTGATTTAAGTCCTAAAGATGCATAAACACATAGTTTTAAAAATCATTCTCAATTTCCCTTAAAGACTTGTAGAGCAGTGCAACTTTCGCATCTAATCAAAGTAGATGGCAACCTTTATATGATAAAAACTATTTTTCAGAACAGAACTTGCATACAGCAAAAGCATTTCTGAGTTGAGTGAGTTCCATTCTCTGTGCATGAAGCACGATGATCAAATTAATGAATGTCAGAGTGTTTTGGAGGTGACTCTTGTATCTAGAGAACAAATTCTACTATTGACCTGAATCCCAATAAACTGACATTATAATGTGCCAACCAGTCATTTTTATATTAAGAATAAGCTAGTACACGTAGAATTGATTATAAAAACCAAATGCTCTTGGGATCCCGTACACTGAAATTAAGCTCAACAAGCTCCCAGGAAAGCTAAACAAATTGTCCAGGCTTGTGAAGCTTTGTTTAGACTGAAGATACTGAAAAAAAGAGAAAAGATTCGAAAATTTTGCAGTAGATCTTCCAAAAAGACCACCTCCCTTGTTAAAGAACCTGCTGCATTCCTTGGCCAGAAAGAGGGGGGGTGGAGGGGGTTGTGTTTTGTTTTGTTTTGGTTTTTTTTTTTTGTACCAATAGAGTTACTAATTTAATATATCCAGAGTCCATCCTACATTTTGGATTGCAATAGTTGACCTAACAATTCTTTCAGCACACTAAGTCTCTGACTTTAACACCAACTTACCATCTCGTTTAGCTTCAAGGATAAAAACGTTTTTGCATTTGTAGACCATCAAAGGTGCAGCCATGTACATGAGATTGTTAGAAAAGGTGAAATTTTTAAATTCTAGTAACATAATCATGTTCAGGGAAAAATCAGTACTTTTTGGCATCTAGTCATATATTTATTTTCTAGGCACAATATGCATGTAGGTTTCAACAATAATTTCAGAATTTTTGTTTTGTAAAGTTTCAAAATATATTAAGAGAATCAAATTAAAAAAAATAAAATAAGTTTTTACCAAAATTTCACGTGTACAAAACAATTTACTGTTTAATCAATTGTAGCCACTGGGATTTAGCGCACGAAAAATAATGTGATTTATCAACAGAATAAATTATCACTGCTGTATTTTATAACTACTAATTTGAATTCAACAGAAAAATTGTTCACCAGACTTTGTAACACGGGCGTGTGACAAACAACAAAGTTAAACCTCTGTTTCAAATCAAAGCAGTTCTGTGATTGACGTACCATAGAAATAACACAAGAGAGGTACCACCACGTTGGGTGAACAAGCGAAACAGAATGTGGACTGGAAACCAAGCTCATTTTTATAACTTTGTCAGAATTGCAGAAATAGCCTAATTTTGCCTCTAACAGGAAAGAGAATGTGATGCTTTCACTTTCAGTTGTATTAAAAATCACTTCAATGGGACTAAGTTTGGCGAGTAACTCCAGAACAGTCGTACCCCCCCAAATCCTATCTTTCCGTCCACACCTAGAGCTTCTGTATTTCTACAGATTTTCTGTGTAATAAGATTACAAAGGCTGTGAAGTCACCATAGGTGTCTCGATTTGTATGGATTTCTTCTAAAAATAGTGGTTGAATGCATGAATTACTTGGTGGAATTCCATGACCGCTTATGCAGAAGGCCAGACTGAATGACCATAATAGTCCCTGTTGGTCTTAAAATTCATGAGTCAATTAATATATGAATCTGATATAATTTAGAGGCTTGTTTTCATGGATCCACTTGAGATTAAATATAAATGGCTAAGCTTTAATTATTGTAACATCTGATATTTGTCAAGCAAATTACTTCAAAATCAAACCATGACTTTCCATCCTGGTGAAAACATTTAATTACACTAACTACTAGTAAAATTAGTTCAATCTGGTCTCAAATGCTTTTGGTTAGTGTTAAATACTGACATGTCTATTTATCATCCCTCCAGGTTCTAAGGCTCAGTAACATTTCCCAGTTCCATCATGGAACACGTCCATGAGCTCACCTGCAGCGGAGGTGCAAAAGCAGCTACCTATGCCTTCTGATCTAGGAAACGCTTCCACAGAGCTGAAGGGCAATAAATACCATTATTATGAATGTGAAAACCTTTCAGAAGAGCTAAAACCATGGATTTTTGTATAAGCTTAAGAACTTTTTTTTTTAAAAGCCCTCAAAACAATAACTCCAGTTCAATAAAACATTCATCAGTGACAAGATACCTGCAAAGGCAGCTGTTCTGTTCCAGTAAAAAGGCAGTGATGCTTGGGCACACGACCAGCTGAAGGTATTCTAATCATTGAGGACCTGACAACTTTTTGATATCATGATTCATGTGAAGGTGTTAGAACCCAGAGAAATATATTTTCCTGCATTCTTCGATCTCTTTTGCTTGCTGCAGCTGCACATTTCTTCTCTTAACAGAGCAGAGATATTTTTGGGAGTGGACCGACACTGAGTTAAGCCAAGAAATAGAGTCAATCGTCTGCTTAGAAGCAGAGCGCTGCTTTCAAGTGAAAAGTTTACAAACACCAGTGTTACAGCTATAGCTGGGAGTAGTAAGGTGAAATTTGGCAGAAAAATAACATTCAGTCAAACAACATGTTACTTAACACTGTGATGAAAACCGGGTTTGATTTCAACAAGGTCACAACTTTAAAAAAATCACACATCCTGAATGCATAACAAGTCGCTCTTACACTCCGAGTGGGAAGGTGGCCTGCTAAAACCCATTTTAAATGCAGAAACTGATAAAAATTAAGTGTCCTTGCCTTCACGCCAAGGGTTCTACAAACCCAAACTGTGCTCAACATCACTAGCATAGCTAACTCAAAGTCTGGACAAATATTCATGTACTGATGAAAAATTAACCATAACCTATCAAATGACTTAAGGTGAGCAAGTCACATTGAGAGACAATTACAATCATTTATAGCTGTGTAGAACCAAAACAAATTAAAGATGGAGATTTTAAGATTGAAGAAAAAAATAGATATACATCGGTTGTGTTTTTCCAAAGCCAATATGAGATGACTCAATTTAGGATTTTACAGATCTGTTAAAATGTCTAAGGGCAGAGCTAAGGTTCCATACCTAACCTCACTTGAGAACTTCTCTCTGCTGAGCTGTGAGCAGAATTTGCTCCTAAAAAACTTACATTTCCCCATGTTGTTTTTTTCTGGGACAACATACACACACCGGTGGAAAGGTGTAGTCACACACCAAATGCACTTCAGACTGGCAGTTCTGATCTCCTTTAATCTTCCTCTCTTGATTAACAGTAAGGGCTTCTGTGAAGGACAATTGACGTAGTGCAATAGGTCATTTTCCGGTCCCAACCTTGACAGTGTAATCAGATACATGGCATGCTTAATAGAGGTCAGTTAATGCAAAGATTAAAATTAACTGGAAGTCAATAAGGGAATAATAAAGGAAAATTATCACCTTGTTGCTCCTACTTTGTAAGAGTAAACCTTACATTGCAGGCCAGTAGTAAAAAAAAAAAAATTGTAGTCAGGAGCGATCCAATACGCATTCATAAGCCCTCCAGCAAACAATTTAATGATTTCAGGTACCCTTTAAACTAAGCGGCCGATCACTGTTAAATCCTTTGGTATTCATTGTAATAACATTGATCATGATGAAGTCTTTTGGTATTAATGTGGATGTAATATATACCTTTTTAATTATAGAACAAGAAAATTCAATTACCCCTTTGCCTCATCAAAGTTCTTTGCGAGCTGCGACTATTTAAACATACATTATGAAACATTCAAATGGAAAGAGACCTTTTTTATGCAAAGCCAAGGCCAAATCCTGCCGAGATGCTGACCACGCTTAACCAACAGGAACTTTGGGAGAAGGCGAGGGTGCTGAGCACTTCCAAGGAGATGTGGGGCTCTTTGCAGGATCAGGCCTTGGTAGGACATGGAAAAGTAGAGGACGTGGAGAGCAGCTTCAGGAAGACCCTGATTAAAAAGGCAGAAAGTACTTATTTATACAATGGAGTGGAAGATGTTATGAAGAGTTAACTGGATCAGCAGCCAGGACACAGTTTATTCTGTAGAAACTGGAATTAAAAAACGATGAGCAAGAGAAAACTGATTTGGTTTTATTCCATGTGCCACCAGTTGAACTCTCCATGTTTTGTGACCTGGCTCCAGGACACAGGTTTTATTCCAGCCTGAGTCAGCTGGGAGCAGAAGTTCACGTCCTCTGAAGCCACTCACCTGCTCTGCAGCCAAGCTGCCCAGAGGAGCAGATACACCTCCCTGGCCTTTCTTACATGATTAGAGATCTTCTACCCTGTGTGGGCAGGGACTGTTTACAGGAATAAGACCACTAGGATTTTCCCCTGCATCAATAAACAGAAAGAATTATCTGGAGGAAAAAAAAATAAAATCTAGTCTTCCCAGGAGATCAAACCCTGCTTTCCTATTCAGTTCCTACTTTGGGAAAACTCTGACAAGCTGAATATAGAGTTCAAAACTTAACTATTGGGAAATAAAAGAAAAAAAAAAAAGTTCTAGAATTAAGATCCTTTTTTGAGACGATCGTCTGCTGGAAATAAAGCTAGCTTCAGAAGTACATGATTACACACCATATCAGTGGGAATCGACCTTTTTGACAGCTGAGATCAGCCTGTGCTTGATGATTATACTTCATTAGTTAATCAAGAATGCAGTGGGGGGGGAGTTTGCTCAAACACATTTCTTCTTGTCCCTTCCTAGCAACTGGCCAAGCAAACCTCATGACAGAAATTGAATATTGTATTTTTTTTTAATTTTTCTTGGCCACGCTGTCAGTTCAGTCCCATAAGAGCAATATTCACCAGAACGTTTCCAGCAGAACTTCCTAACATCACCAAGAAGGCATAATATTGCAGAAGCTTGATGTTGAAGGGAACCCATTAGGCATTTTCTCCTGTTCAGGTTGAAAACTACCATAATATCACACACAAAAGAAAATTTTAATGACACCTCCAGTAGGACAATCCAGGCACAGCTGTCCCAAAGGGCAAGCTATAAGAGAGGCAGCAAAACCCACTGCCTGTAGGTCGGAGTGGAGATCCGGGGAGTTACGTGCCTCTACAATAGATAAACATACTTAAACAATACATGCTTTTGCAGCAAAATGGAACTGTAATCATGTCAGAGTGTAATTTGTAAGGTATTGCTGAACATTTGTGAAATAACTGCCCGATTTCGGCATCTCCACTGCAGCTGCAACCTGTTAATCTCAAAAGCAGCATTGAGAAAGAACAATACCGAATTTTCCACAATGCTTTAATGCTACATGAGGCAGTATGGGATTAATAAAGATATTTTAAATGTATTAAACATTGCTCTTTCTTTAAAAATTACATTATAAAAATCTTTCTTAAACATTATTTGAATAAAGCCTCATTACTCACAGTCCAGAGAAGTTCATTAGGAGAAGATCACTTTGGAAAGCATTCAACTAACTAGCCTTTCTTCTCAGCAGTGAATTACATTAGCTACTTCCTAGTTATTTAAATCTTGAAATAAAAGATGTAAAAGCTACAGTGACATCTTAAGATCATTGGTAAGGCAGGTCTTGCATGCACAAAAATGCCCAGCTGGTCTGGAGATAAAACAGGTTGATAATTAGTTGCAAAATGTAGCATTTCATCAGGAATATTTTGAATAATCCAATTTATCTTTGTCAGATATGTGGCACATATTTTTCCTTCGGAGGCGCTTTGTTCTTTAACACCGTATTATAATTTCAGCCTCCTAATTAAGGCGCCGGCCTGGCCCAGTCGGCCCTGCCTTGATGTGGGGTGGCTGATCGGGGGGCTGGCGGCGCGGCGCGATGCCCGCCCTCAGCCATGGGCCACCGCTGGCTACCACCTCCCACCATCCTGCCCATTCCAGGAGCTGGCTTGATGGGGAGGAAGATCAAAGCCCACCAGTAGGAAGGGAGGAGGGCCCGGTTCCATCAGCCGGGGTTGGGTGAGCGGGGCTGGCAGACAGCAGCTGGGACCCTGCTCTCAAAGCCAGCAGCCTCCACTTTCTAATTAAGGGATGAAAACGCTCTGCTCCCCCCTCCCCATCTCTGCTGGCTCCGCTCCTCACTCGTCCTCATCCCCATTGGTCCCCAAAGTGATGGTTGGGTGGGTTGAGGGTTTTAGAAGAGGCGAGAACAGGGCAGGAGGGGATGCAAACCCATCCAATGCCATCCCCACCAGTTCCATCCCAGTCTCACCAGTGGATCCCACCTTCCCTCGTAGTAGCCACACTCTTCACATCTTGGAATGGGTGGACACTGTGTTTGCCCAGCTTGGAGAAGTTCCTTCCTACTCATGATGGGACAGTGATGATTTTCCCAGGAGCTCAAGCGTCTTCAAGAACAAGCTACAGCTGGGCCAGGGACATAAAACCAATCATCCAGGTGCCTGGTATCACTCTTTTCAGTGGTTCTTCTGGCTGGGAGAGAGCTGCTGTGTTGGAAACATGTTAGTGCAGAGATCACCCTGGTTTTGCTGTGATCACATACTGCCCTTCCCAACTCCAGACTTCTGCCCCAGTGGAGCCATGGGCAGTTCTTATGATGACACCCCTTTGAAACGCACCCAGCGTGGAGGCCAGATTTACTTCAGAGATACCAAAGCAACCAAAAGATCTGTCTCACAGAGGCACCAAGTGCCTTTGGGACAGTCCTGCCTAGCACAGCCCTATTTCCCAATCAAATCCACACGTGCTGCCATGTCAGACAACAGCTTACAACCACGAGGAAGAGTCTCCATCTGTATATTAGCCTTTTTTTTTCCCTCAAAAGCAGTACTATAACCAGAGATCTCACCTGGCAAAGACAAGGCTGGAAGGTTTTCCATTAGCTATTGAAATAGAACAGTCCTGCTCCTCCTCTGCCTTGCCATTCAAGTACTCCTTTACACTGGGGGGAAGGAAATGTAAAAGTAAATAAAGTAAAGTTAAAAAGTAGATGCATCTGCACCAAGGATAACTCATGCCCACCCCACACGCTTTAAAATGTTCGTCCCACTGTTGGCTGTAACTTGTGTAACTCATGAAACAAACTCTTGTTCACATGCAATGCTTTGACTTTTTTAAATTTTAGCTGATATTGATGAAGAAAAAATTAATTTTGGGACCTAGATTAAAGTTTCAGGCTCATTCTACGCCAGGCTGTCTTCAGTAAGAGATGGAAGTCATGTGGTCTTATCAGACTGCACCTCTGATGTGATAATGATATCTGTACCGCCCAGAAAGTAGGTCACAGTAATTCTTCATAGCGTTTTTTGTAACCTACTCAGGGACTACAAGGCCAGCTATTTTAAAGATAATTCTGAATTTCTTTAATAAGATTTTATTGGATTCAGATAATTGATCCGATTATTGAAACCTGGGAAAAAGTGCTATTGACCTGAATATATACATCAGTAATTCTCTTCTTTAAATGAATTTAGGTCATTACAAACTTGTTGCCTCTGATGAATGCTGGGCGAGGGGCTCACTATGGGCAGGACAAACAGACTCAGGTCCCATGCTTCTGCACTTCCCATGGCCCAGCCCTGTGTCCACACGCACTTCCCAAAATCCAAGGGTGGCTCCTTCCTCCGACTCTCATGGTGGGCCAGGTTACTGGAAGTCTGACTTAAGCACATCAGGACTGGTTTCTTATGAGAATGAGAATTATGGATTATTCTTTCATTATATCTTTTTAGGGGTTTTATGTTCTTTTTTTGTTTGTTTGTTTGGGGGGGGGTTTTGTTTGTTTTTTGTTTGGGCTTTTTTGTTTGTTTTTTTGTTTGGGTTTTTTTGTTTTTTTTTGTTTGGGATTTTTTGTTTGTTTTTTGTTGGGGGGTTTTTTTGTTTGTTTGGGTTTTTTTTCTCCATAGACAGCATCAGCAACTATCCAAACCTCTGCAGTTGCCTGTAGTCTGGTTTCTGATACTCCAGCTATTTCTGATCATTCAATGGTGGACAACTCCAACTGAGGTTTCACCTTACTCTTTGCTTATTTTCTATGCCATCATCTAGAAGACTTTTTTCCATAACCTTTGAAGTATCTAGGAAGGGGAGAAAAAAAAAAGAAAAAAGAAAAAAAAAAGTCATTTCTCCACTTTTTGCAGTTTATCAAGTCTGAGTTGAGGGTTGCCAGGCTGTTCTGATTGCCTGGGTTTGCCTGGCTGGCTTGGCTAGTGCTCACCACCCTATTTCTTTGCTTTAATGCGATGCACTTGATTAGATCTCACACACCAGGAAGAGCAGCGATGGGCATGATGGAAATACGCACGGAGACAGAGGGCTGGAGCGGCCTCATTCCCACCAGTCATATGTAACGGTACTGAAATTATTTGTACAGCTGTGTCGTGGACCTTCCTCTATCATCCCGGATCAGTTCCTGATGACTGACCTTCCACAGAAGTGCTGTCTTGCATTCAGGAGCAGTTAGGGAAAAAAAAAAAGGTACAATTTTCTTTTTTATTTTATTTTTTTTAACTCCTCAACCACAGAGTTCTCAAAACAAAACTTTTCCCTGACCTCAATAACCTCACTTTTAATCTGACTATGCAGAGTTTCTTTTTCACTTGGATTTCACTTTTTGCAAGTACTTTCTTCTTTCTTTTGTACAAACTCCAAGCCCTGTTCTTGCTACTTTAAGCATTTTTTTTCTTCAGACAGTTTCTGTCCTAAAGCAAAAGACTTTTTCCAAATACTACAATTCCAGCCTGTTAGCAGTGCTGAGTTGGTGGCAGTACCACCTCTCCTTCTTCAATGAACCTGTTCACATTACTCGAATTTCTGAAACAATTGGAATGTTTTGTCTATATGGGAATGAACACGAAGCTGTAAAGTATAACATAATTACCAAAGTCCAAATAAAGTTGACTATAAAGTTATATTGCAATCCATTGGATGACACTCTCCAAAGCAAGGTCCTCAGTGGTCTCCTAGATTGGTCAGGAGCTTCTCTCTCAGCTGCCTGTTGTAGTGGTGGAGGAGATCTCTACACCGGGTTCAGGTACCTAAGCAGGAGATGACAAGTCCCATCCACACCAAAGACCAGATGGTGGCCACCAGCTGCTGAGCCAAAGTCATCCTGAGCTTGCAGCCTTGAAGGTCCACCAGAGCCTTGCCCTAGTCTTCAACAACCAGTCTACTTGCCTGTGTTTTTCTGAGATTCTCATTCCTTTGTTGCTGTGGGGTTTTTTTTTCTTTGAGTTGTTGTGGAATTATATGCTTTAATTACGTAAATAAACAGCCAGAAAACAAACCAAACCTCTGGGAGTCCTAAGGGGTTTCCTTTCCCTGCAGACACACTGGCCATTTTCAGGTTCCCACTAACTTTGCTTTTCTCTTCTTCTTTTTTTTCTTCTCATGCTGCCTAGAGGGGAGAATTTGTCACTGAGCAGGAGTAAGTCTCTCAAACTTCTAAGAAAATTGTAAACAGGCTGCAGTCCCTTATGAAAGCAAAGAAAATAAATGTGTGAAAGGCAAAATCAACTATCTCTAATTTATTTATCATTGAAAAGCTAATTGCATTCCTTCTGAGAAGCATCAAAAAAGCCTCGAAGTGCTGCAAAACACACGGGCGTTTAGGCCATCCCCTGGGATTCTTCCAGCGGGCTCCTGCTACCCTCTGCCTGGCGCTGAAGAGGATGGCTCGACCCTACAGCCTTCATCCCCCCAAAAGTCCCTGGCTGGGGGGCATCTCCCCATCCTTATTAGGTCAGGGAGTGGCAGAGGATGTTCTCTTCACTACATTCACATAAAATATTACTATTTTTCTTCCCCAAGATGTTGTTAGATGAGAAAAGTCTTCAACATCATGAGGAGGTTCGAGATTTTTCCCAAACCCCTCGAGGAATTAAATTTGCCCTTGGAGGAATCCTGTAGCATTCAACAAGTGCAGATCTTGAAAATAAATAAAAATAGAGTCAATTCCTTTGTTGTGAGGGTGGTGAGACCCTGGCCCAGGTGAAGCTGTGGCTGCCCCATCCCTGGAGGGGTTCAAGGCCAGGCTGGATGGGGCTTGGAGCAACCTGCTCTGGTGGGAGGTGTCCCTGCCCAGGGCAGGGGGTGGCACTGGGGGGGCTTTAAGGTCCCTTCCATCCCAAACCCTTCTATAATTCTTTGATTCTGTAAGTGAACAGAACTGATAATGTTACCTGGGACTTTTATAAACAAACAAGATAAAACCCTCTATTAAGTTTTACAGCCTGGTATAAAAAAGTGCTGTATAAAGGTTGTTATTTTCTATTAACAATCAGGTTTTCTGTAAGGCTCTCAGGTATCTCAGCAGGATTTTTCTCAAGCCTGATTTAAGACAGCTGGAGCTAAGACCAAGGCAGGGAGGTGAATTTTCCTGAGAGTCAAGTGAACGGTCAGGTCAGAAGAAGAGCATGGGCATAGAAAGGATGATGACATCCCTTTTTGCAGAACTTTTGTTTTCCCTTGCACAGTGTGGTAGTGAAAAAAAACATTAAGTATATGCTGTATCAGAACTATGTCTAAAAAAACAGCACAGAACTTCTATTTCTTTCTATTTTTTTCTGGTTTCTGTGTATATTAGTTTGCCGTAGACTCACAAGATATCTACAAATCTCTAAATTTGGAACTTGTGGTTTTACTTCCTTTTTGTTGATCCTTTCCAGTGAAATAATTGCAAGGATCGTTAGTTTGTGTGTAATCAATATCCTCCTGCCAGGTTAGTGGGACATGCAATAACATAAAACCAGTCCCTCTCCAAAGCATATTGCTGACACTTCATATTAATAATTTCTGAAGGTGTTTCTTTTTTTTTTTCCAAGTAAACCAAAATTAAGCAAAGAGCATGTTCTTTGTATGCACAATCATAAAGTGCTTGTTTGTGAGAGCAATAGATTATCTGTGTATAACACAGCCTTTCATCAGGGGTTTGTGTTGGATGGGTTGTAACATCTTACATAAACTGTAAGTGGTATATAACTCAGCTGCAGGCCGAGGTGTGCTGTTGAGGTCGCAGATTAACAAAGTAAACATATGAGTAGAGGAAAAAGCCCCCTTTTCACAAGGTAGAAGCCATCACCTTTTCACACACAGCATGAATATGCCACTTTCCACGTGAAAACCACCATTTCATTAAATTCTCAGAGCACAGAGAACAAGGTGCTGCTAAAATACTATCTGTAACATTGGGGTGTCTTAGTTGTCCTCTATTACTTTTTTTTCCCTGTTTCACAAAACAGGCTTAATCAACTTCAATAAAACCCTATTTTACTTCATCCATTTAAGAAAGAGGAAGACAAATGCTATTTATGCCAAACGGAGCCGAGGTGTGCATCGCCATATACACTAAATGCAAGCTTGAATTAATCCTAAAGCAAAAGTAAGCTAAATTCAATGTGAAAAGGCAAAGGTAAGAAAGAAACCAACACCTAAATTAAAGGAACTCTTTCTCTCCATCAGTTTGGTTCAGCAGCGCTGACTATTGTCAGGGGATAAATCAATTTGCTGCAGCTGCGGACAGCGAATTGAACATGATCCCCAAACAGCTTAATTGGGGAAGGGTGTTAAAAGTTGAGGGTGCAGAGTCATGCCGAGTTCACGGGTGTGTGCACACACAACACATACACACACGTGTACCTGCATGTGGTCCGTGAGAAAGCCCCTTGCCTGGAATTCTTGGATTCTGCAGTCACGACATGCTCATCTCCATCTATCAGGGAAGCTCCTGATTATTGCTGTCACCTAATTTGCAGAGTTTTCTCCGTAAGAAGGAAAAATGATGATGCAGAGGGGGTTATGGAAATGATTTAGAAGTTGAATTTTGACTTTTAAGCAGAGCCGGGCCTCTTTTCTCCTTGCAGAATAGTGGTGGAGGAGACACGATGGCTAGTGGCAGGGGGCATGTCCAGATCTGCCACCAGCCTCCAAAAGCATTGGAAAAAGTTCAAGAGACACCACAAAGGGAGGACATAACACTGGGAAACACCTTCCTCAGCCCCAACATCTAACAGGGAATAAGATGACACATCCCTAAGCTTTACCTCATCTAATGCAAATATTGCTATCCAAATACCGTTGGACACACTCATCACATGCCCTAAGGAGAAGTTCCTCTGTGGAACATCAGCACTCACCTTGATGTCCTGCAGGGATCTGACCAGGTAAGGGTCACAATCAAAGGCCACCTCAGATCTTCCTCTCACGCGACTCCCGCAGCTGAATGAAGGTGCTATTTGGGCACTGTGAGAAACCATTGAGCCTGCTCACAAATGTTAACTATAGAGCATAAATAAAACTTACTCTGCTAGATGGGAGACCATGCTTGCTCTGCCTAAATCCATTTGCTTTCCAATGTTTAATAGAGGGACCTCAAAAGCTGTTTCTTTACTCAAGAATGGAAGTGGCAAAATGGTATTATTTTTCCAAATATTGGAGCCTCAATCATATATCAGACTAATCTCCCAGCCACAAAGGTATTTTATAACTAAAGCAGGGTGTTTTTTATGGGTCAGATGTTGTTGTCCTACTGTACCGCAGCTTGTATCCTCCTGATACCACACATGTTTGTTCTCTACTTAATTTTTAATGTATGAATTTGTTTTTATATTAAAATTCAATAAAATTTTAATTATAAAACATAATATATCGCACTGAAGTATATATATCTGCAGAGACACACATCTGTGGTTTTACAACAGATGCGTGTATCTCTGCAAATATTTAAGATGCAGATTTTACCACTAAAACGAACACTTCTCCAGCTTGATTACAGCTGGAAATTTCAGGTAGGCCCAGGCTGAAGGCACCTAAATGAGTCCCTCATCTCCTCGGATGCAAAAAGTCAATAACTAGATACTGAATATCACCAGGGACCGGTAGGAAAAGGCAGAATTAGAGACTCAAGAAGGCAAAAGAAATGGAGAACATCTAACATCCTTAACTAGTTTTTCCACAAATGTGTTTTTAGAGATCTGAATGCTTTCTAATGTGTTTGGGTCTTGCTCTTCATCACCAAGAGCATCTTTCATCCTGCCTTTTCTGAACCCTAGATCTACCCAGCATTCACTGTCAAAGGAAACATTTTCCTGCAGGTATCTTGTGTGAAGTATGCACAGCGTACTTTGTACAGGTGTCTCCTTGGCAGGACTCTGAATATGCAGAGATCTTCTATTTCCTTTTGATTTGTAAACCAGAATTTATTCCACTGCCATTGAAATGAACGGGTGTATGCATCTGCCGTGTCTACCGTACTCTGTATGTTATCTCCTACAAGCATCTCACAAATGCAGGAGCAGAGTCTCACCTACAGTGCAGAAAAACATGGGAGGAGAGGGAGATAATGAAAATAATAACAAATGATCAAAATTAAAGACAGGTTTTGGTGCTTACTTAAAGTAGTCCAAAGTTGGGGATTTTTTGCACTGGTCATGTAGGCATAAACCAAAATCATTCCCAGTGAAAAAATAAATGTAGCGGAAGGAGAAGCAGAGCCCTGCGAAAAGCAGAAAGGCAGAATTTGTCAGAGCAAAACTACATTAAGATGGTTTTTTTTCAGCTTAAGCACCAGGGTTTCCAGCTTTTGGAGTGGCTCTTTCTTTGATGATGGAGCACTCTGGATGTGCACCAACATCAGCAGATCCTAGATTTGGTTTGTGACACTCAGGGAGGGAGCCCTGGGATGGAACATGAGCCGGCACTATCATGACCAGCCCCTCACCCCCAAATCACACCCAGGGACGAGGTGGAGAAAAACCCATCATGGATTTGGGGCTTGTCCAGGACAGAGGTCCTTTCTCAGCTCCTCTCTCTCCCTTATCTCGCAGCAAACTTTCAGTTTCTCAGTTTACACTTTAAATGTGGAATATTTAAATCCTCATCTGAATAATAAATAAAACTAAATCCCTATAAAATATCCAGAGAAGCCTGCAACAGCACACTACAGCTTGCTGTGCAGTTCCTTCTGCACATACAAACACTTAAATTGGCATTTTATACTTTGTTGCATTAAGCATTACCAGCATTTTCTTTGAAGGCATATAAAAGTCAGTTCCTGAAATGCAGCGCATTTTCCCATTCATTGCCCACACCATAAGGATGACCCACATAATTTTTAAGCAAGAAGCTGAAATCTTAACCGCACTCCACAGAGATTGCAGGTGATATTGTTTTAACTGTCTGCTGAACTCTTTCTATTATTATTTGTCCTTAATTTTGGTGAAATAAAGAGAATAATCACACTTCACCCGGGAGTATGAAATCCTAACAATGAGTTCTTAGCAATGAAACCATTTTTCGGGAGGGATAAGGGAGACATCTGAGTCTGAGAGCAAGGTCTGCAGGTTGTCTACATGTTTAAAATATTAATCAGCTGGCAACCTTTCTCCTTTGGAATCTTAAAAAAAAAAAAGAAAAAAAAAAGAAAAAAAAAAAGAAAGAGAAGAATTAAAAAAGACACATTACATAGAGCCAACAACACTCACAACTTGAGAAACTGTAAGATGATCCTTTCCGCAGAAAAATCCATCACCAGTTTAACTCCTAAAACAGAGTTAGTTCTCAGGATTGCTTTTTTTTTTTTTTCCCTAACAAATGAAAAAGCTGTTCATTTTCTTAAAAGTCAGGCACTGCTGATGCTAACGATGAGTTTCTGTCATAATTGCAGCAAGCTGTCATCAACAAGGAATTGCAGCTAATACCCTGCATTGGCAGAACTCTTGGGAAGTCACAGCAGAAGAGTAAAATCTCCCACGTCAAACTTCTGCAGATGGTACAGATTTATGCTATCTGTTAGACTCCAATATAACATGCTGTCTTTCACCTTTTTTTTTTTTTA
>VXBW01001718.1:1024753-1063061 GCA_013400375.1 Thinocorus orbignyianus
AATAAATAAAAACAACACACATTGCATCAGAAAATTCCCGCTTTTCTAACCACATATTGTTGTGGATCTGGGAGAAACAGTACAAAGCTTTTAAGGCAGGGCACATTTATTTTGAGTGTTAAATCTCAGCAGCTGAAAGTGGCTCTTATAAACTTCATTTTAAAAGCAGACTAGACATGGGCTATTACAGCCCTGAAATTGAATAATTCATGTTATTTGCGATCATTTAGGAAAGCTGCTGAACGCGAACGAATAAATATTTTGAAAAGTAGTGAAATCTGTCCTTCAGCAACAGGGGAAAAGAGCCCTGCAGTGAGGAAGAAAAGCATCGCTGAGTCAAATAGACGCTGTGGCAGGAGAGAAGGACCAGTTTCAGAATCATCCAGCTCAGTTCTGCCAGATAAAAAGTCCGGTATAGGAAAACCTTTCTGGAGGATCCTAAATGAGTCTCCCCCCCAACACACACACACACACACACACACACAAGTTTGGGCACAAATCAAGCAGGGAAAAAGCCCAAACAAGGGAAAAGGCTTCCCTAGGAAATAAAAACCAAAACAACCTGCCCCAAATATCCCAGTTTGGTGATCCCCCACCCCCAACTCAATAAAGCTTGGGTTGCACAGCCCAAGTCCAAAGCAGGAAGCTATTTAGGGTCTGGAACAAGCCCCCTCTAATAGGTATCACTTTTATTACTGCCTTTGTCATCAGTCATATGATGGTAATAAAATTTGTAACTGTTTCACTTACACTAGTGCTGCGATTTACCTACTCTAATAGACAATGCAAATGCTAAAAGGCACATATACATCTTCATTATATAAGCTGGTGCCTGAGTCATTTTCCTCCAGAGACAGTTTTATTCATTTTTATACAATTTGCCTACTGTACAGTGCAGATGGTTTCTATTAAGTAAAATATCTGTTTGCTTCCAAATTTTTAGTTTTCATGATTAAATTACTTGAAAATAATGGTACACTGTATTATCCTCTTTCGTGACTTAATTTAGTTGCAACAGCACCAGTACAAACTCTAAAACCCAGTTTCATCCACTCACAAAATGGGCATTTCAACCACATGCTGAGAATTTCTTAGGTCTGTTTTACAGAGGCAGCAGCGTTTCCCTGTAAGCCTTAACGACGAGAATTGTTTGCTGAGTATCTGTCTACCGAGGGATTTAAGCAAAAGCTTTGGACCGTATGATGGGGAGGGGGGAAAAAGGGGGAGAATTATTTTTGGGTTGTGGAAAACCCTCAGCTGGAAAAGCATGCAAGGCCATGGCCATAGCCAAGGCTACACAGCGCAACATCCATAGCTGTGCTGCCATCGGGTGGAGGGCTGGGAATCCTGCATGCTCCCACCGACGCTCAAACCCAGCTGCCAGGCCCACCAACAACCTCCCAAGCCCATCCCTGCCACCACCACCCCACCAGTGGGGATATCTTCTCCTGCAGAGAGAGTCCAGAGGGGACCACGTAAGTGCTGTGAGGGCTGGAGCCCCTCTGCTGGGAGGACAGGCTGAGAGACATGGGGAGTTCAGGCTGAGAAGAAAAGGCTCCAGGGAGACCTTAGAGCCCCTTTCCAGTCCCTAAAGGGGCTCCAGGAAAGATGAGGAGGGACTCTTGATCAGGGAGGGGAGCCATAGAACAAGGGGAAACACTTTGAAATGAAAAGGGGGGAGACTGAGATGAGATCTCCGGAAGAACTTCTTTGCTGTGAGAGTGCTGAGACCCTGGCCCAGGTTGCCCAGAGAAGCTGTGGCTGCCCCATCCCTGGAAGGGTTCAAGGCCAGGCTGGATGGCGCTTGGAGCAACCTGGTAGGAGGTGTCCCTGCCCAGAGCAGGGGGGGTGGAACTAGATGAGTTTTAAGGTCTCTTCCAACTGTAACCGTTCTGTGATTCCATGAAGAATCCTCAAGTTATCTATTTCCCCACTCGAATTAGAACATCTAGGGGTGACACCTTGCTGTCTAGGTGTCCTCAGGATGGGGTCCTGCATGACTCTGCCAAATCAGCGAGAAACCCTCGCAGCCAGGTCTACTTTGAGCAGACCTCAAGGCACGTGGCAAAGCCAATCACTGCGGTGTCTCCCAGGTCTCCTGATCCCCTCTACGCCCCCCCACTAATACCCAACATGGGGAGCAGCCCATGGCTTCGCACAGGGTCACCCCTCACCTGCAGCTTTATCAAAATCACTTGAAGGGTTTGCTTTCTGCAGGCACCAGCAGGATCTAAGCACCAGCTCCTGTCACACAGCGTTTCATGAAAAGCAAATCTGGGACATAAATCTACCCTATTTCACTGCTTTTGAAAGAGGTGCAGGAGCTTGGCTGCGAGGTGGGGATGGGGGAGAGCCATGCCCTGGCCTAAACAAGTGGCCAGCCCCAGGAGAGCTGAGACAGTCCTAGTGGCTCACAGAAACAGTAGCACAACCTCTTTCTCTTCTCTTCCCAAACTAAAAGAAAGCTTGTCGTGTCTGCCAGAGCATACAAATCTTCTGGAGGAAGATAAGAGAAAGAAACACACATCTGTAACAAGTCTCTACAACATCAAGTAAAAATCCATTATCAGTCCAGATAATCTACTGGCAATGGCAGCACATCCCCATAAATCAGCCAAAGCAAAATATTGTTTTCATATCCATTTGAGATGTTCAGGGAAATAAGGATCTCATCTCTTCAGCTGACACAAAAATTATCTGTTGCATCAGAAAAGGCAGATTTTGAATGTCAGCAAAAGCAACAAGAACATCTGTTATGTTCAGGATGTCTACAGCCTTTGGCCTTGAGAGCAGCCAGTGGAGAAAACCTGACAGCAACCAACAGCAGCTTCTCCTGCAGACAGAGAGAGGCACACATCAGATATGCCACGAGAAAAGTTCTCTGAACACCCACTCCCTGTCCCCAAACTCCTGGAGGTAGGGGCACCCTGAAACCAAAAGGTTCAAAACATCATCACCAAAAATACAACATGCCACAAAAGAATGAAATTTGAAGTCAAACTCTTCACCTCTGCCTCCAAACCGGCAGGAAAAATGAGTGGGGAAATTGCACCAACGAGTCTGTGAAATGTAGTCACACACATGGAGAAGAATGGAAAATGACCACAAATGCAGCTCATGGTAGAGACTGTAATCTTACCTCTGTCTCGTCTCTGAATTTAGAGATTTGTTGAAGATGGGAAGCAGGACATTAACATATACCACATGACATGTATCACTGAAACTCAAGATTCCTGGTTTTCCATCTGCTGTCTCTCAACAGGATAAAGAAATTCCTCCTACAAGGTATGAACAGTCTTCCATGTGATAGCCTTTTAATGGAAAGCAAATAAAATCTCTCAAACTTTGAATTTATCAAAGCCATCTTGAACAGTCTTTCAAAAGCCACCCTTTCTGATGGTTGCACCAGCTGCACCTAACCATGCCAGATGACCCTTTCACAGATACCCAGTGAGCTGCAGGAAGCAACCGGCACAAGAGCAGTCCCGATCCATAGAGTATGGATATGTCTATAGTGTATTATGTGGTTGATAACAAGGGGGAAAGCAGTTTCCAACCAAAACAATACTGTGAACAAATCACAGGTAAGTAATTTAACTAAAGCCAATGTTTTTTTCCCCAGAATTAAGTCTCCCCATATGATAACCACAGAATAAAATTATTTCCTGGCTCCTACCAGACAAGCTTATTCTCCCACCACACCAGATTTTTGCAAGTACCACGCCTGGAACACGGAACTGAAAGTTTCTATCAGAAGGAAGATACCACAGCTCAGTGTGAACCACATCACTGAAGAGGAGTGGGCTGTGCTGGGTTGATCTGCAGTTAGCGAGGAAAGGCATTGACCTCGAAATCTCCAAAATTTAAATTTTTGAGCTTCTGTGCTCTGAAGATACACCTCCATTAGCAATTTAATGCTCTCCCAGGACAGGACAGAACTGCAATGCCTGTGAAGCTCTCTGGTCCCCAGAGTCAGCAGCAATTGGAATTTTTAAGCTCAACAGGAAGTTTTGAACCTACTGAAAAAATGGATCCCACAAAGTAAATGGAATATAGTGAGGTGGCACAGCAAAAGCACTAAAGCAAATTAAGTATAGAGACAGCGCTGTAAAGCATGAACAAAACCAAAATCCTAATGTAGAGGGCTCTCAGAGAAACATCTAATAGTTTCTCAGGGCAAGTGGGAAGGGAAGAAAGCAACATGGTGGTTTTAAAAAGTACACTGGAATTTCAAATAAGAAGCAAAATTATGATGAACAAAGGAATCAAGACTATAATTAAAATGTAGAGGTTTAAGGATGGCCATCCACAGGGTCTTTGCTCTTCCCGTAGCTCACCACCACTGGAGTCCATGGGTAAAGAACATCACAGAAATAAGACCTCTGACAACAAACATTTTCAGGCAGTTCATCTACAAAAGAAATACCATGTCTGTTCTGGAATTGACTTATCTCTCAGATACAAGAGTGCAGAATAAAACCTGATGCAAAAGAGAACAATGCTGTCAACCCATCCAGCCACAAGGAAAGCAAAACGCAAACCACCACCCTCATTCTCCTCCCTCACACAACGAGTGGACAGTCACTCAAAACAAGCCAAAATCAGGATGGAAGCAAGTTCTTACCCTGAGAATCCAGTGGGCTTCTGAGCAGCTCTGAGTCCAGAAAGACCATGAGACATAAAGGCAGTATCCAATCAAGCTTTAAACGAATCAAAATATGACCGAAGCAAAAACGCTCTCTCCTGCTCGGTTCAAAGGGCAGAGAACAAAACAATTGGTGAAGTGTTAGTGATATAAAACACAGTCACACCAATAAAAACTCTTAACCAACAGAAACACTTTGAACAAAGTTGCCTTCATGGCTGCTGTCATTTCGTGTGAAGTGTTTTTAATGCACAACGATTACTTGTACTTCAATGAAACAGGAAGGAGAAGGAGTGTTGAGATTTAATACCATTCATTTTCCATCACGTCTGAGTGAAGGTCCATCTTCTAATGAAAAATGAGCGCTTGTCCCAAAAAAAAACATTTCACTGCACTGACTTCCTATTGCACTGTATAATGATGAAGGTTTTGAGTAATAATTGCAGCATAAAGTGGAATGGAAATGCAATATTTCAGAGGTGGAGAAGAAAAACTAAAGAACAGAGGAAAAGGGAAAACTCGCAACACTTTTTAAACCATAGGAGCACAGTGATGTCTAACAACTAGCCCCACTCCAAATGGCAAGGTAATGAATTAATCCCCCATTCGGAAAAATCCTTACTCCATAGTCTCAGCAGGACCATTCACGTGCCTTTGGGATCATGTTCCTAGAGGGAAATTAAGTCTTAAAAAGTACTCCTAAAGTATTGGAGTATGAGTCAAAAAAGGCTCTAGTACAACACAAGCAAGACGCTTATGCAGTCTGTGCCTCAATTGAAACCTTATAAAACAGTGCATCACCTCTGTGTTTGAAGATAAAACCTTAGAAGGGTGAGATGGTCAGTAGGCTTTTAAGGCACCTGACAGATGGAGATCCATTTTTGGTTGAAAACACAGCACAGGTAATAGCTGCTCAGAGATATTCACCAATTGAAGGCAATAGACCCTCAGACCAGTCCTGCCATCACATCCAGAGCTGCACACATGCACCCCTGTTCACTGAAGTTAATCCAGATTCATACCTCCTGTAATCAAAACCATGATTTTAGCTTCGGCCAGTCCAGCCAAGCATGTTTTCCCTGTCTTGCAGGGCAGAAGTCCTTAAACCTGATGATGGACTAACAGCTCCGACAGCAAGGAGCTCGCCCCATCTGCTGAATATCTCAGGTTCTAGCAAAACAAGTAGATCCATCCTGGCCGCAGGCCAGCCGAGAAGTAGAAAGATTTATGAAAACTCTCAAGAAAACATTTCAAACAGCTGTAATAGAAAGGAAATCCATGCAACATCTGAATCGCAGAATTACTACCCTGCCACTCCATACAGTATTACCAAGGTCCCTCCAGCAACTACATTAGTTAATAGACCATTTAATAGACTATTATGAATCCAGTTGTCTTCATTACAGCAAACAGGCAAATGTACAGATAATGGGGCTATTTTGTGAGTGGAACAACTGCGCGGAACAAAAGGTGAAACAACACACTGGTAAACAGTGAAGTCTGGCAGAAGTAAGAACGCATCACACGGGCTGAAAGAGAGACAATTTCAGGTACTAAACAGCTTAATTCTTATGCTGTCCTAGCAAGAGAAAACAAATAAATCACAAAATATGAATGGGAAGGAGAGAGGCATGTGGTGCTAATTACCTGATATATATCACATTTTAAAGTGCTTGCACAGATGTTGAACATTTTTTAGGATGAGTCAAGACACTGACTGTTTCTTCAGGACAGCCCTGACATCTGCAAACCATCAAGCTGGAGACAAGGTCCAGTGTTTCCCATCCTTCTTACAGAACACGATGATTTAATATTTGGAGGGTCACGATTCAATTCCAAAACAGACGGAGAGTGGATGAGCCGCACGGTGTCTGATCCAAGAAGGCACCGAGCGTATGGGAGAGAACAGAGAAAAGCATGTTGGGGAACATGCAGGAGCGCTCAGCACCTTACGGCATCAGTTCCTAAATCAGCCCTGCCCGAATCAATCCGACCTGAAGCATCGCTGGGAGCAGTGGCTGGACATCACCATGAAAACTCAAGAGAGCTGAACCAAAACGCCAGGGCAGGCTGAAAACTGGTTTCCATCAAGATTCAAAAAAAAAATTAATAAATAAATAAAATTAACTTTTTCAAACACTAAGCTCACGGCACTTTTCACAGTGAGAATTTTAAAGAGTGGCTAGCTGAGAAAAATCCATGCTCAAATACAAATTTACACAAAAATAGCTTCCTCCTTCACAGTTTCCCATGCAGCTTAACTTAAGTAATGACTCACCAAATGACCCCAAGTGAGGAGCAGCTGTCCCAGAGCCCGACTCTCAGAGCGGCAAGACATTCCTCCTCTGCAGAATAACACGGGAAAGTAGATTTCTCCCCTGTTTTGGGGAGGGAGGATTACTTCTCTTCCCGTTCACCTCCTTGGGCAGACAGGTCAGAGCCGTTCGTCATGGTCTTTGTGCAGATGTGGTTGTGCATCCCTCACTCCAAACTCAGATCCTGGGTCACCACAAAGTTACTTCTTGACACAGCTTTTAACTAATTATTAACCAAATAGTAATTTGCCCCAAATTTTTGTCAGTTTCAGTACTCCATAGAGCAAATTGAAGATTACCTTAGCATTTTCTACACTTTAATGAAGGAAAATTATAAAACTCACATGTTCCTACAACAAATAATCTAACTTCTTTCTCCAGATCTGTAACTTTCACACGCTTTAGCTCTCAAGCTTTTTCAAGTCCAGGTGTCACTGCTGGATCTAACTGGGAGCTCTTGCTCAGGGTTTCCACTGAGGTTCATGATGGGTATGGACCTGTGTACAGGTGTCCTGGGGCTGCTGCCAGTGGGGAACCCACACCTGGGAACAAAGCAGGATTCTTTCGTTGGGTCTCTTTTATTATTCTGTGTGTGGGTTTGAAATATTTTTTGTATTTTAAAAATTTAATTTTAAAATTTGATTTTTAAATTTTTCAATTTTTAATTAATTTTAAATTTTTCATTTAACATTTCAAAATATTTCCAAATGCTTATGTATTGCTAGAATAAAATTAGCCACTAATCTCGCTTTTCCACTCTCCGTGGTGTAAATGGGAGCTGCTCTGCGACTGTTTCCTCCAGAAAAACTACTGGAAGTGGTAACAAACCATTACTAAAAAAAAAACTGAAATAAACAATTTGGACATTTTGATTCTCCACACACTCCAGCTTGAAAGGAAAGTAAAATAAGCAGGTGGACTTGCAGCTCTGCCCATGTGCAAACAATTTTAAAGACAATTAACCTTTCAGTTCTAAGCCTAAAATACAGCACTGGGTTCGAGCAATCTCTCATGCCTGCACTTAGGACATACCACATCCAGTAGCTCTTGCTTCTGGAGAGAACTTAGAGAAAAAAGCAAGTCTGCTATTCCAGAGGTCCTGCAGTAGCTTGAAACAAACAGGAATACGCTATTATTTGCATTAAATATGTTAATATAAACTAAAAAAAAAAAAAAAATAAAAAAAAAAAATTGGATCACTAGGAAAAATACATTCCTATATGAAAATTTTAGCAGAGCCATCATTAACACAGATCAGGATGTCTAATGTAAAGTGTGTGCTCCAGTGGTCTTAAATACAGGAAACAGTATGTCTTGGTAAATTAGTTCTCTGGAGGACAAAGTTGAGCATGGAATAAGAGCACATCTTCATTTTCAGCAAACATCAAGTCTTTTTCATGGTAATATCATTAAACAATCCTGTCAGTGCAAAATTTCTCTGGGAGTGTTCCAGGACAAAAGTACTTTTTTCCTCCGGGATTTTTATTGCGCCCAAGTAATCAATATTTTAGCAAGGTTTCACCCATTTAAGCACCAGCCTTGTTGAAGCAGGAGGAGGATAACGTACTCCTCCGTGGCAGAGTTCTAGGTGTTTCCAGGGCGGGTTATTTGTCCCCTGGTGGGTCACTGCAATGGGGACAAGAGTTTAGCTTTTACTGTGTCACCAGGAGTTTGCAAAGGACAGGGTGCCAAAACTGGGTATGTAATGCACAGGGATTTTCTAGATCACAGAACATCTGAGCTCCATCAAATTAATCAAGGAGGGGAACCACAGGATGAGAGGAAGCAGTTTTAAACTGAAAGAGGGAAGATTGAGGTGAGATCTCAGGAAGAAATTCTTTGCTGTGAGGATGGTGAGCAGCAGGTTGCCCAAAGAAGCTAGGGCTTGAACCTGGCAGGGTTCAAGGCCAGGCTGGATGGGGCTTGGAGCAACCTGGGTTGGTGGGAGGTGTCCCTGCTCAGGGCAGGAGGTGGGACTAGATGGGCTTTAAGGTTCCTTCCAACCCAAACCAGTTTATGATTCTATGACTGGGCTTGGTGGCCAGTTCCTGCTGAGGACTGGTGGGTACAGTGTTACCACATCCACTGGAAAGATGGGAAACCAGGGCTCAGAGACAGAGCTCACCATCAAATCAAGAAGGTACATTCCCAGCTGGGTATTAAATAAGGAAGCAGACCTCTGGTTTGAAGGAAAACAACATCCAGATTTTACTGCATCAACCAGATTAACTAAACGTCACATTTTTCTAATTTTACAGAACATCAAAACAGACAAAACCTTATCTGCGTCACCAACACAAAACTGTAACCTGCTCTAGAGCTGATGACCTAGAATTTCCTAGGAAAAACACACTTTTCACCCAAATTGAACAACTCAGCGAGTGCTAAATTTGTCCCAGTGTTTGTACCGGCATCCCAGGCACAGGCGCTACCTCGTGGAGAGCGAGCAATGAGAGGAGAAAAGAGGAGAGAAGGGAAAATGGAAGGTTTTCTTAGTTTGTGGCAAAATTCAGCCTTCACCAATTCTGCAAGGCAAGGAGCCTCGTGAAGGAATTTCAAGAGGTGGGTTTTAAATAAAAATAAAAAAGAAAGAAAGAAAAAAAAAAAAGAAATTAAAAGATGTCACCACCTCCATGTAACTAAATGAACTTGCTTACCTTGTGGTGCCCAATAAACGCTAAAACTTTGGCTTTTATTTGTCCCAGTTGTAATCCACCAAGTGCTACCATGTTTCTTCAACGTCTGGGACTCATCTTATCTCTCCTAATGACTCACTGGTCTGCAGAAAAGGCCTGCTGAGGCGCAGATGTGCGGCGTCACACAGACTTAACAGCACGCAAAGGGAACAAATAAAAAGGTACATGTTAACGATGAAGAGGGGGGCGAGCTGAGAAGGTGGAGGATTTACATCAGGAGCGGGAGGCTGTCGCAGCACAGGAAGACTCGGACACTCAATTTGAGTTATCAGCAAGTTTTGGTGTTTATTCGGATAGCTCAGATATTTATACACTTATCGTAAATTATGCCTACTTGTCACACACTAATTGGCTAGGCTTCTAAGGATTACATGTGCATACGCCTCCTACTAGCAGTTTCTGCTTCAAGGCTATCCAACATTCCAGAAGGACACTCTCCCTATCTCCTTGTTTATCATTCTCGCAGGGTCTGTGTGACCTTGACTCTTCTTCCTTGTCAGCATAACTTGCAGTTCTCACTGAGGCCTACTGTGGCTAAAATCCTACTTATGCTAAACACTTAGGCTAACAAGAGGATTTCTTGTACAATGCTTCCGTGGATCCATGGCCCTGCTCCCGCAGCCATTCTGCAACAGGAGGCAGCCAGCGAAGACGGCGCAATCAAGGGCAAAGAGGCCTGATGTTCTCACTTAGCCATGGTTATTAGGCTGCCGCAGGCTAATGGGCTCCATTAGAAGTTCTCCAAGTCTTCTTCTCCAAGCGTAGGGTGAGGCTGTGGATCATGAGGGTATTTATAAGACCTTTAGCGTTATGGCGTGCAAGGAAGCTTCAGTCAAATCCTCCTCAAGAAAAGGCAGACTTCTCCTCCTAAAGTGGCTCACTAATAGAAATTTGACTTTGTCCAAGACACGCATCTTTAAACCATGCCACCGGAGTAAAGTTATTTCAACAAGGATATCTTTTATAATAAATATAAGGAGATTCACAACCAGAAAGGAAATTGTATTTAGGAATAAATTTGTGCTAGGATTTTATTAGTAATTCATTACATTCTTAATCTGAAAAATCCTGAAGCAGCACAACTACTTTAGAATTATCATTAATAATTACATTGATACTGAATTATTTTATGCAAATAGTACAGTAGACTTAGAGATAGGACTCCTTGTAAACCTCCTGAGTGTTTGCAGGAAGTTTAATTCATTTCATATCTCCTTCAGTTTGCAAATGAGGTGTGAAACAATTGTCTGTTTCTGGAAGGTGTCAGCATTCAAGTGCCACACGTCGTACGCACCCAGCTCCGTGAAGTTAATGGATCGGAGTGTACTGTCATCCAATATATCCAATGTCATGTAGTCATCGGGTGAGGTCATCCAGATACTATTAATTACTACAATTTATTGAGCGCTGACAGAGTGTATAGATGGCCCGTGTCACTTTGCAGAGCGCCCCAGGTCTGTAAGTCCCCATTGGCCCCAGCCAGGAGAGAAGGGAACGTGCAGGGTCGACCGGGGGACATGAGGATGGACAGAAGGACACCAGGACCCACCTGATAATGCAGGGAAAATCTCTGGCCTGCCGTTAGGAAGTCTCTACCTTCCCCAAGGAGGGAAGAGCTCCCGAGCATGTAAACATGGGGATAGCTGATTAATGAGATGCTGTAACCTCCCAGATACTTCTTTTTTTAAAAAAGAAAGACATGCTCTCGCCAAATATTTCAGGGAAGGCAACAAAACAATTTTGCTAAAGAGATTTCACTGGAATATGTTGTGTCTGAGCCTCATCCCGGAGTATCTCAGCTTTCGCATCAATCTCTGCTAATGAGTTTAGCTCCCTGGGTAGTATGTGTCTAGTAAATTTTTCAAGAACTGATCATTAGCAATGTTTTGTATATTTTATTTTCTTGTTTTCACTGTAGATAGAGTTGTCATTTTTAATTCATTGCCCACTGGAATTTTATGAAGGAAAACTTGCATTCTCTTAAAAATAATATGAGGACGTTGGCACAGATTTTAACAGTTGCCTGCTATGCTGCAGGTCAAATTTCTCGATTCCAATACAAGCATGAGAGAAACAAGGTGTCACGGACCAGGCTGAGACAGCACAATGGTTAGAGAGATAAGAAACACGCTCTTCCCATAGCAGGAGGAACAGTGTTCTGAGAGCTTAGGAAAAAAAAAAAAAAAAAAGTCCTAATTCTTCCATGTACATAATAGGGCTGTTGCTGTTTCTGAAGTGCACCACTACTTCTGGCCTCTGGCTCCAGATTAGAGAATTTGAGCTCCGCAAATTGGGGATTTTGTTGGCACAAAAACCTGGAAATGCAAGTTTAATCCCGATTTATGGGGAAGGGGGTAACATAATCTTCTTACTTTACAGCATTTAAGAGGGCAGAGCGGAATCAAGTGGGTTAGCCTAATTTCTCTGTTTTTCTATTACATTTCTAAAACAAGACTAAATAAAAATAGTGTGGCACAGAGCTGCTTTTCAGAATGGTCTCGAGAAGGATTCTGGCAAAGAAACTCCCAAACTGTAATACCGTGTTACAGTGTAATACGATGCTCACTGCTAACACATTCTTATTTTTTCAGTTTACCAGCCCAGCACAACCTCACAATACTGCCATTTTGCCATTTTACCTCATCTAGAAGTTGGCTTGCACTTTGCTGCAGCGTCTCCCAAGTCACAGCCGAGTCCCTGAAGCGGGCTTATCCCACAGTCCTCAAGGAGATCTTCCTGCAGTTCTGCTGCCGTGAACCTCCAGCTCAGCGTGAACTGAGTATCCTGGAAGTACAACCACAAGGCTTCATTACCCCCTCCATAAACTTAACTCCATGTTTTCTGGCCTTTTTTCCCCATGATGGAAGACAAGGGTTTTCTGCTTCTGCAGATCTGTCCCTTTATATCAGGGTGAAAACAAGATGTTCGTGATTCTCCAAAGCCTGTTGTTACTGGAAGCTTCCCCCTTTCCTCTGCTTTCTTCACCCATCTGGCCCGCAGAGAACCACAGAGCTCCATGGAAGCCTGAAGCCCTTCAACCCAACTTCTTTCATGCCATGGAAGACCAGAGAGAAGTTCTGCTAATGAATCCCATGTTTACAAAGCTCAGAAGCTGGTGAGGCTCTGTTATATCTTCCTCCCACTGACCTAAACCTCATACTGCAAAGCTCGAAGTCTCCTCCAAGGGCAAAAAGCTGTACTTGTGGAGAGCAAAGACTCCTACCAGGTCTTCAAAAGTGACCTCAGAAACGTGCTGACATGAGTGAGTCACTTAGTGGCAGTCATTAAATTTGAAAATCAATTTAGAAACCATGTTGTTGTTCTTCACACAGCAACTGAGAGGACAGCCTGGTCTGAGGATGGTGGCACCCAAAGCATTCCCATTCTGCTCCTACCACATCCCACCCAAATATCTTTCCAGAGTACAGAATCCAGATTTTGCCTCTCTCGAAGTGACACAAAATCAAAAGGAAAGCGACCACAACCTCACGTGGGGTATTTCCTGACTTTCTACTTGAAATCACTACTGCGTTTCCTTATGATGCTGGCTGATCTGGAGGCCAAGCATTTAAAATATCACAACAAAACACATTGACAACTCCGGTGTCTCTCAAGGAACATGCAGAGCAGAACAATATGGACATTTTGCTGAAAACTCTGCATATTAAATGACAGCATATTTATCTGCTTTTGTTCATCCTTTGAAAACACGCTTTATTGTGACTAAAGAAGATGGATAGGCAGAATAAGTTATTGGGTAACTAAGCCCAGATATCAGAGAACAAGGAAATATTTGACATCTTAGTGGTAATTTTTAATCAGAAAACCTGCACAAAGAAGAAATGAATACATAATAAAATGATTCCACAGGAGAAAAATGTATGACTTCAGCCTTACCCATAACATTATAAATGGATTTTGTCAGCTTGCAGTCTTACAAGGCTCGTTGACAATAAATTAAATTTGGTCAGTTTATAAAGGTATTGCTTTCATGTTTCTCTCATAAGATCTTCCATTCCTCTGAGGTTTGGAATCACCTTGCTTCTCCTAGCTTGTCTTCTGTCTTCTATTCTTCATTACACAACAGATGACCTATCAGATATTCTTCTTCTGCTCCAACAGATTTCCCGTTGCCAACTTTCAATGAGAATAAAGCCTGCAACCCTTTTTATCTTCATTCCGCTGCTATTTCCATCGGGTTGGGTTGGTTGTTGGTTTTTGTTGTTTTTTTTTTTTTTTCCTAAAGATCATTTGCCAGCATTGCTCTCTAAGTTTTACCCAGTGGAACAAGCGGTGTCTTCTGAACTGACAATTCTGACTTTTTGCTGCTTGTGATTTTTCTAAAGCATGACAACTACTTGCATGAAGACATGGTAAACCTTTTCAGATAAGGAACTCAAAAAAAGAACAGCCTTTCAAAGAACAGCGGTGGTTACCGCAGAACAAAACAAGTCTCTTATGTATTAATTTAATTCAGTTGTACCTTTTCCATGGCAAAAACAATTAGAATCAGGACTTCTTAACACATAAATTAATTTATTTTTTTTAAGAAAAAGTGTATTATTGCAGAAAACAAAAACTTTTTTCTCATATCAGCATAAAAAAAATCTTACTAATCTTCAGTATATTTTAATCTGTATGAGTAATATAAACAGAAATAAATAGGAAATGGAAACTACCACTTTATTACAAGTAAAGGCAGGTCTGGGGCAATATTTAAAAAATAATTATATTATCCACTGTGTATATCTCATCTTCCACTTCGCAAATTAATTATTGGTTTATGGGTAGTCATAGGAGGGTATTGATGGATATAACGTTTGTTACTGGCTGTTGTGTATTTCTGGTAATCGAGCATAAAAGGACTGACAAAGACCCAGCAGGATGTTCGAGGTCCCTGTCAGACGTGGGGCTGGATGAAGTTGCAGAAGTGAAAGGCATCCACCCCTGTGCACCAGCTTTTCTCTTGCAGAACCTACTCCTCAGCACCCCACAGGGCTTCCACCAGGCTGAAAGAGAGGGACAACCAATGCTTCTGCGTGGAGCATGGCAGAATACATTTGGGTTTTATCCCTTTTTAGCAAACTTCCAAGATTTCTTCCTCTTCCTCCCTCCTGCTTTTAAATAGCAGTGAAATTAGGTCTTTGCCCCATCAGGGCTTAGCAGTTAGAGCAGCAGGGCATAGTGTCTGTTCTTCAAAAGAAGACACTTCTTCAGCTGTTCTAAAGTAAGAATTAGAAGCAAATGACCATTTTTTGAATTCAAGAAAAGGCTCCTTGAGTATGTGGCCAAGGAATTGCTTCTTTAGAGGTCTTGGTGTGACTAATCTGTGAGTAACGAGGCCAGGACCAGAGCCAGGGCAGGGAGGAACCATGGTCAAGCTGACACTGTGGAGCTGTCTAAGGCAACAGCCTTGTGTTGGGGTGAGAGAAGGCAGCTTATGGAAACACATGAAATAAATGAGCAGTGCTCAGCTCTGTGAATCAATCTGGTTGGTCTGATGTCTGCTGTGCTGGAGCTGGGATGTGGGTGGTGCGGGCTGAAGGCTGGCCTGGAGGGGACTTGGGTGATGCTGATGGAGCCAGTGCCGGGAGAAGACTTACTCAGGTTTGCAGCCTGAGAAGTGTAAGAGAATGACTAATGGCAATGATAGAGATAGTGTTTGTTTTGCACAACCCTTAATACAGCTAATCGAAGTTCAAGGGGGGAAAGCTGGGTTCCTTTTCAGAGCAAAAAGCCTTTATCTCTGCTCTTCAGAGGGAGCTTTCATCAATACCCCACCTCAGTGAAATGCTATTAAGACATACAGCACTGAGACAGCAACGGCTGTAAACGTGGCAGAAGAGAATAAGTCAATAGATCCCTACATACAGAAACAGAACTGTTTTATCCCTCTCCCGTAATGGGTTGGGAGACCAGCTATCAGGTTATATTATCTTATTGTAAATGTGAATGGAGGCTAATAGCCTTCTCCAGCGCTAAATTAAAAGGAGGATTGAAACAATATATGCAAGAAGATGAATCAAGTGTCCATTTCCTTGAACTGATAGCAAAAATAATGTGATAATGCACAGGAAGTCCTACTCTGACATTGCCAGCCTGTAACTGGAGAGTTGCCACTCTGTGCCAGAAAATGAGGCTCTTCTGACCTGGGAAGCCAAAAATGAGACTTGATGTAAAAGGCACTGCGAAAACAAGCAAGCACTCTGAATTCAACCGCTTACCAGTAACTGTTATTCAGCAGCAAATCTGTCAACTCATTTGTTTTTCCTCACCTGCTGGATAGGAAGCAGCGCAAAACGGGATCCTTTAAAATCCTTTAGCATCAGATCAGCAAGGGTTTGTTTGTCCTGGCAGCATCTCCACCGTAAGTGACAGTCCTGTAACAGGTCCAAATTGGGTTGAGGAGTTATTTCGCAAAACTAAAAGACGGCAATCAGAAATACGTCACCTGCTCTCTGCTGACTTTCCCAGGGCTGGGCCAGGCGATTTTAAAGGTGAGGGGGCAGGCAGTGCCACTCGATCCCACCTGATCCTCCTGGAGCATTTTCTTAATGCCATCAGCACCACTCATCACCTCAGAGAGAATTAAACCGTAATTGCAAAGTGGTGCTGTTGCAACCGCCCCTATGTTTTCACTGATTAATCTCACAAGATTTTTAACAAAATAGACAGTTCTTCACGGATGTAATGTGTGAGAGTAAAAGAGGTAAGGGAGATGGTCATTGGGGCTACTAACGTATTGATTGGAGTAAGAGCCTGGGCTCTGTTTCCAGCTCTGTAACAGACTTTTGATGCGAGCTTGAGCTTTTCTCACTTTCCTCATCCCATTTTCCTCGCTGTGCAACTAGGACAATATGAATTCCTCACCCCTCACCTTTGTGCTGTGATGGGCAAAACAGATTATCTTTTGACAGTATGTTAAAGAGCTGTTCCTGAACCCTTTTTGGTGTGATATAACACAGATATAAACTTTTCAGGCACTGAAAGCTACTTTTCCTTAAAAAAAAAAAAAAGATCAACAAAATAAACAAACCAAAAAGAGATCTCTATGAGTATGGCTCAGAGTATTTCAAATAGCTTTACTGTATATTCTTATATTATTGGTATCTGTAAGAGTTGTACAATAACTGAGGTTGGAAAGGATCTCTGGAGGTGGCCTAATCCACCCACAGCAACGGCTTGAAGCTTCTATTCACAAATAATAAAACTGCACAACACATTTGCGTGTTAGTCAGTCTGAAATATAGCCCAGAATGGCTTGAGATGGGACAGTCCTGCAGTAGCCAGTGAGATGACCTTATTTCTCAGGGAAATGAAGGCAAATTCTCTAATTCTGTCAACAATTTTCATCTTTGTTTCAGTCCTATTTCAGTAGTCTCTCTTCTCTTACTTGACTAAATCCCAGGACTCACAAGCCTTTCTGGAAATTTCTGCCTCTCTTCCTCTTCAGTTATCACTTCCTTCTTTTAGTTGTTTCATCTTCTTCTGCAGAACATCCTACAATGAACCTCCTACTTCTCCTGACAACAAGGTCAATGGCTGAGCAGCTGATCCACACAGACAGTTCAATGTCCATTTTTCTACAAATAACTCTCAACTCTCTCTCTCGGGTCACAATTTGTCTCCTTTCCCTCAGCCTTGTCTTTCACTCTCTCTTTTGACACCTATTCCTGAACGAGTCCATGCACATTCTAATTTAAAGTGACCAAAATTGCGCTCCTGATCTTTCCTCTTCAGACACCCTCCTTCCCAAACTCACTGTCAGCCCTGTCAATACTCTCCTCTTCCCTGTCATTCAGAACTGAAAACGAAGAGGTCATTGGTGATGACACTCTACCTTTCATATTTTAGCCAATTACTGGTGACTGGAATGACAGAGATATGAAGATAATGAGCATCTCTGCTATTATTTGTAATTTTATCCCTGAACTTTGATTTTGATCAGCAAAAAGCGCTATTTTAATACAGATGCATTATATGAGCCTTAGACCTGGACGTGTCAAATCTAAAATCTGGAAATAAAACTTAGAAACTGCTAGAGATTTTCTGTAAATTCTCTGGGAAAACAAGAAGTTAAGTAGTAATAATAAAAAGCTTAAAAAAAAGTCCCTAATTGGGAGAGGATGCTAATGGACGGTTTATAAGATGAAATATAAAAGTTTATATGTCGGGTTTGGGGTTTTAGAAATAGCCATATGTACATTTAATGCTTTCCCAGCCCAGTAAAGTGTTACAGAGGACATAAGTTCCATGTCCTATTGGAGGGTGAGAATGAAACTCCTCTAAATTTAGACACCTTATTGCACCAGGGACCCCATCAAGGTCAAATGTATGTGCTTCCACTGTATTAAATTAACACGGATACAATTAACCAGCACCTGCCTGGCCATACTAGTTTGCAGGGAGCAGGGACCATGCCGGGCAGCTCAGCACCACCTCCATCCACAGCATCCCTTCAGGCACGGCAGGATCCCAGCAGTCAGCGTGTTCTTCCCTCATCCCTGCCTGCCTGGTGCTGTCAGGCAGAGAAGCAGGGAAGGAAGTGAAACTAATACAACAGCTAAGGCTGGGAGAGGAAATATCAGAAAATACAACACCAAAATGTAGCTCTTTCCCCCAAAATTTGGTGGATGGATGGCAGGAAGGATGCTCCTTCTCAAGTCCAGCCACAATCCTCCCACACACAACAGCAGCCGTGTTGCTGTGCAGGGTAAAGAGTGGAAATTCTTGTAAGAACTCTCATTTAAATATATATTTTTAACAAAATCACAGATACTTTTAATATCTCCAAGGTTTTATGCTTCCCTTCCTGCTTGCTACAACAGTTTTTCAAACATGATAATTCCTGACTTGGACTGCCAGACTCTGTCATGTGGAGAAGCTACAAGCCTCTCCTCCTGCTGCAAGACTGTCATCCTGCTGCACCTCACACATGCCTTCTGGCTGTAGATGCTTTCAAGATCCCCCAAAGGCCCCTCCACTCTGTCAGAAAATAAGTGAGCATCTTGTTTCTGTGCAAGATGTTGTTTTCTAACTTTTTTCTTTTTTTTTTTTTTTTAATATAATTTAAGTCCTGGAACAAACTAAGGCATTGTCTTGAAATGGAAAAAACAAACCCTCTGCTGGCTGCCAGGTCTCGCAGATCCTTGAGGTGCCTCAACTCAAGTTTGTCCTGGCTGAGCTGTACTTTGGTTCAGAGAAGAGCGTTCAAAGTTCATGACAGGCGTGAAATCACTCACAGCAGCTTGGCAGGGGTTGCTTTGGTCCTGCAAAGATACATAACATGGATCGGACAAATTAAAGTCTTACACAACCTGAGCTGGCTCACAATTCAATATAAATGCATCTTGAATGTCTGGATGATCTTGGGTACTTGGATAAAAGTAGGTCTTCCTAGATAACACACAGGAAAATGAAGAGTAGAACTGAACAATCTTTTCCAACGACTGACCAGGGCTTCCAGCAATGCTGCCAGTGCTAATAAATGCAAAGTTTGTCGTATTTTTGTCAAAGAGAGCATATCCCAAGCATTGCCTGTTGCTAAATGATGGGGATGTTCTTCTGGGTGCAGGGACTCAAGTCTGTGCCTGTCATCTGCCTGGCAGAGGTGAAATTTCCTACATCCAAGACAAATCATCTGACCTCACTGCAATTCAGGCACTCTCATACCTTCAATGTGAATTTCATCCTGAAATCGAGACGTATCTTGGCACAGAAGCTTTACCAAACTTGGAAGTTCGGACTTTTCTTGCAGGGAGGAAGAGGAGGCAAGATGATTCCAGGCAGGACGGTTCAAGTAGGTGTAAATTCTATGATTCCATATTCGAAAAAAACATAATAATGCAGAAATAAAAAGATTTCCAGTTACAACTCATGCACTAGCTCTGGTCAGCCTGCAGCAGGGGTTGGGTCAGGTTGCCAGAGGCAAGATGTGGCCCACGTGGTTTCAGCCCCTCCACCCCTAGGGCTTCTGGAGCTGAACCAAAGCGATGGCCATCGCTGAGGCAGCAGACGGGCTGCTTGTCATCTTTCTGTAAATCAAAAAAAAGTATGCAGAAAAGCTGTGGTGTCATTCATAAAACTTGTAAGCAGCAGCTTGAGAACAAATACTAAGTCAATCATAAAAAAAAAAGCGAGCCAAAAACCAAAATATAAAAGAAGAGGGAACTGTCTGCCCCAAAGCTGCCTTACAGCCTTTTAGCATCAACCCACTTTACACCTATTTTTGGTGAAACCTGTGTTAAAAGCAATGGCTTCACACCTTGATTCAGCCTTGCCCTCAGCAGCCCCAGGTCTTGCCTGTATATCCCCTTGGCTCCTCTCCCTGCCAGCTCGGGGAGCTCAGACACACAGAGGACAGGTGGATGCCCATCTTCTCACCCTGAGGGTGGTGAGACCCTGGCCCAGGCTGCCCAGAGAAGCTGTGGCTGCCCCATCCCTGGAGGGGTTCAAGGCCAGGCTGGATGGGGCTTGGAGCAACCTGCTCTGGTGGGAGGTGTCTCTGCATGTGCTTTAAGGTCTCTTCCTACCCAAATAATTCTAGGGTTTTATGATTCTATGAAACACATGCTTGCAGTTTATTCCATATCGAATCACTTTGATTTACTTCGGAAATAAACCATCTTCTCTTGCTCCATTCAAATGTTATATACAGATTTAATCACAAGTCCCAGGATACCGAGCGTTACTCACAAAGCTGTGCTTTTGTGCATCTCCAATTCCATTCCCTTTTTATAAGTACCCATAAGGTGGAAGGAAAAAAAAAAAAGAAAAAAAAAAAAAAAGAAGAAGCCAATGACATTTTTCTTTTTACAATCTTATTTTTAAGCCAAATGATGTGATCTGGGGGACTCACCTCAATTCCTGAATGCTTGGGCTCACTCGTGCATTATGAGACATGCTCTGTCACTGGCATATAGAACTGAATGCCACAAGTGACTCGACAATGCAGTAACAAAAAGGTACACGGTCTGCTGGGGGAGAAAAAAAAAATAAAATAAAAAAGGTAAAACAAGCGGGAAAGGAGCAGAAGCAAGGACATGGATTCAATTTAGGGGAAGAAAGGGGTCCTCCGAAAGCAATAAAAGCTTAGTAAAAGGAGTAAAGAGAAAAAAATAAAAAAAAAAGAGAGGTTGAAACAAAGATTTGAAAGGGTCACACCTTTATAAAGATATTGATCTGAACCACCAAAGCTTTGTCAGGACTGAACTTCTGAACTTTCTGAGGTCTCTGGATTCCAACCACATGTCCATGCTCCCCCCTCCTCTTACCCAGCCCTGCCACCCTGCTCGCTCCCCAAAACCAGCTTCTGCATCCCCAGGTGAGGGAACCGGGACTCAGCTTTCCTCTCACCAGCAGGTCTCCAGGAGCCAGCCCTGGAGCAGGTCCCAGGCTGGGAGGCAGCCTGGGGAGCGTGGAGGCAGCAGAAGGAAAAGCAGGTGCCGCAGCTGAGCTGAAATCTGTTCAGCTCGCTCCGCTCCAGCTGACGCAGCGTGTTTAAGAGAGATTGCACTTACTGACACTGCCGCTCTGAAAAACACACCCTTTTGTACGTACACACATTCTAAAAGTGGGATAATTTATGCAAAAGACCCAGTGTCAAGAAAAAAACTTCTCACGTGCATTTAGGGTGAGGCTGACAAACTTCCTCCATCACATACTGCTTTCCCAGAGGAGCACGCTGGGGCTGGTTATTGGGCAGATTAAAGAGATAAAAGCAATATCAAATCTTGGTCGTTTTTTTCAGAAAAACCTTTGGGCATGTTTCTCTCTGCTGAGGGTTGTCTCTAATCATTGTCTCTAATCAAAAGCCAAGGCTTCCCTGATGGCTTGGGGTCATTCTTAGATATCCTATGTCAACACCTTCTGATTTCCTCGAATAAATGTTGCCTTCAGCGGTATCAGAAGTTCTTCATCCTTGGAAACTTGCACTGACCAAATCGTGGAATCACAGAATGGTTTGAGTTGTAAGGGACCTCAAAGATCATCTAGTTCCAACCCCCCACATTCTGTCTTAGCATTTCCTCTGACCTTGGCTAAATACTGGTTTTCTTCAGAAATATCCTAAGTTAATTAGTGAATTCTCACTTAGAACAGGCCATAACTTTGAGCTCTCGTTTTGGCTAGCCACCAGGATTACAGCTTCCCAAAGCATCCTTGGCATTCATGTGCACCGAGGGCCTTGAAAACTCCTCCACCCCCTCCCCTTCACCTGTTGTTTCCATTTCTTAAATCACATTTTTGGTGCTTCATGCATCAAAGAAGAAAGAAGCATCTGAGAAGTACTTTCTTTAAGGGTGCTGTCAGTGGTGCTGCTGTGCTAACAGTGTCCGTGGCTTTTCTGGGGGAGGTGAAATCCTTGCATTCTATTTTCTGATGAGTTTGCCAGCCCTGAGTGTACCCCAGACAGCAGAATTGCCGGTTGGCACCCTCCCACACTGGCAGAGAGAAGTTTGGGAGCAGGCCTAGCAGGAGGTAGTTCCTCCCTCCTTGGCCCCACCAGAGGCTGGGGAGCCAGGAGCGAGGGGACATCAAGGCAATGCCAAGAGCAGGGTAGGAGGGGAGGCTGAAATAACCACTAGGCAACCCGAAAACTGGAATCCAACCTTTAAATTTAACTACACGCAACAGGCAGAACGTACCTGGTGTTTTAAGCAGTTCTGTCTTTCCCAAACATCTGGTGGCAGCCAGGTTTTGTAAGCAAGTTCAGGCCTGCTTTAATTAGCACATCATAGAATCACAGAAAATTATTATCATGATTTTCCCAACACAGTTCCATACCCTGATGCACGTTCCCTTTACACAGCTCTGGCCACCCTTCCCCTCATGCTTTTGGGGAAGAGCACACCTGGATGGCTTCATTTGCAGGTCAAATTGATGTCTATTAGAGACCACACTCATATTTCCATCAAAATCTAGGCTAGCAGCAGGTTGGGAATGGATAGAGCCGGGGAGAGCCTGACCAGCACCAAGGGCATCTTTAGGAATGACCAGGTTGTTGTCTGAGCTTCGTGGGACGGAGCCATCGGTGCCCAGGAGTGCATCACCCTCGGCTGCAAGAACACAGTCATCCTGTGAAGAACAAGTGATAAATTATTACAGTGCCCTTCAGAAAAAGGCATTCCAGGAACAAAACACCAGATTGCCAGTAAATATGTAAAAAATAAAAACCAAACCCAAAACCCCAGAGCAAACACCAAACCTGGGCTGTGATGGTTTAAGCCTCATCTTCTCTGACTTTTCCAGGACCAGGGATGGACCCCACCACAACTTCCCCCCTCTGAGATGGAGGGACGAGGCATAGTGGCATGGTGAAAGCCACCGGGTGTGCAGAGGGGTCCAGTTAGAACACAGGCACGTCACCGAGACCCAGGTTCAAGGTAGGGGAAAAAAAGAAATAAAAAAAGGAGGAAAAAAAAAAAAAGCCAAGGATTTAAAACTTTGCTCATATATATTCTTCAAGTGGTGTTTAATACCACTTCTTTTGTTTGTTTTGACAATGGATCTTATCTTTTGGTAAGGGCTGTGTTCAGGACTATTATTACCCTCTATAAAAGCCTCATAGTCTTTCTTTCCACTTGTTCAGTGCCGCAGAGTGGCATAGCAAATTTAATCGAAGAACGCAGCTCCAGGGAGAGCCTTTGGAGACTCTCCCCTTTCTCATAATGCCGTTATCTCCCCTTCCTTGTGTCGGGGATGCATAAAAATCACAAAAAAAGTCATTCTGAGTATATTCTTCCCGATAATTATTGTCAGGCTCCGAGATAAGTACCCTACGTGATGTAATGTGTGTTAGACCCGGCTTTCTGAATGCAAATCCTGCAACACTTATAGGCCCAAACAATGGTCGCCCTAAACACTAGGGCCTGGTATTTTGCCACAAGACAAGAGAGAGCTTTGATTTTTTGTGTTTTGATAAGGCGCAATCTGTGTGCCTTTATCTCAGCTGTTATATTTAAAGATGACATTCTAGCCTTGCAGCCTCGCCTATTGTTTTGACCCTGATTATCTCCAAATGTTGTTGTTTAGTCAAACTCACCGGTTTAATGAAAGGCCTGCTCCCAATTTAAGGAAAATTATTTAAATGCAGAGTATCCTATACACTGCGGTTTCGAAAAGAACTAGGCGGTTAATCAAAAGTTAATTGTATAATTCTCATGCAGATTAGGGCCTCTTGCAAATGAATCCCAGGTTGTGATTATTAAAAAAAGGGAAAGTGCTGGAGTAATGCACAAGGGTCTTCAGTCTGGTAAACAATCAGCTAAGGTTTAATTTGTGGTAAACAAAGTGTTCATACACTAGGGGTCTCCAAAGGAGACAAAAAGGTGAAAATAAATTAAAAAACAACATACAGATATGATCTTTTTGTTTTTAGGCATCTTTCAAAAACACAGCCTAAATGAATAAAAAAAAGTAAGCCATTAATATTTCCTGGCAGCATCCTGGCAATATGCAAATGAGGGTAGTTCTATAATTATACTCCAGCCCTCGGACAGGGATCCTGATCACACAATGTCGCCACCACCTCCAATAAACACCTCCGTGGCACAACCTCCATCAAATAAAGGGCTATAATGAACACTTTGATCAGTCACAAAGTGTTTCTCTATACGCCAATAAACAACCTTGGCACAGAAAAGGGCACAAGCGGTAGTTGAAGGCCTGTATGTGGGCTTTGGAGGTATCCCAACAAGGGAATAACCTGGTAGCAATGCTTTCCATGCCAAAACCAACCAACCATTCTAAGCATTTTTAAAAAAAATAAAAATAAAGCATTGTTCAAGCCAACTCTTAAAGCCTTCTACCCCGAAGTGGTGAAAATGACAGAGAATTGTTTTCAGTGGTTCCAGCTACTTAGGATGAAAAGGTGACGCGAAGGCAGTTAGGGGAAGGTCATATGTGACTGCAGAGCCTATTGCTGTCACCATGGGATAGCAGGAACCAGAAATACTTGTCTGCCTGCCCAGAATCAGTCTATTATTAGCTCATTTGTTTACTGATGACAATACGCTCAGTCCCGTAAAAACCAGATCACAGCAGCATCCCCAGATGAAGACAGGAGCTGCTTCTAAGCCCTCAGACAGAGTCACCACTGACCACCATGAAGCCACCCATCAATGGGGACGCTTCTGGAAGGGTCTTATGGACAACCTCACCACCAGTCCCAGCTCTTCAAACCTCTATGGGGCCAGCCCCAGCTCCATCCCAGTGCTCGGGTCTCTCACCTTCTCCTTTTTCACTTCGTCAGGGGAATCTGAGTCATCATTTTTCTCTGCAAGGAAGGGATTTATCCTGTACCTTTCCATGAAGAAGGGAATCCTCAGCCAGACACGGGATTAAAGCAAAAACTTTAGAGCTGGTCACACTCAGACAGATCAAGCAGTGTCCTACAAGAGGAAAAGAGGCACTTCTATATTTGAGGAGTTATTTTTATATATACACAGATATAAATACATGTGCATCTATCCATGTATTAAAACATGATAATAATTTAAGATATTCTACACAAGGGAAGAAACAACAGTTATGAGAGCAATCACAATCAAAACCACAATTCAACATGAGCAAAACAAGCTGCAGTTTGGCCAGAATTTGGCTCAGTTTCTGAATGTGTGAAATTTAAATGGAAGCAGGGACGGAACACAAGGACTAACTGGAGAATCTGTGACTCCACCTCCAGCAACAAAATGCTGGCGTCAACCACAGTTTCAAGAAGAACCAGGTAAAACACGCTTCCAAACACCTAGAAATTTAAAAAAATATTATGATCTGCAACATCCCAGGATTCAACAGTAACCATCACAATATTTTAGAGGATTATTCATATAAAAGACAAGCACCAAAGGGAGCAACCCTCCCGTAACTCACTGTGCAGCCTTCACCTGGAGGTGAAGGAAATGCTCTTTGACATTAATTAGGAAAGAGATTACCAAGAACCAACAAAATTTGTGTCTAAAGGGAGTTTTATTTCTTTTTTTAGTCTGCAAAAAGCCAAAAACCCGAAGCAGCAACACTGGCTTATTTATGTATTTATAGACAAATGTAGTCTTCACACACCAGGCGTCACTTTGGATGTGCAGCACCCTCTGCTTGTGATTATGGTTTCTTTTACCAGAGGAACCTCAGAACATCCGAGACCCTTAAATACCACTGCCCGGGGCGCAGGTAAGGGCAACGTTGACTTTTCACAGGTTTCAATCAGCCCCTGACAGATACCTAATAAATCTTACATCACAGAAAGACTTTGGAAACTAAATTGTTCAGTAATATGCATTTTCGATCAAAACACAAGGGAGACTTTAAAAATTTACTGCGCATAAATAAAGTATTTGATCTTTCTGATTCTTATTTTCCAAACCCTTACAGACACTTCATACTAATATTGACATTAAACTTCAATATTGACGTAGGAATGATAGAACTGTGAGCTATAAATATATTAATAGGATGCAGTGAGATATTTCCACAAAAAGACATGTTTTCCAAGGGGTTCTTGGGATCATTTCCCCACTAATGAAATATGGAAGTGCAGGGGGTGGGAAATCGTTCACTCTCCTTAATGAGGTAAGTCCAGTCCTGGGCTGGGAAAACCTACCACAGTCTCAGGCACCAGCAGCCACCTCCATGGAAGAGTTCGGCCACAGACAGGGGTCTGTTTTTCTCACATCTGAAACATCCACTTTGAGCAATGTCTAGAGAGGGAAAACTTTTGGTTCAGTCCAGAAATGGGAAACCACATACAAATAAACACTTCTGAAAAAAAAAAAATAAAAATTAATTCAAGGTCTTATTTGGAGTTTAAATTCATAAAGAACTCCCCAGACTTATACCGTTATTTCCAATGAAGCTCAAGTAGTTTGTTCCCCAATTAACCTCAGATAACAAAATAAATTGAAGAGAACTCTTCTCCCATCCTACTGAGAACTCATTTTTCACAGCACGTCTGTAGATATCCTATGGCATTAACCAAGAGAGTTTTCTTTTACCAGATCTTCATGAAGTTGAAAAAAAAAAGGGGGGGGGGGTTGTCCCTGCCATCATTTGTGTTAGTTATGAAAGTGTGTCCACGTGGTCACTGCTTCTCTCTTAGAGTCTAATTAAAGTCTCCATTAAAGAAGCAATCACATCCACTAGAAATCAAGAGGAAAGTGTCCATCATAATAAATATTTCAGTTTGGAGGAGTCTGAGGACCTCCTGGGGTGAACTGCAGGTGGGCTTGGACCATCACCTATAGAGCTCTGTCCTAACCAGAGACTCAGTAATGCCAGCCTTGAGTGTAACTGGTGGACCTTCCTTCTGCTTGACCTGAACAGAAGCCCAAGACCAATGGTCTTCTCATCCACATGCAAGAACATCTTAATTCAGCCAAAGTGCCTGGTGGATGATGGCAATAAATAGCAAAAAAACATCCACAGCAAAATCTGATTTTTTTTTAAGATGAGAAATTCTTTACTTTGTGAAATTTTTACTAATAGTTTGCTGTCAGTAAAGGGGATAACAACTGAAATAAAAGCAAAAAAGAAGAAATAGTGGAATTAACTGTCACTAATTTGTTTGAAGTCCATGAAATTAGGAGTATTACATCCCAAGAGCATGAGGTTTGCAGCCCTGAGTGTGGGATAGGGTACTGCAGCATCCCTCAGAGCTAGGGCCATGGATGGTGGCCAAAAAAAGAAAAGCTAAGAAACACATAGTAAAACCAGGAGTCTAAGCTCTTGCCTCACCAGCCACCTTTGGGACATTTTTAGTTCTTCAAAGCCTGTGTACGATTTAGAGTTAAAGCCTTTTGCAATCTGTGGCCTTGTTTACAGGGGATCACACATAAACATGACGGGTTTGGCAGGAATTTTGGGTGGGTTTTGTTTGTGTCTAAATATCCCTCTGACGTGTCCGAACCAGCCAACATTATTGTTATTTCAACTAAGAAATAACTTCATTACCTGGTAATTAAGAGCTGGACAACCAGAGGAATGCTAAACATGCTCCCAACACGAAATGGGCATATCTATAAAGGGGTGAGATCATTTTCATCATTTTATATTTATGTCAGTTTTTAAGGCACTGAGGTCACCTATGCAAATTCCCCGACTGTTAGCTTAAGCACAAAAAATATGCAGAGGCATTAATTTGATAATTTATACTCTTCCACGAGTCAGTCATAGAAAGAGTTGGTGGCTGCATTTGTGAATGTCAAGACTGTAGAAAAACAAGTCAGACAGCAAATATAAATTAAAATTATGAAGCGTGCAATGAGAAATACTTTGAAGGTGGTCCTGTTTTGAGCTGAACTTTATTTCTCCTATCTCATAGATACCAGATCAGTATTTCTGTTATTGCAACCAAACTCCAAATACTTATCAGATTCTGTGAATTGGGCTGTGGAGCTTCACGGACCCTACACTTTCTGTAACAACCTACAGATGAGTCGTATTTCATCTTTAATTCATTTGAAATAAAGTGGCTGCATGACATCACTCTGACATTTCCTAAGACAGTAACAGCTAGCTGATGTCACGCACATTCCAAGTAAATATGTCAAAATATATTAGCTAATATTTTTATCTGGACAGCTATCAAATTAAGTCAACAGAAAAAAAACTAGGTTGAAAGCAAACATTTCCATTTTTACAGTCAGTCTCGAAAGGGAAAGAACAAATTATTTATAACACTGCAATTTTTACATGCAGGCAAGACCTTTCTCTTTAGACTTCAGGAGAAAGAAAACAAGCAGAGTATTACAAGCACGGCTTATTTTCAAGTCTGCACAAATTCCAATTTCATAGGTGTACAAGCTGGCGTTCCACCTAGAAATGGGCTAAGTAGCACTTGGCGTTTTAATGTGAACATGGTGAGAGCTTGGGAGGAAAAAAAAAAAAAAAAAAATCCAAATGACACTTGCAGTGGGTGTTTTTGCAGTGACAGACACCGCTCCTGCCTCTCACACCCCGGTCCCACCATGAGCTGCACACAGAGGTATTGGCACCTCCTCACGCTGGTATTTCACCCAAGCCTCAGAGGCAAACGGCAGTGACTTTGCAAGTCTGGGGAGACTCACTGAGAGGAGCCTGATCCTCTGCCACGCAGCCTGCTACAGCTTTAAATAACATGTTTTTTCTGCATTATTGACACATTTGTCATAGGAGTCCATGGTGGCGCAGAGCGATGCCCATCTCTGGTCTCCACCTGTTGCACTGGGGCAGGATCCAACCCCACACCTCCAAACCCAAGCAGCTATTGCCATTTTATTCCCATTTCACCCTTGGCTTCATCCCAGGTTTTGTTGCCAGAGATAAAGCCCTTAAGGCTTTAGCGTGAAACCCCTGGTCCTGGGCACAGGGGACAGCAAAGGCGGCAACTCAAGGGGGACCCTCGAGCCCTCCCTGACCCAGCTGCTTCAAATTTCCTCGAATTCCTGCAGGGCCGAGGTTTTCCATGTTCACTCTCCGCCCAGAGGCAAATGGTTAGTTCCCAAAAGAGTCAACAGAACCTGTTTTGTTCCCAGAAAATGTTTACAAATCAAGTTTGCTCCAGTCCTGCAACCAAGAAACCTTCACGGGCAGCTCGTGACTTGTGTTGAGAGGAGAACACAGGAGAACATTAGGGACCTGACCCCACCTTCACATGGGCTTTCCAGGACAGCATCTGATCTCTGCTTACTCTTTGGCTCCTGAGCACACGACCACTTTTCTCTAGTCCTCGAGGAAGAGCCACAGAATTAAGCAACCCCCTGCAAGAGAAATGAAGGACGCAGTTAGTTGCCAACCCTGACAAAAAACATCTTCCTTCCCGATTCCCTGGAGTCATCGTGCCATTCACAGAATTTACTTTACTTCCCAGAGACCCTTTGCCCCGGGAACACAAAGAGATCAGAGTCTTCATGAACACCCACACCCATAGGGTGACCTATGGACATCCCATGTCCTTGCTGACTGTCCTTCCTCCCTCCTGAGCAGTCCCTGGCAAAGATTCAAGACAAGCGTCTAGAAGTGGGGTTCGGGCTGTAACATCTGTCGTGGGAGTTTGGAAAAGAACGAAAGGCTGATGAATCCATTGCCCAAGAAATTTGTCACTTTTAGAAGTGGCACTGCTCGTCCCAAGCTGGGCTATCAAAATGATGTGGCCCGAGACCCTCTTGAGCCTCCCAACAGTCCTGGAGATTATAAGCACTGGAAAGAAGACATAAAACAATGCCAGGGCCTACGACAGGGTAAGAGCATTTGGCAGCAAGCCTGGACTTTCATTCTCCCTGGAGAAGATCTGTTGGCACTTGTGCTGGAAAGCGATGAACAAACATTTCTGCTTCTGCAGCATTTCCAGGACGGAGGGACTGAGAAACCACTCTGCAGAAAGGACTTACTCTGGGGGGTGTTTTGCAGATCCAGGAAGGGTAGAATTTGAGATTCGATGTAAAACTGACTCTATCAAGGCCACAGACAAATCACACTCTAGTATTGAAGTGACAAACTTGTTCCTTCAGTTTCTACTCATTTCTGCAGGATCTAGTCTGCGATCCTGAGGACCTAGAGGGAGGAGGTGTCCGGGGAATCCTGCTGGCCCCTGGGAGTACGTCTAGTGAGTTTTCTATTGCAAGATGATGGTAATTAACAAAATTAAAGTTCCCAATTTCCAATTAAGATATCTGTTATGACAGTCAGAGTGGCTGAACACACACGCTATGTTATTTCAAGGAAATTTTTGGCCAGTTTATTTCTGACACAGAGACAAATACTTGTGTTCACACCTTGTGCAAGGCAGCTGGAAACTGGCTGTCCAGCAGAAGTCTCTGCATTGCTCCAACTCTTCTCCTATGAACTCACAATGCTTCAAAGCACTGTTTATTCCTCAAAAGCTTCTCCAAAGCAACTACATTAAGTAAATCTGAAGACTCAAAAATGTGGCTGGTCAAATCCTGTCTCTCCAATTTATCTGAAATTGATTGGTTACCAGCACCATCAGTAAGGCTGATATTCATTAAAAATCAGCTTTTCAGTTTCTTGTCAGTCTCTCTTTGAGACTGTATCAGTTCTCTTTCCCCCTGGGACGTTGCCCAAATAGTTCCTATTCCATTCAAATCCCACTTTACCATTTACCACAGAAGAAAAAAAGCAAGAAGGAAGAGAGTCCTCTGCGCTCTTTGGAGATTACAAGATGAGAACATTGCAACAGTTCAACAGTGAAAGGGCTGGGTGGGAAGCCCAAAGCCTGCTTGCCTGGAGAGGGAACAGGGGTTGCCAACGTGTCTTACCTGGCTACTTACTGAAATACTGATAGTAGCCAGCCCAGCCCAGCCTTGCAACTGGAGCGACTTGAACCCTGGAGAGCAATCATCCTCTTCAGGAGCTCTGAAAGTCCTCCTGGCTCTCAGCTTCCACAGACCCATGAAAAATGGTTCCTGGCTTTCACTGCATGAAACTCCTGCTCTGGGCTCCACTGAACCTCCAGGGAAGAAGTAACTTAGAGGATATTAGAAAAAAACCCCAACCCCTTGGTCTGAACCTGAGAGAGTATATAAGAAGATCCAATAAGTGATGGTGGTATTAAGGAAAAGGGAGAAAAGCAACACTGTGTTGAAGGCAAATTGAGAATTTGTGAAGAGAGAAGTCACAAGCCGCCAAAAGTTCAATATTTAGAGTTGAGCTGCTCCTGGCTCACCATTTAGGATTTCAAATTTTCACTTACTTTTCTGGAAGAAAAGAAATCCAAATAATAAAGCCTGGGTTTTGATACTGAAGGGTATGTCTATCTAGATCTTAATATAAAAAAGGGAACATTTTGTTTGAGCATTACAGCCGTCAGCATCTTCTCAGCTGCTTATTAATTTTTAACCAGAACTCTCCATAGCGCAGGCTCGGCCCAGTTTTGTTTGAGTGAAGCTGAGGGTGTTGGTACCCATGGGTGACCTTGTCCCACCGCACTGAGCTGCCTTGGTGGCCTCCGGTGGCCAAGCCAGCTCCTTTCCAATAAGGGAAGTCAAAGCCCCTTAAATCTTGGGAGAGGAAAAATTCCTGACAAATAACAAAATTTGGCTACCAGTATTGCAGACAGATTAATCAGCTAACATGGGTTTCCAAAATTAGGTGTATTTCTCTTTTGAAATCTGTTAAACTACAAAGATATTCTGGTTTTGATCCTGGGTTTACACATAGGTATTTTTTAATTTTTTTTTAGGTACATTCACCACAAAACCTGACTTCCATTTCTATGACTTCCAATTCCATCAAACTTCATGCCAATTTACTGCATAAATTGATGCAGCTTTGGAACTGAAAAGCTTAACCTAATACTTTAGATTAGGCTCAAAGTATCAATTGGTGCCTATATGAAACATCCAACAAAAAGGTCAGAAATCCTGTTTTCAGATGCAGAAACTTCAGGGGTGGATTTCTGAAGATGGGGAAACAGTATTTTGGTTTTGTTTGGAAAAGGATCCTGGGGATCAGGGTAAGGAACAGTTATTTATGAGGAAAGTACTCGAATTGTGCTGGCACTGATGGACTCAATCAGGGCAGCTGGCAGTCTTCATCCCACCAGGCTGAAAGAACTAAACTAAGAACAAAGATATGTTTCAAAAAATAATCATCATCATAATAATAATAATAATTAAAAAAAAATAAGTTTACCAGGAAAAAAGAAAAAGACAGGGCAGGAAAAAAAAAGGTACTTCTTGTTTCCAGGCTGATCCCAGTGAGACAAGGACTTCAGAAGAACGGAAAAGAGCTGCAAGTGCTTGAATGTTCTTAATGTGTAAACGCCTGGAACAGCCAAAGGCTTTTTGGCCAACAGAGAAAGGTGAGAGAGTCTAAGAAGAATCATATCCCACAATTTTGTAAGAAAATTAAAAGTACTATAACAAATAACCCGTCCACATTTAACTGCTTCATCTTTTCTAAAGCCAAATATGTCATTAATGTGCTTACACTAGAAAAATTGTAGCAATATGCTTCACTCCGAACCCTTGAAAAGAAAAGAAGTCTTTCTTCTTATTAAAGCCTTTTTGTAAAATGTATATATCTGTGGGCAGAAGAGATTATTTCTTTTACCTGACAAGAGTAAACGCTTCTAGATGAGGCAGCTGTAGGCATAATTAATTGCAGGAGGAAGTCTGTTTTCACACACCATCTATATAAATCACGGATTCGGGTCCATGTATTTTTAATAAGCGCACCTTAAAAGCGCAGATGAAATAAGATCACCTCAATATTTCAAAAGCAAAATTATTAAAGGCTTGATTCTCTTTCTGCCTAGACCCAGCATCTACTTTTGCTGAGCGATGGGTGTCTCTTGACATCGAATATACACGAAGCCGAGGGAAAAAACGTCAGGAGAACAGGAATATAATCTAAAGGAACGGCTACAGAGGAATCTCTGTATGTTTTCTTCTGCTGCTCCATCAGTACCTCTAGCAAATCAAAAAAGCTTGTTCGAGGTTTCTTTTGAATTTTTAAAATTTTACTGCTTTTCCTACTTTGTTTCTTTTGGGTTTTAATTAGTCATTTTTTCAACTAGTGTATAGCAGGAGAGTTTTCACCTGCACCTATTGTATAGCCCAAACCAATAAAATTGCTAATAGTCAGGTGTTTACAAAATCACTTGCAGGTGATGTACAGCAACTGCCAGAAAATAATCTGAAGCATGAGAAAGAGGAGTCCTGGAAAACAAAGGTTACTGGAGAGACTACTCTGAGGGCAGTAGGTTTAACTAACCTACTGGTACTTTTTCTTTTCAAGACTTTCCACCAGGACAAGAACAAGACCTGATGTATTGGTTTTAAATTGGAAGAGGGGAGTTTTAGATTAGATATTAGGAAGAAGTTCTTTACTGTGAGGGTGGTGAGGCACTGGAACAGGCTGCCCAGGGAAGCTGTTGATGCCCCATCCCTGAACGTGTTTAAGGCCAGGTTGGATGGGGCTTTGAGCAACTTGCTGTAGGGAGAGGTGTCCCTGCCCATGGCAGGGGGGTTGGAACTTGATGATCTTTAAGGTCCCTTCCAACTCTAACCATTCTATGATTCTATGATTCTATTTATTTTTACTTATTGTTTACATTTTCAGCCTTCTTCACAGACAAATATGTCTGTGAAGACAAATATTTATTTGTCTGTGAAGGCAGCTGAAAATGTAAACGATAAGTTAAAAAAAGAAGAAATAAAACTTCAGTCTTAATGTGATTTCTTTTCATTCTTTTCAGAAGAATGGAAACCACCGACAGTCAGCCACACCTCTATAAAAATAAAATATGTATTTCGATGCTGGACAAGCAGTTAATCTACAAACCACCTGTGGAAGAAGCTGCTGGGTGCTCAACTTTCACGACTTCAGTGGGCAGCTGACAGTGCCCAGCTCTTTGCCTTTTCAATCACAAACCTTTCCTCTGCACACGAAAGCAGCGCAAGGGTGGCAGGTACTGCCCTCCTGCATTGGGGACAAAAGAAACCAGAAATATTTCCTGTGATAACAGGCAGCACTGCTCGCTTCTCAGCCCTTGTCCACCTCTGTGATAAAGGAGCAACCACTGACAAACAGCAGCGCCTGGGTATTTAGTCAGGAGCAGTGATTTAGTCGCCCCGCTGCCGGAATACATTACTTACACACGCATATTTTGAGCGGGCACCAGAGGAGAGAACAAAAAAAAACCTTCCTTTCCTCTTCTTCCCCCCATCTTCTTCAGTTTTGCATGCTAATTGTCACGCTCGCACAGCTGAGAGATTCCATCATGCTGGAAAAGCTCTTCCATGCTGTTTTGCCAGCACACTTCGGTTCTGCCCTCCCGCATCCCTGTTATTCCAAGCCTTTGCCCTCTCCTGAGCAGCCGCCACCGATTGCGCTAAATTGGGTAGTGGTTTTGGAAGTGAACAAATTGGGACTAGAAAAAGACCCCAAGCTCATTTTCAATTTTGTTCCGAGTTCCTGCTTGAACTCAAGTACTCAGGAAAGCAATAAATAGGCCAGGGCCATAGGGGAACAGCACTTGATGTACATTTGGGTCAGGGGCTACCACTAGGATTTCTTTAGAAATCCAGATGATATTACATTAAGGGAGGGGGGGGGGGGGGGGGGGGGGGAGGCGGAAATATATACATATATATATATATATATAAATTCAAACCACAAAAAAGTTTTGCAAGGAACATTTGGGCGAGTCACGCATGTGATACTGACTGAGACACTGCAATAACAGGGCGAGCAGCACGGCAAAACAGATCAAAATGGTATTTAGAAGAAAGTTTATTTTACCCAAACACTTCCACACCGTAAGCTCACCTCCCCAGGCGTCTCCCCTTCCCCTTTAAAACAGGTATTCTGCACTTGTACAAACTATTACTGTGAAAAGATGGGAACTGATGAATACCTTACAAAATCTCTATTTTAGTCAGTAATAAGTCAATAATTTAATAGCAAAATTTCAGTCTCTGTCATTATTATATAGAGCCTTAAACTGAAGCTGTTCTTGAATTACCCAAATTTATTACTATTGTACAATTACGCAAATTTACCAATCTGCCTGTCCTTTTTTTGTTATTCTACCTTGTCCAGATGCCTACCAAGGAACATACTGATGCAAATTAAGGGGTTCTTTTGTTTTTGTTTTTTTTTAAACGAAAACTTTATTAATCCTCTGGAGTCTGGCAGGTTGCTTAGTTCAGGTTTGCTTTGCTTTCCTCATACACAGGCTGCAAAGGATTCATGTTAGAATGAGCAATTTCAGCTTTGCAGAGATATTAGAATCTCTTCATTTTAGAGGGCTCCAATTACTTCTTTCTTAAGGAATGCTTAATGACGATGCATAATTACTAGTATGTGAAACACTTCTATGGTCATTATGGTCTTACCTGTTGAAAGAACAAAGGGGATGCTTTGGTATTCCTACAAGTAGACTTGATTAATGGAAACAACAAGCGACCGCTGTTTATCTTGACTCCTTTCATTCCTCCACGCCTGGGCACTGCTTATTATCACCCACTTTAGAGCGAAAGAAAATGATAAAAGGGTTCTTCTAGTGGAATGAATCATTCAAAAGAAATGACAGAAGAATACAAAAATAAAAAAAGCAAGAAACATCCACCTTTGCTGTTAAGGTCCCTCTCCCTTTACCCTTCGGGGACACCCTGGTGGTTTTCATGAACCTTAGATTTCCTTCCAGGAAGAAAAAAATAAACAATCAATAAAATCTCAAATTGTTTACAAAATTATCAGAGTGGCACAAAAACTAACCGGAGATGCTTATTTTCATCTTCTTCCAGATCCTGCCTGTATCACTTCAGCAGGCTGTTTCGCAGCCCTTTGGACAATCCGAAATACAAACACTGGGTTAGAAATGATCAGTTCAGGAAACAGGGATGACGAGGCTTAGAGCTACGTTATTAAACGAGGCCAGAAAAGGTATTTTCAAAAATGTAATTCTTGACAGTAATACAATACCTGATACTGGGGGGAGTTGCATGATGTGTTGCCACCTTGGTACAGAGGGAGAAAACTGTGGAAAGGCAGCAATAAGGGTACATAAACCAAACACTCCACAGCCAGCTCACCCCATTAAAATTAGACATTAGAGTGAATCCCATCATCCTTGAAATAAAGCCTAGAAAGTCACCTGCCAAGGAATTGGCTAAGTCTTTCTTTAGAAAGCCAACAGAAAGTTGGAAAAGCCTGCACGTATCTGCATCTGTGTTATTTGTTGGCATCCAAAAAGACCAGGGGACCCTGAAAAAAGGAAGACCTCTTGGTCCACACAGTCCCAATTGTTGAGGCAGGCTGCGATGTTGGTTTTAGATCTGCAGGCAACCTTTTACCTAAACAGAGAGTTTTCATACCTGAACAGAAAGAGTTTTCATTACATTAGATGTAGGTCACCAGTTTATAAAGTCCAGAGTATCCATTTACTGATGGGTTTCGTTCATAGAATGGTTCAGGTTGGAAGGGACCTTAAGGAGCATTGAGTTCCAACCCACTTGCCCTGAGCAAGGACACCTTCCACTAGACCACATGCTTAGTCCAGTGAAACACCTCATGAAGTTGTAACTTTTATTTTATATATAAAAAAGCACCTAGCCAGAAATATTTGTCCAGGTTCTAAATGAATGGTAGAAAACCACACATGGCTCTCCAGTGCTTGTCCCTACGGACACACCAGTGACTTTGCCAACACAACTGAGCCAATAGGAAAAGCTTCTCCCGCGTTTCCACCTTGGCAGCATCATTGTGGTCTTGGAGAATGACATACGTTGGACAGAAAAGCTGAGCTCACTTTGTCAGACCTTTGGCAACCCAGAGTCAGAAGCAGCAGAAGCTGCGTTCATGCCATGGTATGTGTAGCTTTTGTGTCTCCCAGCGAGCAAGGCCTGCAAAAATCACCTCTTCTTCTTGATATCCAGGGCTCTGTCAGGTACGGATTGTAAATGAAATTAAAAAATGACAAACTGAGTACAAGTTTTGGCCCTGAGAGACAGCCAGCACATTCCCCATCATGTATGGTACCAAGGGAGCAGAGAAACAGTGTAAAAATTCACCATGGTTGATAACTCCTTCCTGCACGATGATCAGTGACCACCACGGTGGTGGAGAAACCCCTCGTGAGACCTGCTCTGTGTTTCATTCATAATCAACATCACAACAGATTTACAAAAGGTAGAAATGAAATATCCCAATTGCACAGAACACAGCCCCTGGTTAAGAAAGAAGTTTGGAAGCCCCACCTTTGAACAACCACGAGCACACAGGATGCAGCAGTAAACAGCAAATATTTTGCAGTAGTACTATCCAGTCCTGATGATAATAAGAGAAAAATGTGGAGGAGAAAAGGAGAAATGAAGACTTTGCTGGTGTTACTACAGTCATATTCTGTTTCTCTGCATATAAGCAGAACTCTGCGTTTTCAGTCTCTCATATTTCTGTGTTTCAATTGAAGTTTCAGTGCCGGTCAGTTAAAAAAAATCAGATAAAAATCAGCAATTGCTAATCAAGCTGTATTTTCTTATCACGGACATTTATTTGCTTGAAACTAATTTACTTGAAATCAGATTGTGAGGTGGAAAACACTAAAAACTGCACCTATACGTGTCCTGTTGTTGATGCAGTTGTGTGACTGAAGCCACGTCAGGATTCCAATAAACTAAATCATTTCAGTTTAACAAATGATGGCAGACAGTATCTACCCCAAAATACTGCGTGGCTGGTTACCCACTGCCTCTCTCCACCACTCCAAATTAACTCTCATTATTTCTCAAACACACCGCCTAAAATGATTCCTAGAAGGGCTATTCTGTGGTCCTGAGCATAAAACATAGGTATTTTGCACACCGAAAATCACTTTTTTGTCTTTGTCCCCCGCCAGGCAGACGTTTTGCCTCTTTCCTTCCTGCTCTTCACAAGGGAACTGGTCCTTCCAAAACATTTTTAAAAAATAAAAGACCTGGAAAAAGGGATTCACTTTCCAAGAGTTATTAGAAAGTTCTTAACACATACTGACTTTTCTTAATTACCAGATCATCTGTGCCATGTTTTTGTTCTGTGTATTTGTACAGGTAAAAGATAGTGAAAAAGCTAACGAAAAGCCTCTAGGTTTTGAGGCTGGAATTGAAGAGGGGCTCCAGGACAGGAGGGAGAGATGCCGGGAAGGAAAATAAAGCATCCTAAAGCCTTTCTTTTTTTTT
>VXBW01001718.1:1063083-1102562 GCA_013400375.1 Thinocorus orbignyianus
AAAAAAAAAAAAAAAAAAAACGAGAAAAAAACCCAAACCAAAAAAACCCCAAACCTAGAGAGCTCATTCAAAAAAGAAATTAGTGAAAAACTTTGGTCGTCTCTCATCAGTGAAAACTGATTTAGTTATGCAAATTACTGCTATGAATATTAAACCACTGATGAAAGGTTTTTAATGAAGGGATCTTTTGTTTTGGAAATGCAAGGGTATATGCTTTAATTTCTTGCTAATTTACTGTTCTTTGATAATGTTCGCATTTTCCCCAAAGTGACTTCACTGATGGGTTTAATACTGTGAATAGAACTACAGGCCAACAATACTGGTTTTGACAAGCCTTCCCCAGTGTAACTATAGATCATGATTTGCAGCCCCTTATGCACAATTCTATTAGGGTGAATTTTGTCTACAGGGCTTTCCATGAAATGAATTCTCATTTTAATGTTAGCCTCCTGCAGTTTTTAATTTTTAATCTGTAATATGAAATTGCAAATTTTACAAACATCATTTGAAAAAGCCACTAGGACAGAACCGAATGCCAAAGTTTACATATTGCCTAATTAGACTGTTATGAGAAGCAGCTTATCAATGTCAAGCCAAAGATCATCAAAAAATCCAATTACTAATTTGAAAAACACATATATTTATGGGTTCATTTTGTTTAATTTGCATCCGATTAGCTTAATAATTGTTTAAAAATTGTATTAAGGTTAATAATTTTGGTTCGGTTAGCAACACACCTGGGCTGCCGAAGTGGTTTAACAAATTAGTTGGCCGCCCTACCTAGAATAAAACTCAGCTGTAATCTTTTTCCATCAGAAAGCACAGAGAACTCATTACTCAAATGACAAGGCAATTTTAAATAGGAAAAGGTATTAAATCTGCTCGTAGCTGTATCACGGGTCAAACGTTATGGAGGAAGGAGCAGTTCGTGTGTGGTCTCCTGAACCTTTCTTGGAGGAGGCACCTCATTTTCTGATGCCATTTATTGTGTTTTTAAGAAAAAACATCCTAACCTGGGGCAGGATTTTGCCCTTTAAAAGTTGGCATTAAAAGGGGACTAACTGTGCAATGCAAAGGGTTTCCTTCTTTAAAATAAATTTCAGTGAAACTTTAAAAGTCTACATTTATGCAACGAATAGGTCTGTGAAATAGGTTTTATGGCTGGACTCAATGCTCTTAAAGGTCTTTTCCAACCTAAATGATTCTCTGTTTTTATGAAATAGGTGCCCCATCCAACATTAATTCAGAATTTTAACTCGTCACTCTCCCGTTCTGTCCTGATCTTGCCTTGGTGAGGCCAGTGGTGCCCTCAAAAAACACCGGGGCTCGCCAAGAGGGAAGCGTTGAGTCTGTGGACAATCCCCATCCTATGGAAGATAACAAACTGGGAAGAGGCAGATTGGGAAGGTGGTGGCCACGTTTCACCAGGTGACATGAACTGGCCTCTTCTCACCATGGTAGGACAAGCATCTTGGCCTCGAAACTCAAAAGTCAAACTGGATCTGTGACTTCCATTATTAAAACAAGAGCGTGGTTGAGAAGGGCCAGCTTTTGCCTGAGGATGCTCGTCTTTCCCTTTAGTTAATGGAAAGGAGGCAGCTTCTCTAGAGGGTGAATGAGAGCAGAAACCCAGGCTTCAGTGCCCTGGAGGAAGCGCCGTGTCTCTGCTGACTACACAGGGATCTTGGGAGGCAAGTCTCCCAGTGATCAAATTAGTATTTGTGCCTGCCTCCATCCCTAATTGGTATGAGGTATACTAGCTAACGAACAATATAGAGAGCAACGAAGGAAAATGGAGAAATATTAGCCGGTGCTAATTGGTGGTCTTGACTTTGTTGCTAGTAATCACACATGTTTTAAGGGAAGGGCTAGAAAGGAAGGCACGGACTCTAAAAGACACCACCAAAATCCATGTTTACACAGTGTATATATAATAATTATCTGATTGTATTTTGGTAAATTGACACACTTGAACTTCAACAGCTGTAAACTGCTGTTTTTTCTCCTGGTCCATCCACCAGGTAAGACTGCTGGAAGTCTCAGTTTAAGTCGTAGATGTAGTTGCAGGCTCTGACTGGAAACATGCTCTCGGTGGGTTCAATTAAAAATTATTTGGCCCTCGACTTGTCTTACGTGTGATTTCTGACAAAGTGATCTCACCAACCCTCGGAGGGGGCTTTATCATCTTCCACTATTTAAAATTAGGTCATTTGGAGCTTCACGAACATATGCAAGGTATTGAATACAAAGTTCATGCCACACAGTTTTGGTTTGCCAGTGGAACACCTTCTCCTACAAAGAAAAAGGGCTCATGACAGCGTGAGACTTACCTGGTAAACGGACTTCAGGTAGTTAAGAAAAGCCCAGTGTTCAAATAACATTTACAGCTCTGATTAGTTGATTTTTAGGAAAATTTGTTTCACCTTAAGAGCAATAAAACCTGCATCTTTTCCTGGTCTTCGTAGACACTGAATTCCAAAATACTTCTAGAGCTGCAAAACTAAATATATTTGAGAAAGACGTAGATGCAGCTCCCTCTGAAAGTAGCAGGAGAGAAGACCACCGGTCACTTCTCTGCCATGCAGTAACCATTTACATTTAATTACACTCTTCTACATACTACAGCCTGGAAAAGACTCTTAATAACTGTAGCACATCACAATTTCCCTTCCACCACACTAGCACTTTTAAAACTGTCTTTTCCTAAAAAAATATGATACTCTCACTGAAGAAAATTACAGCACCCAAAATCAGATGTACCTGAATACTGAAATACTTTTTTTCCTCCCTATGTTTATCGGGTGTAACTATTCTTAACTCTGAATTTTGATTGTAGGTCTCTGAGTTCATAAGGCATTTATCAGGGAATATAATTTTCAGTTTACTTTCTACACGCTTAAATAGCACATTTTCTTTCCTTCCCCCCTCCGCCAAGTATAAAACATGCAGTGAGAAGGCCTGTGTTTAGATATCAAGGAACATAAATCACAGTTTTCAAGTGAGGATATAGCCACCTTTTCCCAAGTGGCAAATAACAGAAAGACCATGTACAAGAATAATACCCAGTTTGGACTGGGATGGGTAAGTACGTGGCTTTCCACAGGACCAGCACGATTTTTACTGGGTTCCAGTTAAAATTGATACTTCACAGTGAAAGTTAGAGGAAAGTTTTACTCATCACCACTCCTGCCACCTATCCTTAGAAGCTGTGGCTACCAAACACCAGGTTTGCACTACAAGAGCGCATTTTAGCCACATACCATGCTGCATTCTACTGGAATTGAAAAATTCCTTCTTTAAAAAAAAAAAATTCAAACTGTACTTTATTAATACAGAGAACTTGCTTAAACCCATAAAAAAAAAAAAACCCACAGATTTTTCTTAAGTTTTCCAATACACTGATGATTTTTGATGCTTATACCTATTGCTGCTTACTTTATCTTACACAGAACTTCGATGAGAAGTGACCATGACAGTGCTTGGCACAGACTGACGGGTACTAAAATCCCTGCTAGGCACTGATAGCGACTCCTGTGGACCATAAAAACCTATTAGTATCTATCCTGAGTGTTATAAAAAGCTATCAGATAACCCGATATACCTGCCAGTTAAAATTCCAGTTGGGTTTTCATTACCTTTTTTAGTAACGTAAAAGGAAAGGTTACTTCATGACATGTTCATCAAGTTTTTTTGCCTCCACAAACGGAAACCTTTGAAGCGCATGTGCCTCTAGTCACAGGCCTGAGAACACTCCCTAATAATGACTTTTGGAGATGTACGTAACCTCACATGGAATTATTTTTAAAAAAATTTTTTAGAAGTCCCACCTGCCTCCATTTTGGGGTTTTTTTTGTGACCTCCTCCGAGTATCAGCCATAAATTATATTGTAAAGGAAGAGGGAAGGAAGCCGAAGTGGGAATCTGTGGAGACAACCTCCTCAAAGATCATCAATTACCTGATATCTTTTAATCTTTGAGAATTGCCTCCATCAGATCTCAGCCTCTGGGAAATTATCAAACCTGAGAGTGTTTATGACTCGGCATCAAGGTTAACAACTACAATCACATGCCTCCCTCCAAATAGCATCACACCTTGGTGTCGAGCCAGGAGAGGAACGCCATGGAAGGATACAAATTAAAAGGTGGAAAATTCAAACCACTACAAGCTTTCTTTCCGCACCTCATGTAATTAAGTCAAGAAACTCCTTCAAGCCGAGAAGTTACAGCATTCAGAAAGGATTTGGGATACGAAAGAGAACGTCAAGAACAGACAGAACTGCGGCATTGGTTACAACGCAGGTTTGAAATATTAAAATCCAGTTTTGTTGTCAAGAATTTTTTTGGAAGGTTTTGAAACCTTCCATGACAATCAAGTTGCTTTTCCAACCTTATTTATAGAATGGAAGTAGAAAATCCATATATATTTAAAAAGCCTGGAGATCAAATTTGGAGTACACACCTCGGTTCTCAGAGTGAGCTAACGTGAGAGTCAACAGCAAAGGAGTGAAAATGCCATCAAAAGGCTGCTTATACCAACCCTCCTGGATAAACAGGGTAACATCTCCTGCTGAAACGATAAACACCCCAGAGGAATTTAAAAGACATGTAGGTCTGGCACCGAGGGAAATGGTTTAGAGGTGGACTTGACATGTGAGGTTTTCCAGTTGGGCTTGAAGATCTTAAAGGTCTTTTCCAACCTAAACAATTCTCTGATGCTAAATACCTTCAACAGTCAGCTCTCTGTATTGAAAACAAGGTTTAAAATATTTATTTCTTCTTCACTACCGCTTCACGATTGCTTATGGAGTCTGAATACTGACTTGACTAAAAGTCAGGTCTGAGAAGGTTCTGTGGTCACGTTTAATACGGTGTGACCATGCTCCTCAACACAAAAACAAACAAGAAATATTCTCTCTGTATGATCATTATCCTACTGTTTCCACATAACATTTCACTTAAAAGTAATACAAAGTAACAGCCTTTTAAAGAGTATATATTATACCATTCCTGAAAAATATATTGATCTTCTCTTAACATACTTGTCAGTCTTTCTGGAATATTATTGTTTCTTTTGGACAGAAAAAATACATTTGGTTTAGTCTTTCATACTGAAATATTCAGATATATCGAATTGAAAAAACCCCGTGCTGTACATTATTTGGCATTACCTGGTTTCTCAGGCTGTTCTTTCCCCCGTCTCCTCACCCTCTTTGCTTTAAAATAAATGCTTATGAAAGGCTGGCAGTTACAGGTTTGGGTTGTCTTTTTTTTAAAATGTTATCTGACCGTAGATGTTCACCACCACTACTTAATTCTCTACTAACTTTTTCCATGTATAATCATCTTTTAAATAGATTTATAGATATAAAAATATGTATTAAGAAACATGTAAATGCACAGATAGCCATGGATAAATCTACATGCATTTTTATGCATCTGCAAAACCCTAATTCACTAAAAAAATATGAAAAATAATTTATTTTTTACCATCATCAAACAAAAGCTTTCCAGGACATAGGCATTAAGAGCAGTGAAGTATATATAGAAAATCACAGTCAGTCTTTCAAAATTCCCAATCAAAAAAACCTAATGAGGTGGGGATAAGCAACACACTATCCGGGACAGAAAAGCTTTACTGCGGACAAACACATCATGACAACATTTGCCTGACACTTTGATCCCTCCTGATCTGAAGAACTGCAAAAGCTCTTCCAACGCTAGAGGTCACCTATTTCTCCAGCTTTAATTTTCACATTATGCCACTGAAAAATCAGGCAAGTGTTTCCTTAAATGAAATATAAACTGCATCCTATCAACAGTGCACTAAAAAGTTAGTTGCATCTTTGCTGCAATCGCTTACAGCTCATGCTCCGGGACAGAAAATGATGCTGTAAATGCACTCCCAAAGGTTAATAAATTGAGGTAGTTGATAGTTATAAATACCTCCTCGCAGAGCATTTTACAATTTATATCAAGCACGAGCATTACAGCATCTTTGAACTCTTTTAACGCAGTTTAACTTTTACTGTATTTCAATTTTATGTTGAGAAGCTTTGCCCAGAGACCTGTGTTTTTCCCTGGAATACTTAGTTACCGTAAGACTTAGACAAACAGCCTGGGTTTCAGCAGAGATTGTGGCAGAGTAAAAACAATCGTGATTCGCATCCCTTAAGGTCTCCACCACCCAGTATCTTCTGATTTCCAAGGAGTCTTGTTAGAAAAGAAAAAGTCAGAAGTTCTTTACCCGATTCCTCTATCTGCCCAAATGATTTCATCTTTTGTCAGGACGATCAAGAAAAGCAAAACCCTACCAGAAACAAATTTAAAAGAGAAAGAGTGAAAGCAAAGCATGACAGTTTGGGAATTATTTTGTCAGCTGTTTTGCAGCTCCAGAGGTTTGTTGTTTTTTTTAAACTAGGCATTAAATTTCCTGAATAGGCATATATATCTGGCTGTTACTAGCATTTCTAATGTACAGAGGATATATATTTTGGAAATATCAGCAAGTTCCTGAGAGGGCCTGAGAATAGGTGTAAACTCAAGAGATAACAAATGACACATGGTATGAGATGACAACCACACATTAACACATCTGCATTTGTCAGGAAAGTGTTTGAGGGAAGCTTAACTTCATTTGAGACAGTTACCTATACCTGAGAACAAGTTGTAAGGTATTTTTTATGTGCTTTCTTATAGAAAAAAATCCTCCCGGGTTTGCATTTTCCCTTGTTACAAACTGACTGTGAAGTTTGGCAGATGAAAGCATCGCTTCCTTTCTGTCCACCTGAATTACTAGGATGCTACAGCTCATATTTGTCATTGCGAGATGGTTCTCCAAAACTGACATTTTCTGGTACCAGCTCCCAAAATGTCCCAAACTGCAAATTTGTGAACCACTGGGGTCTTACCTTGTAGTGCCCTGAGTGCTGGACTGGAGCAAGAGGAGATGCGTAAAGGAGTTTTGGCCGATGGATCACCATTCAGTTAAGATTGAAACACACAGATATTAAATGTATAAAGTATTAATTAGATAGTTAGTGTGGTTAGAAACTGAAGTAACAGAAAACAAGTTATTATCATTCATACTGTAACAGCTCTAAAAAGTTAATCTCATTCAGCTGCATTTCATTCAGCTAGAAAAGAGCTGATATATTTATTTTGTACCTTGGAATTTAATCCACAGCTAAAAATCCAAACTAGTATTTAATGTTGTGCCTTGCTTTCATCAAAGGGAATCTTATCATGGGAATGTAATTCCTTATTTAACTATTTTCTCCCTAAGGTCATGTACACATCAACTCAAAGCAGGCCTCCAAGGACTGAGGAGTTTCAAAAGTCTGGCACTCTTCCTGTCAGTGTCATTAGGACTAGGGGGGCTGTTAAGAATAAAAGGACAAAAGCATCAAATCATCTTTTGGATGCAGCCACTTTCTCGTGGATTGGAGCTCAAACTAATAAACCTGAGAAGCTGCAGAGGAAGCTTCGCCACTCAGTGCTCATTATCTAAATGAGAGAAGATGGTGTGACCCGTTACCATTTTAAGAAACAGTGGCATGTGATTAAAACCAGAGCATTTTTCTCAGAGCAATTGCCTTCAGCAAGATTTTCTGTTGTTCTGGACAAACAATCCTGCCCTCTGCTTTTAAGACTTTAATTTATCATTAGGCCAGAAATCACTGCCTTGACTAACTACAGAACGATATCAAAGACCAAAAAGTGAGGTGCAACCACCTGCACACACTTGGTTCTTTTCTAGAAGTATGAGAACAGGGAAAATCCACAGATGTGAATTCAAAAACCAGCAGGGCTCACCTGGAAGATGGGTATTTCCTGCCTCAAGAGGTCGAAGCATTACTGGATTTCCTCTTCCCATCCACGTTTCACAGCAAAGGCTACGGAGCCAAACCAAGAACTTGCTGTTATTGCTGCAATCAGGACGGCCGGGCAGTAGGAAACAAGTGAGATGTAAAGGTGGAAGCTGAGGAGCCAAAACCTTCCTTCCTTCAGAGGGATCAAACAGCCAAGAGGATGCCACAGTGCACATAAATAATTTCTCGAGGAGCTGTACACCAAGGAAAAGGAGAGTTCTCCAGACAAAAACATCCTCTGCAACAGAAAACACTCAGATGAATACAATGGCAAATACAGCAACGCTCTCCGAGTGGATTTAGCTTGATATTATGCTTTGTATTTCATTTTCTCTGGATGTTGGAATTTAATCTCAGAAAACAAGGGGGGATAGTTCTAGGAAGCAGCCAGAAGGGGGTGACAGAGCATTAGGTTCATGGAAGGTGGAGTTTTGGACTCTGTTCTGCAGTTGGGTAAACAGAGCCATCAACCAAGAGCAAGGGGAAAGAAACCACCCTTCTGTAGAGCGAGAGGAAACCAGAGAAGTTCCTCATCCTGCCGGGAGCTAATTTAAATATAGATTTAATAAAACAGGTACCATTGCTACAGAGACCAGCTTCAGGGCAGGTAAGACTGCACTGGGGAAGGGATCTAGAGCGAAAAAGGCCAATGAAAAGCCCTTTTTTGGCAACTTTCTGAAGCTGGGAAAAGCCCTGGGCCTGTGCTGAGGGCTGTGAGCTGGTGAGACAGCTTGGGCAGAGCCAGCCCCAGGTAACAAGAGGCCTCCGGGAGGGCTGGGCCTGTCCACACACCAGCTCATGGACAAGTAAAGCTTAGTCGGGGGTGTCCCTACGACTCTGGGGAAGTCAGACTAGATGACCTTTGGAGCTTCCTTCCAGCCTGGATGTTTCTATTATATTCTGAAAAAATCTTGGAAATTTATAGTCAAGAACTACTGCTTCAGCTGCTATAATAAGACGCACGAAGCTACATGACGTGAAAGTTAGGAATATCCCAAATCTTGTGCCATAAGTAATGAAATATTCTGGGTAAATGTGTTCCTCACATTTGGAAGGCTTAAAATCACAGCTGGAGAAAGTCTTCTCAATCCTCTAGCAATAACCAGCACCCTAAGCTGGTTCTAATCACAATCAAGGCTTGGGGGTTGCTATTATTTCCAGAAGAACGGACCAGAAAGCACATAACTACAGTGGAGCAAACACAGGCAGGAAGCAACAGAGCTACTTTGAAAATATTACTCCATCTACAGCATCTTACACTTAAAAATCTACAGACTAGAATTAAATCTAGAAAAAAAATTAATAGTAAAGCCCATTATAATATCATAACATGTCCCAAGCATTTCAAAAACTATGGACACAGCACAACTCACTCACATATAAAAACAACCCAAACAATTAACTTAAAAAAAAATTTCTTCATATTTTATCAAACCTGAGCTCTGAATGCTCGGACAGCATCCAGTGCATTTCTCTCTTAATCTGACTATTTTGGCTTTCGAAGAATAAGAACAGACTTCCAAACAAGAACTTGCTCGAAAAGGCCATTCATTATCATTCCCAAAAAGAAGAGCTGACCAAGAAGATCTAAACAACTTAGAGCTGAGCGGGTTGAAGGGACCTCTCAGATCCACCCATCAACCCAACACCAACAAAAGCCGTAACAAACCCCTGCCCCTCAGCACCACCTGACTGTCTTTCTGTAGAAACACCTGTAATTCATCATAAATTTAACTCTGGTCTTAATACCACACAACAATTAGGTGCCTGAGGTGGATTTTCTCCCTTTCTGTATGTAATACAGTAAGAGGGAGCTGCAGAAGACCCAGGGTATGCTCTCAAAACTGTGCCACGGGGCTAGAAAGAATAAAACCTTGAAATACACTTGTCAGAGGACAGTAATTACACTTAACTGTTCTTAAGAAAACACACCAAGTCCCAAATTGTTAACAATTTTAATGACTTACAAATCTGCACTTTTAAGTACAACAAACTTAAGTTGTTTTTTAAAAAAAAAAATTATCAAAATTTCAGCATAATTCAGTCAATTCATCTATAGGTTTTTAAGGAATATTTACAGAACTGGAACAAAAAAAGAAAAAAGATTTAAGCAGATTACAATTTAAGCAGAAAATAGCTTACAATTAAAGTGGCAGTAAAGCAATATGGCTTCCTGACTGCTGTACTGATTAACAGAGAAAGAGAAAGAAAAACTGTTACAGAAAGATTTATTTTTATGTTTGCAGCTTTGCACAAGCACCCTGTGGTTTAGGACCCACTGCTCATCGACAAATCTATTAAAACAAATATCTACGCTGTATCTGTAAACACATTAACAAATGTATTTTGCTATCTGCTGCAGTGATGGCTTTACAAAACCTGAGTGCAAATCCATTCACGCTAAAACCCCTGCAATTTCAATTACTGAATTCATTTAAAAGCTGGTTCTGTGACTGTCAGGACTATTTTCTTGCTCTTGCGCTTGCTCTCGTGGTTGATCTTGTCCTCCTGTCTGTCCCTTCAGCAGCCCGAGCAGCACTCACAGCCTCTCTGCCGAGTTCTTCTTTAGTTTTGTTTCTTCTTCCTCTTTGTAGCACTCTGTTTTCATCACTCTCTATTTGTACACACACACACAAAAATTAACTCTAAATTTGTATCATAAATCAAACATTTTATACAGAATTCAATCCTGTTACACTGGTTTTAAAGGAAATGTCCCTTCTGACTACATTCCAAAGATTACATCTATGAATTCAACAAACCAGTTACAAACCCCATCCTATGCACATCCAATATCCTTTAAGAGAGATCCCCAAGGACTTACAGCTATTTCTGAAAGTAGGTTAATGAGAGCACCAAACCCAATTAGCTACCATTTTTGCTAAAATTCTTTCTACTGCTCTGCAAAACTAAAACATGGTCAACATCGAAGAAATATCCTGCCAAAATTTAGATATAGCAACTGTTTCCTGGTCCAGATAAAGCTGGAAAGTCAGGCTGTTACCAGTAAGTATACGGATAACAAAGGATAGTTAAGCTGCTCCAAGAGAGATGCATCAACCCAAGCACCAAACATAGAAATTGTCACTAAATTCCATGCAGGGTGGAATTCTCTCCCCAAAGAGAAGCCATCCAGGCAGGTAGTACAGCATCAGAAATAATCCATCATTTAGTAAGTCAGTATATTCAGTTTCAGAGAGCAGAAAATAGCAAATGAAAGAAAATTCAATAAATGAAGACAAGATACCTGGCAAAACAGATGTATGCATTATAGGAGGGTAAGCATATGCAATAGAAAAGAGAAACAAACCAAAGGGCACAGACCAACCACAATAAAGTTTTTAACACATTTTGGCAGGAAATTCCTCGATATGTAACTCTAAAGATTCACTGTTATTTCCACTTGTGTATTTATTTGAGAATACTTTTGAACTGTGTCATGATAGAATTTAAAAACTATCACATCAAGCTGAAAATTCCAGGGAATATTTGCAGTGTCTGCAGCAAGAGTTCTATTGGCTTAGGGAAAGCAGAGCAGTCCAGGAGGAAACAGATGGAACTTTTCCTGTCTTTCTAGCTCAAATACAACTTCAAGCCCTTTAGCATCAACTTCAAAAAAAAACCCAACTGATGACTTGTAAAGTCCTCCAAAACCTAAAGACATAAAAGCAGGAGCTCTGAACTACAATTTATTGTTATGGATTAAGCAAGAATGTATTCTAGAAGAGCACGAAGACATTCTATTACTGTAACAGAGGAAGAACATATGTCATATCCCAAAAACCCAATCCCTTCTACTTAGGAAAAACATCTTGTTTATATAAGATTACATAAACCCTATTTTACTCAAGTCTTCTTGCTATCCTGAAGAGCTCTCTATATTAGGGCATGGCAGCCCACAGTAACACCAGAATTCTGTACATGTTATTATTATATCTATAAATAACTGAGCTATACTTAGAAAATAGACAGCAAATTCTCGCCTCACCTGATTTTAACTTTTTGGATGCTACATCATCTGCTGGCAACTGACATTTTCTTTTGCGAGAGGTGGAAGTTGCCTGTTGAACAGGGTTAACCTCTCTTCCAGCCTGATTATTGTTTTCGGAACCAGTGGATCTCAAACACACATTTTGAGTTGCTGAAGCGTCATTGTTTCCTGACAAGTCACAGTTTTTATGGCTAGAAGCCAAAGTAGCTGCCTCTGATGAGAATTCCACCTTTTTCTTTTTATTCCTCAATTGCCTTGTTTTTTCCTGGTGTGAATTACTTTCTAGAGTTGTATCTTCACATTCTTCAAGAATCCTCTTTTGATCTGTGCCTTCAGGTTTTTCCCTGACAGAAGTGACACTAGTTTCTTCAGATTTGGAGAGAGCTTTTTTCTTTCTGCCCACTCTTGACAGATTTTCTTTTGCAGGTGGAGCTACGTCCAAAAGTTCACTCTGCTGTTCTTCAGGAATTTTGTTCTTACTGTCTTCTAGCAAACCTTGAAGCGAGGTGGAACCAAGAGCCAGCAAAGCAATTGTCTGCCTCTGGTTCCCTTCTGAAAGATTCATTTTTTCTTGGGAAGCAGAAGTTTGCAGAATTAGCTTTTTTGCTTCCCCATTATTATTCTTTCCACCACCTTCTTTTGACAAGCCCTGTTTTCCCTGAATAGAACTCATTGTTTCTATCAAGACATTGGTTTCTTTCCTTCTGCCTCTTCTTGTCTGATTTTCTTTTACAGATAAATCAGAAGTTTCCAATGGAACATTTTGATCTTCTTTAGGGGCTTCTTCTCTACCACCATCTGCTGGCAAACGATGTTTTCCTCTAAGAGAAATGCAATTAGTGGCATGTGATGCCTGAGCAGTTTCTTTCCTTCTGCCCCTTCCTAATGGCTTCTCTTTTGCACAGGACACCATTTCCAAAGGTATGTTTTGTTCTTCATTAGCCCTCTCCTCTTTCTCATCAGTTTCTGATGAGTCACGTTTTCTCTGGAGAGAAGATGAACTTTTTGCCTCTGCTGCTAGATCAATCTTCTTCCTTTTGTTCCTCCCTGATGCATTTTCTTTTGCCTGCAAAGTTTTATTTCCCAAAGCTGGAGTCTGATCTTCTCTCCCAGCCATCTTTTGATCCTCACCTTCCAGCAACCCGCGTCTTCGTCTGATGGAAATAGATCTAGGTGCTTGTGATACTGCAGCAACCTCTCGTCTTCTCCCTCGCCTCAGCGGGTTGTCTTCTGCTGAGGGAGTAGCTTCCAAACCCGAGTCTTGCTTTTCTACAAAAGCCTCACCTTTACTGTGATCTGCAATTGCAGAACAAGCTCTTTGTGGCACGGAATCAGTTTGCTTTCTTCTGCTCTTCCTTATTTGTAAAGAAGAATCTTGTGAAGTAGGTAAATTAATTTTCTTTCCAACCGTTTTGGAACTGGCTTCTTGGAGGTCAAAAATAACTTTTCTGCCTCTACCTCTTCTAAATGCAGCTCCACTTGTTGGGGCTTGATCCTCTTGCAGGATTTCATTTTGGTTTGGTTTAAGTGTTTCCTGTTCATTTCTTGTCCGCTTTGAACGGCCATGTCCAACAGTGTCACCGTTTGTAGCAGGTACTGACGCACCAGCTGGGTCCTTCTGCTCCTCTGTGACTTGGTGTGTATCCTTGACACAAACAGAGCTCAAAGAATCTTTGAGACAAGATTCATCCACTTCTGCTTCTGACTTCAGTTTGGGAGCAATTAGTTCTAGGCTGTTCACATCTTTGACAATTTCATCAGGCTTTTTCTCCAAAGAGCCGTTTTTGCCTCTCCTGCTTCTAGTTCTGTTTGTTTCTTGTACTGCACTTCTGTTTGCTTCTGAACACAAAGCAGTAACTGGCATTTTGTTTCTCTCTCCAGAAGGTGACTCTGCCTTTAATCTTTGAGTCACCTCTGCTGGATTTTCCTGAGCATTTTCTGTTTCATCTCCCTGAGATACCTTAATCTCATTTGTGATGTTTGATTGTGTTTCAGGATCAGTTTCAGATGAAGTTTTGGTTTTCTGAATGTTTTCAGTTTTCTTTTCATCTGCTGCCCCGCAAACATCTGCTTTCACTTCAGGTGAGTGCTTTCTAGCACTTCTTAAAGACTTAACTCTTTTCTCCGTTACCTGTATTTCAAGTTTAGTTTCATTTTCAGACACTTCTGCTGAGGCAGTCTCAACAGCTTTGTCAGAAGACGGTTTATCTCTTTGTATCACCTTTGCTGCTGGGTCTCTATGAAGCCTCCTTGTTGTCCTGTGAAGGTCCTCTGAAGGAGCTTCTTTAACTTGGTGATTTTTAGCTCCTCTTCTTCTTTTAGGTGGAACCGGTGGTTCTGTGTTTTCTACTTCTTTTGCCCCTCTAGACGTCTTCCCAGGTGACAGCAGCATTGCTTCACTCTCTTCCACATTAGATTTGTTTTCAGGTTTTTTCACACCTGTTTGCAGCTGACAATTTTCATTTTGAATGCTACTGGATACACTCACTGTCTTCACAGCTGAATCAACTTCAGTTTCTAATATGTCGTTGATGCCATACTCCTGCAAAGTCTCTTTCATATTCGCAAGTTCTTTTCGTAGCACTGAAGCATCTTTGCCACAAGACTCAAGATTCTCACTTGGATGTTTTAACTCCTTCAGTTCATTCCTTTTACCTCTTCTTGTTCTTTGAGGAGCTCCACATGGTTCCACAAATGAAACAGTTTCAACTTTTTCTTGACTAGGCTGCTTTGAAATGATTTCTTCTTGTACGCAACGCTTTATTCTCCTTCCTCTTCCTTCATTTTTAACAACTGAGGGTGAAGTATTGATCTCTCCCATCTCCTCTTGGGTGCTCTTTTTGCCCAGACTTTGCAATGCTTTTAAATTTGTATCCTTTTCACACTGCTTTGCTGAAGCAGGATGGACTGTTTTCCGTGGCTGGCCCCTTGTTGGTCTCCGAGTAGACTGGTCTTTGCTAGTTGATTCCTTCTGTTGAGCATTTTGGCCTTGTGAAAAATTTCCTTTGTCTTCTACAATAGTTTTTTTTTTTTTCCCATTCAAAGTTTTTACATAGAAGAGAGCACAAACAGAAGTTACATATCACTATGGGTAATCGAAGTATCTGTGACTTTTGATTTTCCTAAAAGTATTATCTTGCACATATAAATCATGCTTCATATTCTTAACTTTAAAATTAATAAAGAAATAATTATTTTAGCCAACTCCTAGATTAAAGGCCAGGCTCCTGACCGAAGATGTTTCGTTTATTTGGTAGGTAGCATTCACAGGTGTAAGCTATGTTCTCTAAAGTCTTTGCAAAGAAAGGTAATTTGAAGTGGAGACCTTAACGTCAGGATTTTTACTGCAGTGTCACTTCTGCAACAACAGAATTCCAACGCCTGGTGTTCTCTAAGGACAATTGCCCAAATACCAGGAGCTACTTGTGCTTTGCATGATATATTTTTGAATTTTTAAAATGTATCTTAAAACTTCATAATAACATGTATTACCTTGTATATTCATTATTTCTCTAGTTAAAGCAAAAGTATTTGTACTTACCAAATATCTGACTGGAATCAGTATCTTCTTGTTTAGAATCCGTATCGTTTACTGATCTGACCTAAGGGAATATAAAAGATAATCAATACATGCACATCTGACAGGACAAGAAATAACAGAGCCAACCAATACAAAATTGTTGTGGAGTAGTAGTTGAAGAAAGTCTTATAAAATACTTTTTTCTTTAAATGAAAACCAACTTAGTTTTGTAACAGCATCCGTTATTTTAAATTAACACACAAAATCAAACTTTATACTTGCCCTTTGATCCAGCGTAGCAGTTTTTAAAGTGAAAGATAAAAAACACTGCATAAGGTTTAAAGAAGTATTAACTACATTGGCTGAGAAGTGTCTAAATAAGCGCTGAAAAGGAATTAGGGGTATTGAAGCCAAATCATTTAAGTATTTCATACTGTTTTTATGACAGTTCTACACTGATGAGCACTAAGTTCAGCGATACTCAACATTTTACCTACAGATCTGGGAACCAACATTAGAAATCAATATGAATAAAATTCACAAAAGACCAGAGAGATGAAGCCGTGAATTTTAAGGTCAGAATGGTCACTCAGAGCCAGCCCCAGTAACTACTCAGAGCCACGGTTCCTTCAAAGAAAATACATATTAACTTGATTATGAAAGGGAAGGCTGAGAAAGCATCTGGCTACAGTTTGTAAGTAATTTAAAGGGTGCTTTAAATGTAACAGGCACGAGTGACCAGAAACCAAAAAAGAATGTTCAGGCTCAAATTTGTGATGTCTTCTAGCAGGGGGCATTCTCACCTTACAGTTTTCAAATCAACATGAGGTGTTTTTCTACAAGTTATCTCATGAGGTTATGGGCGTGACATATTTGAAGTGTTGTAACACCCAAGATGTTACTAGGGGGGCCTAAGAATTCATTTCAATCACAGGCTTCAAGGTCTGAATACATTCCTTCCAAAAGCTAAAGAAAGTATTTTACCTTAGTTTCCTCTGGTATTTCAAACATTTCTGTAACGCCAACATAGTCCACTTCAGAATCTGAACATTTTGGTCTGGGTTCTGCCATAAGCCTTTGCAGACCCACAAAATCATCAACCGGTTGATACTTCTCTTTTGGAGTCTTCACTAATCTACTAAAACTAAACATATCTTCTATGGGTTCAATTTTTTCCTTTGGTGTCTTGAAAATACGGCTGATCCCAATCATGTCTTCTACTGGTTGATATTTCACCTTTGGAGTTTGTGTGATTACAGTATCACCTGCCACATCTTTCATTGCTTCCCTTTCTTGTACTGGAGTCTTCAGCAATCTTTTAACAGCTTCTTCACCTCTAATAGGTTCCAACTCTTGTTGTGGGGTCTTCATGAGCTGCTTGATGCTCGACAAGGCCTGCACAGGCTCCACCTTCTGCTTTGGGGTCTTCATAAGCTGCTTGACGCCCGACAAGGCCTCCACAGGCTCCATCTTCTGCTTCGGAGTTTTCATGAGCCGCTTGATGCCCGACAAGGCCTCCACAGGCTCCACCTTCTGCTTCGGAGTTTTCATGAGCCGCTTGATGCCCGACAAGGCCTCCACAGGCTCCACCTTCTGCTTCGGAGTTTTCATGAGTTGCTTGATGCCTGACAAGGTCTCCACAGGCTCTACCTTCTGCTTTGGGGTCCTCATGAGCCGCCTGATGCCCGACAAGGTCTCCACAGGCTCCACCTTCTGCTTCGGGGTTCTCATGAGCCGCTTGATGCCTGACAAGGCCTCCACAGGCTCCTTCATTTGCTCTGGGGTCCTGAAAAGCTGCTTGACACCTGACATGTCCTCAACTGGCTCCAACTTTTGCTTTGGAGTTCTCCTTTTACTTCCTGATTTTACCTGACATGCTTGTTTTTCTGGAATCACTGACAAACAATCCACACTAATATTTCCTTCCAGCACAGCTTCTCTTTTTTTAGGAGTTTTTGTGGATACTGCATCAAACATGGAGTTTAGAAACACCTTGTCTCCGAGTAAATTACAAATGCCTGGACTATCTTGTTTGTGTTCTGAAGTGTCTGAACTGTTTAACGGTGACACCATCATCTCTCCTGAAATGAGTAGTAGGTTTAGGTAATTTGGAAAAAGAACTAAGCAGAAAAGCCAAGTATTCTAATTGCTGTATAACTAAGTAAAAGTGGATTCAAACAGCTGGAAACTTCTACAAACCAAAATCCAAAAGCATGTATTGACAACTGATATAGTAATTAGCTTTGAAAAGGCACAGCATACACTTAAAAAAACCCTGAGATTTGATTATTTTTATCTTATTTAATCTGATATAAAGTTAACGTTTGCACTAAACGTTGGCACTAAAATGACTAGCGGTGAAGTTCTTTTTATTGCAATTTCCTTTGTGATTTAAAGCAATACCAGACATATAGCAGAAATTTTCCCATCAAGTGCAGAGTGGGACAGTCACCTCCCTCAACCGGCTAGCGATGCTGCACCTGTTGTACCTTAGGACACAGGTGGCCTAGTTTGCTTGCCCACCAATTTGAGGAAAGCACTAAATAAGAATAAAAGCTGGTAATGACACCTTCAAATGGATGAAGATCACTAAGCTAGTTCTTCTTTTCAAAAAAAGAACACCCCACTTCTAAAATTATGAGGTTTGTTATGCCAAAGTTGATCTTTCACAACATCTGAAATAACCCCAACCACATTTCAACTATTACTATTATCATCTTAAACATTGGAGAATTTAGTCAAGATTTTTCTTGGTGTTTCAGTAGATGCTTATTTTTGCTTAATTCTCAAGAAAACAGCTTTCATTTCGAGAATTCTGAGCTAGAGACACAATGACTGGAATGTATTAGCAAAAGGTTATTAGGTTATTAGCAAAAGGTGCACAACGAAATACCAACTTAATACAAATCTTTCTAACCTGACACTTTCTTAAAAAAATTTTAAATAGAGTTTTTCTGCGAGATTACATAAGAACTCTCCCCATCATGAAACTGGATTTCGATGTATCCACAAACAACTGATTAAGGAAGGACAATGCTTCAGCACAAGACTTGCCTGAAACAATACTTCAGCATCTTTAAGTTTCATATCAAACAGAACAAATAAAAGAGTAACACCTACTGAAAAGTTAACTGGAACTACAAGAATATCATTTAATACCTGATAAAGTCAATGTTTCCTTTTATGGGTTCCAGAAGGCTTCACCTCAACCCACTGAGTGTGCCCAAGCTGAGACTACTGTCTCAAGTAGCAAACACCCCATTATCCTTAAATACACCAAAATATTCCCCTTCTTTTCAAATAGAACATGTACCAGACTCTTCAGGAGTGTGCAGTTCAGAAATTTCCTCTGCAGAACATGTTGGTGTGAAATCAGTCTTCCCAACAGTGGCCAAAAGTAATGATTTTCCACTCTTGTTTTCTGGAGTTTGAAACATTTCAGTCATTCCTATAAATTATATTCAGAGAAATGAGTCTATGGTTTGACAGAAGAACTTCAGTTGGTAAAGTGAGCAACACACTTTAAATAAATAACTAAATAAAAAAACAACAAAAAAAAACCCCACAACAGAAAAGAAAAGCCAACTTACCTGTGAAGCTTTCATCCATGTTCATATTTAGCTTCAAAATAGGATTTTTTACCACTTTAGGGGCACGTCCAGCTATTCTGACTGTGGTGGAATAAGCTCTACCCACAACTATCGTAGCAGGTGACTCGGCATGACCTGTACTAAAATGACCTTCTATTTTTCTTTCTGGATTCTGCAGAGGAGAAAGAAGGAGGGAAAAAAGTTAGTAAACAAATATTCCTTTTAGATAAAAATCTACATTTCTTACACACTGACAAAAACATCAAGACCCATTTAACATCATACTATAGAAAAATACTGACAAGCTGTTTTGGGATTATGCAGAAACAAAGAAAAAGAAACATGGGGAAAAAAAGGGTATACCTTTAGTGACTGGGTTATCTTCCTCAGGGATCTTCCTTTTTGGACACATTTTTTAACGGTCTTTGACTGTGGTCTTGCAACACCTAATTTTACCACTTCTGCCCAAGATTTTGCAACTAGAAAACAAAAGAGAAATAACAACTTTGCTTCCCAGCTGTATAAATGGAAGTTCACAATTACTTCTTGATGATTCCAGTGGATTTGCTGCAGTCAGCCATAGGAAAACGGTTGTTGCACTACCTGACAACACCTACCATGTGCTGTGAAATGCTTCCAACCCAAGTTTAGCAAGTGTCCAAGAAGACAGTATGGCTTTCCACAGAAAAGCCTCAACAAAAAGTTTCCTACAGTGTCACACAGATGTTAGATGCTAGATCTGAGTCCTGACCCAATTCTGTCTTCAGTCGTTTTGTAAGGAAATATTTTTTCCCAACAGAAACTTGCCACGAGCCTTACGGTCTCATTCATTATTATACCTGAACTTTTCCCTGGTGGGACATGAGATTTAACATCAAAGAAACGGTTTCCAAGTGAAACATATCCAGCTTTTCTTTCACCGCCTTCCCAAAGAATTTCGTTGTCAAGAAATTAGTTATTTATACTGCTTACAGTATTTAGACTTACAGACTTTCCATTATTTTTCTTACATCACCTTCTCCTTATAACATACTCTGAAAATTCTCAAAGTCTGCAGCTATTAAAATGAATGGACCCACTGAAGCTACTGAAAAAAAACCCACTTATTTTGATAAAAGACTAACACCACATTCTGTTGTACTGACCAGGAAATATTGTGAAGGCTTCTGATTTTATCACATCGTATAACAATGATTAGACCAATCCCTGGGTGAATGGTGGTGTTAGTGGGAAGCTTTAAATTTGATTCTGAAACAGTCAAATTGACTTAATTTACAAAAACAGATGCCAAAGACAACTTACCTTTACAAATCTTCAAATATAAAAATTTCAAGAAGCAGAGGTCCCCTATCATATTCTTTCCAATGCTGTTCAAACTATTTTAAACTAGTGTTCAACATTCAAATTTAAATGCTCACTTTTAAAATATTCAAATTCTAGAATTCACCCAATTCTAGAATTGTATCAGTAATATACCACGGTCAGTGGTTAAGTGCAGTCCAGTCCATGGACAAAGGTTGTGAAGTCTGTATAAAAAAGTGTACTGAAGCAAGATGGCTATAAAGCTCACATTTTCATACCAAAATTGCTGTAATTGATGCAATTCACTTTAGTTCAATACTACTTGGGGACTTGAAGAATCAACTAACTTCTCAAAAATTATCTGAATTCTACCATTTTTCAACTTCTGAACCTTACGATTTATGTTCTAAATACTTTAAACAAGCTTTAGTAATTTGCTTCACAAATACAAGAGAATGTAACACTTTGCAATTCCCTGTTGTTCCCAACAAGTCCAACCATCAGAAACATGCCAATCACTCAGTGGCCTCTACATAATGAAATAATAAGCCTACTTCAGTTTTGTGCCTGTATTTTAAAGCATTAAAATTGACATTAAATATTAACTGCTGAAACAAACCTAGTAAATTGGCACTAGAGGCTCCACTTCTTCTTCTGGCATTGAGAACTGCTACAGCCCCACTCCTCCTCTTCATGGGTGTGACCTTCAAAGCAAGTTGCGAATTTCTCCTTGATTTGTCAGATGTGGCCGTTAAAACGGTTTTCTCTTCTTGGTCAATGTGAGGAGACTTAGGTGTTTTCACTCGGGCACCATTTTTCTCCTCTGTATTCATGTCTTCTGCACCAACATCCTTCTCCTCTGCAATTGGTAATGGTGTCGTGATGTGAGAAATAGAGAAACGTCCTTTTCTGTAAGGTGCTGGAGAGCCTGAAGTAAATTTAGGCATTGCCTTCCCAGAGGAAGGGGACGAGGCAGTCGGGGACTTTTGGGCCAGCAAATTTTTTGGTGACGTTTTTTCTTTCTGCAAATGTTCAAAAAGGTCCCGGAAAAATAAAACAAAAATAAATATAGATAAAATGTTACCACACATACCTGAACTATATAAATGGCAATCTCTCTGACAGTAAATGCAGTAGTATAAAATGCCATCATATCATTTGAAAAAGCCTTAAAACAAGCTTAACATTTAAATTTCAAAACAATCTCACAAAACACATGCAATTTCAATTGAATAAATCAACTAATTATATAATTCTACTTCAGTCAAAAGTTTTGCTCACATCAAGTACACCACACACATTTTAAATAACTTAAACAGCATACGTTTTCAAACTTGTAGCCCAACTACATTTCCATATTCTTCCAACAAACTACTGATCTGTTTTCTGTTATTTTTGGTAAATTGGAGCTTGCAGACGCTGCTGCTAAGCACAGAAATATAGCTCTGCATCTGCATGAGAACGAGCAATAGTATGAGGTGAATAAAAACACACTTCCTGCATGAAGACATACACAGGGTAAGCTGAGCCCTCTCTTAGAATGGAGAAGTTTAAAAAAATGCTTGGCAAATTAAGATTTGCCAATTTTAATTTGCAATTTACATTCACACTACCCACATAGGCAAGGTTCACTACTATTTGTTAATGAATGTTTAGAAATCTCTTGAAGATTCTGTTCACGTTAACTGTCTTTGCAATTTCATTAGTCTTTATGTTTACCTGGACTCCAAAGTGAGCCTTTTTCAGCACAGCACGAGGGGAGTTTCCAAATGGCAAGCTCAGTCGCGCAGGAATTGCCCCTTTTTTAAGGGGCGAGTTGGGAGGCAAACTTTTATCAAAAAGTTCTGGACTTAGGTGACCACCAAAAGACACTCGCTTTCTTTTTCCCAAAGGCTGAACCGGCACATCACCACTTTTCCTCTTCTCAGATACTCTTCTTGTCTTGCCTAAAAATAACAATTGAAAATATTTCTGTCTGTCCAAGAATCCAAGTCAACATTTTAACTCACAGAAACAATGGTGCATTTTAGAGTTGGAAACATATCAGAAGGTAACTTACCATGAAGATAAATAAATTCAATTGAGCAAACTTTATTACACATCATTGTGTATTTTTATGATCAATCACCTTTACATGACAAATATGTTAGAACTAACATGTCAGCATGAGTTCTACGTTTTAGTTAAGTGTAAATTTTCTCATAAAAACACTATGAGAATTTCTCGAGTACAAAAACAGTGAGGCTGGGAATTAAGGACATTTACCTGAGTCTTCTCCAGCCAAGTGGCCAGAAACATTCAGTTCTGAGACAGGCTCATTGTCTTTCAGAACGCCAGGGCTTCCAGAAGACCTCTTTGATGACAATCTCCGAGGCGTTTTAACACTGGCATCTTCCAGATCTTGCTCCTGATGATCCCCCTTCATGGTCAACTCTTCTTTAGCTCCACTGTCTTTCCTGCCTGTCATCGCATCATGATGCTCTTGACTGGTATTTGTCTCCAAAGCTTTTTCCGTCAGCAGTCCAGAAGTTCTTGGCCTACCTCTTTTTCTTCCAGACTCAGATTTCTGACCAGCAGGACATTCCAGTTCTGATGTTAACTCTTCTGAAGCCAGTGTCTCCAAATGGACACTTTGGTTTGAAAACTTTTTGCTTCGCCTGTTACTTCTTCTGGGACTCTTGGAATTAGGAAGAGAGGTAGGAGTTTCAAAACGTCCCTCTTTAGAGTTACCAAAGTCTGCCTGATCACAAATTTCTTTCAGCACTTCTTCTTGTACAGGTTTTCCCAGTGTATGTTGTTTACTACTTCGTCTTTGTTTCAAGCCTTTATTTTCTGTCAGAGGCAGCTGGTTGAGGCTATCATTTTTGCACAATGACTCTTCCTTTTGAGTTCCAGCCGAAATTTCTGAAAGAGACTTTTTTTTCAACGACACACGTCGTTGAGTTGCTGAAGTATCAGTATTTAAAGGATTCATCCCACTAATTTCTTTGGTAGGCGGTACGAAAGGAGACCGAGGACTCTTCCTTATGGACTTTGGTGTAGACAGAATATATTTATCAACTTCAGAAACGTTTGTGGTGTTAATTGTTTGTTTCAGTTTATCAAATGCTGTTGCAGAGCCATCCATTCTATCTGCATAACCCAAGCATTCTATAGAGCACTGATTCAGTAAAAATGCTGCATTTCCATCATTCTCCTTGCTAGATTTGGGTGTAACTTCAGTACCTTTAGATTTTTCTGCTGCACTCATCTCCTTATGATCCTGCAAGTGACTACTTCTACCAGTATCTCTTGACCCCTCCTTTGAAACAGGAGTTTGAGGATGTCTAGTGAAACTCTTCTTGGTTGCACTTCCTAATGCTGAGCTCTGATTAAGTTCTGAACCGACTGCTTCTGGCCTCATTGTTATTTTACATTCTTCAATATTTTCATTTCTGCCTATTTCTTTTCCCTTCGTCAGGCTTCCCAGATCACTAACACAACTCCAAGATGAAATCGGAGCGCGTGGCTCTAGCAGAACTCTCTTAACGTCTTCTTTTGCAGCTTGTTGAGATACACTTCCCTGTTGCAGAGATTTGTTCATCTCCTCTTTCAGCTTTTCATAGAGTTTACTAAAGGGAGACATTTCACTTTGCTTTTTAATAGATTGATGTATTCTGTGTGAAGACTTGGTTGTTTGTAGTTTGATGGGTAAAGCTTTGGAAATACTTTCCTCTGTACTTTGTTTATGTTCATCAGCATTTTTTTCTTCACACTCAGCATTATCTACAAAGTAAGCAAAGCAAAACAAAAAGTAATACAGATGCAGAGTTACCCATAAACTGCAGAATTACAAATATGAGTTCCATAAATACAGATAAATATTCCTTCCTTTCCTCTCTTAAGACAGCCAGCCAAGGTCCAGGCTACAGCACTGTTAACAAAGCTCTGTTAACACTAACAATTTCTCTCGTAATAGAAGCATTAGTATTGAAATGTTTAAAATTCAAGTTGTAATCTGGAATTTATTCCATATTCAGGTAAGACACTTGGTGTTTCATGCTTTAGCTTTTCTTAAGAGTCAATGGCTCATATACAATCTTTCAGGGTTGCCACAAACAAATCAATGAGCATAGGATTCTGTAAGTAAACAGCCTCCATTTAACAAACCCTGTACCTTTCCCATGAAAGTACTGTCACTTAAGACAGGAAGGATGGGAAGGAGAAGTCGTGGCATTTAACTAGTCCATGGTCTCTAACTACCCACATTTAGACGCTCTAGAAAATTTTTACTGGGTCAACATGACACAGCTATTGCAAACTACAATTTCTATCAGCAAAATTAACTCTTCCTATGTATCTCCAAAATTACACCTGTTTCAATTTCTTCTTAGGAAAGAATACACAAGATACTGCATCATTTGCTCAAAAGGGATCTATTTCACGTATCAGTTTCAACTGGCATTTGTATTGCACTTGCAAAGCTACTGCACTGAATTCCCTTCTTAGCCACAATCTTCATAAGCTGGATTTGCACAAATCACTTGAAGGGATTTTGCACAAATCACACAGGGATTTTGCCAGTTCCAGGCTGTTACTGCCCATTTGTCAGTATGCAATTAAACTGATTTTTCCCGGCAGGACTTAGCTTTGGTAAATCACAGCATGTAAGTATGATAATGTAGTACATTGACAGAACGAAGTTCATTGTACTCAGACTATAAAGTCTTAAAATACATTTCTTTTGTTCTTTTCAATCTTGTTTTTCCTCTCATGCTAAGCATAAATTCAGTTAAGGGGGACGAATTACACGAAACCCCCACAAAAAAAAGACCAACCTGAAGCACGAAGACTTTTAGGTCCTGAAGGCTGTTGGTGTAATGATTCCACTTCTGCCACCTGCTGAACATGAAGAACCTGTAAATTTGTACAATATTACAGCAGAGCAACAAATGTTTCACTGTACACTGAAAAACACTAGATTTATAAAAGCTTATGCATTGTTTACTAAAAGCACTCAAATGAAATTCTAGAATATTTAAAAGTTTAGGAATGTTGACCAATACACATTTGAGGCCACAGAAAGCATGAGTTTAAAACTTGTTTTATCATTGAAATTATTAGCTCTCAAAGCAGTTGTAGCATAATATATACAAGCACGTTTGAATCCAGACCTAGTTGAGGATTTTTATTTAAATAAAAGAACCATAACATAAAGAACCCTAAAACTTTCAATAACCACAGTACTCACAAACTAACACTATCCTCTTTCAAGGAGAAAGTCTCGCTAAGAACACAAAAAAGAAACTAATGGAAAATAAATTATTAAAAGATAGGCTTAGTTTGATCTTTATAAATTCTAACAATAAATTAGTGTACCAGCACACAGAATAACAGGTTATTTCAGGGGGGGAAAAAAAAAAAAAAGAACGCTTATTCTCTAGGACAAACTTCCCCATTTAAAGTACAAGAATATCCAATGCCCATGCTCTGCATTTCCTGCAGCCCATACTCTTTGAAAAAGCTAAGAATTAATTTTTAATGGCTTACCTGTACTAGTAACATCACAGATTATTATGTGTCTATTACCAGAAACTGCAAGTCCAAAATTAATAAATTATTAATTGTTTAAAAAGTATTTATGTAGAGGAGTTTACTTGCATTTTTAAACAGCAAAGTGATCTATAGCTGAAAAATTGAATACACCAAGGAAGAAATCAGAAGAAGGAAATAGAAGACCATAGCACCACTAATACCAAAGTCTTGCAACAAATTGCCACACGATTACCTGCAGCGTTTCATCTTTCGGAGGCCTAGAACGTCTCTTTCTTGGAGTTGATTGGAGAGGATATTCAAATCTGGAAGAAGTATTTTAAAAGACCATCATTTTTTTGTCAACTAGGTAACTCATTTACTGTTATTAAGATAAATAGCCTAGTGATAGTTGTCCACTCCCAACAATACACACATAACACTTTTAAAGGCTTTAACTAAATGAAAGTAATTTCAAGTTTTCCCCTAAAACTGACTACACTTGAAACAAAATCAAAACGATCTCTCTAGACAATTCTACCTTTATTGCTTTAGCTTAATGCAGTATAAAAGTGGTAAGAAAAAAATATCTTTAAGCAATCCTGCCTTCTGAAGAAATTCTCTAAGACTCTAAAGAAATATGAAATAAATTGGATTAACTTCTGTTTCTGAAGATGACGGTTTAGTTTTTCCCATTTATCTATAGCCCTCTTCCATGTCTTCAAACAGCACGAAGAGTGAGCAGCCACAAAGCTGAACTGGTTGCCTACAGGATCCAGAGGTAAAAATTTTGTCATTAGCACATACCTGAAAGAACGATCAATAATGGTTAACACGTCGCCATGCTTCAGAGGGACAGGCTGCTGAAAACAACTACCGTTCAGCTGGGTAGGATTTACTGTACTTAAATTAGTCAATATTGCCTAAAAATAAAACAAACATTTCAGTAGCCTGCTGAGATGCAACAATGCAATGTGTATATCATTAAAATATGTGTGCCTTACCTCCTTGTTTTCATTTAATTCAATTTTACAATGTTCTTTTGAGACCTGAGGCAACTGGATGCGAATATCACATTCTGTTCTCCTGTGGGTGAAAATACAATCTGAGTTTTAAGATACACAAAAGACAGAAAAATGTGACTGCTATAGAATTAGGTGATCTCCCAGCTTTTCAGCTAGTAATGGTACAGCAGTGTGATACTTAAATTTGGGAATATGATGAAAATGAACTACCTAAGTTTTTCAATTGTGGTGAGCAATAACAGGAGTGCACTTTCACCTCAAATAATCCATACCAGAGAAAAATGCATGGAATACCAAAATTCTGAAAAAAGCAGTTAACAAACCAAAAGAAACCTGTCTATAATAGATATCCGGTGGTTTGAGATTACTTGTTTGTGACTTGCAAGTTGCCAGAGACTTGTGGAATATTAAGGCACTTCTACCTTCTTAAAACCTACCAGTAAGTGAAAGTTGGGTTTCTAAGTGTACAGGTTTGGGTTTTTGTGGTTTTTTTTGGTTTTGTTTTGTTTTTTTTTTAAGTTAATCTCTAATGCTTTTGCCATGCTGTAGGTCTTAGGCAGCAAAAATATCCTCTGTCATACCTGAGGTACTGTTCACAGAAGTACCCAACACCTCTCACTACTGCAACTGGTAGAAATTAACATTTGTACTGTGAAATATCATTATCTGGGCAGTTTGCTGAAGCCAAGCAACAGTATTATTGAGACTGGAACACTTCCCATAGACCCTCGGAATGGAACCTGATTCTGGATTGAATCATTAACTATTTAAGATCTCTATCAGCCAGTAAAGTGCTGAACAGACCTAGTTTATGAGAAGTAAAAACATTTTATTTGAGGTCTATTTATAGTAAGATCATCTAGTCAAGTCTTCACATATACCATACAGGCATACTAATTTTCTATTTTAATGTAAAATACCTGGATCAAGCTCCAAAGCCATTATCACTCAACTGTAGAAGTCAAATTAAGGTTCAGGATTGGAGAAGAAGGTGTAAGTTCTTATTAAGTTTTTATATTAACTCTAGATATTGGCTGATGTATTCCACTAACGAGGTTTTGGAGGAAATAAATAAATAAATAGAAACTTGAGAAGAGCAAGATGGTCAAATTCACGCCAAATACTTGGTTTTTCTTCACCAGTTATCTGGAAACTGTCTATATAAAATACCACCATCAGTTGTTGTTAACTCTGTATTAATTTAAATCCCTTCCCAAGATGTCCTTTGGCCAGAGACTTTAAAAAAAAAAAAAGTTCTGGCAAGGAAGGGCTAAAAACAGTAACAAAAATTAAGTTCAGCTTTCTAGTCTTACAATTAACCTTAGTCCAATATCCTCTTCTTTCCTCTGAACATCATTCACAAATAAACAAATATTTATTTTTGCAAATAAGTATCAAAAGACCTGCAGGAAAAATATCACCGATATTATTTTGATGTATGCAAGTACTCAGCTAGTTCTCACCTTCCAAATAAACAAGACCTTGCAGTGAGCGGAAAAGTAATTCCATCAGTCCCATTCCGTTTAATTACAACAATATTCCCAAAGAGTGGCATCCTCAAATGCAGATGTAAGGAACCTTACCTATAAAAGAACGTCAAAATTACTCAGCCAAATGAGACTTCACTTACTTATGAAAGTAAACCAAGGCAATTCTTTTTAAACTTCTGTCCAAGTGACATTTTCCAATGTGCATTGGAACAGTTTCAGTGCATTTGCAAGCTGCCTGTGTAAAAAACAGAACTATTTCCCATGCACAGTCACTAGCACCATAAACAGTAAGTTAATGGCCCTGCATTACTCACAGAAATTAATGTTTATAAAGACAAGAGCAGCCATCACCTGCTCCTGAAAAAGCAGTGACACTACTTACACATATGCAAATTTGCTACCCATCAGAGCCTCTGACACACGCTGTATTTCATCCCATAAGCAACTAAAACCTGTTTTCAGATAAATTGCCACTCCTCCTCGCCTAAATCCACGTCCTCTTACCTACATGGAAATTCTCAGACTTGATTTTAAAGTAACTAGAGACAAACTGACTGTAGTTGCACCCTCCTGAAGAAAGAGGAAAAGGCACCGGCAGGAAGACAGCTGAAAAAGCTGCTGAAAGAAGCATCTATAACACGAACCATGTAATATTGTACAGCTGAAAGCCTCCAGCTAAAACCAAGGGGCCTGATGCAGTTAAAAGCGACCCCTCTGAACTTTTTTGCTCGGTTTCATACGGTGAACACTTGAAAAAACAAACACACCCTAGGAGGAATCTGACAGCGCCTTTTAAGAACAGCCTTTAACCGATGGCTAAGAAAAAGAAGAATCTGTAGTTTTCCTTATCCAAAGCGCCCCGTTCGCAGTTGCCACCACCTCCTACAAGCCAAAACCCCAAGAGCTGCACAACCCGAATACGAGCTCCAAGGGGGTCAAATCGGCCCAACTCCCCTCAGACCCGCGTCCGACCCTCCCGAAACCCCCCGCCACCCTCGTTGGAGGTGATCGGGCGGATCGGAGGCGGGTTTTCTTCCCCAGGAAGCCGCAAACCCCCCTCAGCACTACATCCCCAAGCACAGCAGCGGGCCCTCAGGCCTCCTACCTCTGTGGGAGCGCTGACAGCCCGCTAAGGGGCCGAAATGGCAGCGGCGGCGGCGCGGCCCCCTCGCTCCCTCCTGTCAGCGCCGTTGGAGCCCTCTCCCGCGCGCGCCGCCACCTCGCACCCCGCACCGTATCCCTGCGCTGCCGCGCCCAAACAAAGCCACCGACCGAGGTACGGACAGCCCGGAGCCGCCGCCACCCTCACTCAGAGGCAGTTATCGCGGCTGAGGAGATTCACTAAGCCCGCCCAGCCAGGACAGGCGCCCCGCGGCGACGGGACTCTTTAGCCTCAGCCGGTACCTGGTCTTGGCGAAAGGAGAAAAGGAGGGAGGGAAGGAGCGAGGAGGCGGTTTGATTTGAAATGGCGGCGCCGGCCTGGGGGAGGGTCTGGGTCCAGTCTCCCGCCTTCCGCTTTCCCTCAGCAGGTGAGGGATCCCCTTTAGGGGCCCGCGTGGGCCTGGGCCAGGTTCCTCAGGGCTCCTGTGAGGGAAAGGAGGTGGCTGGGTCCTGGATAAGCTCATCTCTGCGGTTAATATGCTCGAACTTCAGGAGAACTCCGTAGGTCAGTAAATAAAAGGTACAAAATCGGCGTATAACGCTTCAGCATAACTTGGGAAGCCGCTTTCTAAGCGAATTTAAGAGTCTCTTATCTGTTTTCTGTACCGGTCTTTTGGTAATTAGAATAAAATACTCTTAAAAGTAAAAACAAAAAGAGGGGCGGGGCGGAGAAAGCAGTAGTAAAAACTAGGCTAGAATTTTAAGTCACCTTCATTTATCTACAAAACAACTGATTCCTACTTCTGCGCCCTGACAGGAATCTGTTACTGAGACCTGAATTTGAGAATCAGCAAAACAAACACCTCAGGAATGAAAGCAAACCCTGTGCTTGACGACAAGAAAAAAAGAAAGCAAAAAACTGGCAAATAACCAGAATTTGGTTCAGTCACACCAAGTGCTGTTCCTGAACAAGTGCACTATCCTCCTCCTCAATCAGGCTTCTATTTTTGATATTGCTATCATGTTTGTATATATTTAAAAATTAATCTCCAATCAATGGGATAATCTCTTAGTAATTAAAAATAACCATCATTTAAAAATAGCCATGGAGAGAAAGATACCTTTGAATACAATCTCAGATCAGAAACACTTTTCAGATTGTAAACGCTTTTAACCATAGCCCTCCCCAGAATACACGATATCTTTTTAAAATACTTTTAAAAATTTGTGCTGAAAAATGCAGATTATGCTGAGACTATACAGCTTCCATCTTTATGTTCCTATAGTTTGAACATTAGTACCAGCGGTCTGAAATTGCAAAATACAGGCCCCAAAAAGCCACATTTTATTCTCTGGAGTCTCTTCTATGTGATGCACAATATTAAGTTTTCAAAGCAAGCTCCCTCTTTGCTTTCTCATTCTTTTTGATGTCCAAGGGGAGTCACAACAGCTTTTGGAGTTCTAGAAAAGAGGTTGGAAGGTGCTGTTTTCAGCCCTGTGGAAAGGTATGGGGAAGTGCTTAAAAACCAAGGGAACAGAGATTTCCTGCGTGACATGTGAAGACTCAGGTGAGGTGACACCCTCTTCCCCTCCCCGGGGGTCCAGTATTGAGGGGGACAGGGAGCACGACTCCTCTTTTGGCATCAGTTTGCTCAGACTGGCTGAAACCTCACATTTTCAGGCTGTAATTCCACAAAAATCTAAGCCAAATTAACTTTTGTTGCTGGAGAAGTACATAGAAAAGAAATTTAAAATAAGCACAAAAACAAAACACTTCCAGAAACTGTGAATAATTTGGGAAAAAAGAGAGGGGAGAGCAAATTACTTTTGCAGGTCATATTTAAAATATACCCTGTGCAACAGACATAACTAAGTTTAAATTTGGGATATTTTTCCCCTCTATTTCCTTGCTACCAAACAAACTGGTAGCTAACACTTCAACCCGATTGTTGTATTTTAAGATGACTATAGGAAAAAAATCTGAAGGAGCAGTGTGGGCTCCAACTTTCATGGTATTTTTGAAACACACCGTATAATCAAAGACATACAAAACCAAAACATCTCAGTTATCAGACTCCTTCGCAAAGCAAACCTTATTTTTATCATAATTAATTTACAGCAAAAAGGAGCCTTGCTCAATTCCTTTCCTTCTTCTCCAACATCACACTTTTAAAGTTTCCCACCCAGGATGGAAACTAGACAGGAAGTTTTTTCCCTTTCATAGAAAGGGAGAATAGACAATTTGTTGAACGATGCCTGATTTTTTAAAACTTTTATAATAAATACGTATAACCGACATGGGATCTGGTGACCTTAATTGCAAGTTAAAGTTCTACAAGTGCATGAGCAGGGGGGGAAGAGACAGAAAATGAGAAAGGCCTTTACAAGGTCAGCCAGCCTTTTGTGCTTCAAGGGAGAAAATGCTATTCAGATCTTTCACAAAGAAGAGCTCCTTTTGATATTGCTACTCTTTTATTTAATTATCTAGTTTGCCTTAAATACAGTTTTCTGTGGTATGATGACTTTAGGATACTTTAGATGTGATACAGTTAGAGATAAGCAGCTTTTTTAATGCTTGGGGTTTTTTTTCATTTTAATTATTCTGAAGTCTATTTTATAAACTTTGGTGGGGGGGTTAATTTCGTTCGACGTATTAAGTCACGATCTTATTATCATACCTTGTCACAATAGCTTTTTGCGACTGGACAGTCTTGTATTTAGACATAAAATATTCAGACAAAATCAGAATGCTGGTACTGGGTTTTATCACCATTGAAGAGATAGTAAAATCACATCCTTCCTGGGGGTCTTTACAAGTCTATTTATGCCTGAACAACGTACCTAAACCGAACAATTTATACTAGAAAAGATCTTTAAAAGCCTAATTCATTACAGTCTCTATTAGCCCATGTCTGATCAAAGGGAGCTTGACAACAGAAGAGCAATTTTGGTGCTATCATTATATAGGCATTGTCATGTTGACAAGTGCCTTGGTGATTTTACATTAAAATATATATATATATATATGCATATATATATATATTAACTGCAGTATGCCAATAATTATATATTCTGGCATGACAGGCAGTGATTTATTAGCACACTTACTGCACAGAATCCTGTCACATCCTTTGTGATAAATGTCCCTGCAAACACAGCGAGAATTCTAGGAAAACACAAGTTATAATAAAGGTTTGAAGCGTGCCTTTAAATCTGTCTTCAAGAGCCGCCACGCTCTCTTAAATAGAAGATAATACAAATATTTGCAAAAGTAGATCTATAGGAGGGGGAAAATGACATTTTCTTCAAGGTTTACATTTTTTGTTAGCTTAGTTTTTGAGCATTTAATTTATGAGGAGTACAAGCTGACAAATACATCTGCGTAGGTGTTGTCAACTGTCAACTTTAAAAAAATGCATTGAAAAACAGTTTATTTCAAGTTAAAATTCTCTAAACAACTGGCAAGGAAATTCTAGCAGTGATTTATTTGACCAATCACCAGGTAATCAGGAAAAAGCTACTTCACTGCAATCCATCAATATGGATCTGTGAGCCTTTGCAGGGCCTCATCAGGGTTATTAGTGGAAGACGGTGGCCCTGATAATACAAAAAGGCCCCTCATCACTAGAACAACAACAAAATAAAGAGGTTTAGAAAAATTAGCATCTTAACTCCTCAGATGAAGATCCTTGTGCAAGGTCGTTTGTTCCAGTTTCTGAACAGGTGGTTTGGAAGCACTTGAATGAATGCAGCTTATTTCTCACAGATTTCTACTGCTGTTTCTTAACTCATAGTCCAAGAGAGCACAAGTTCCAGTTAAAGCTTTCACTAAATTATGGTTTTTATAAGCTATATAGCTATTAGGTAAATAAGGCACTAAATTCAGGCAGCAGCTTTAGAATTAGCAAAGGCTACCACCACTAATCAGCCCCCCTTTTTAGAAAAGAGTTACCTTTGAAAATACTCAAGCATCCTCTTACTGTAGTTGCAATTTGGGCAGTGGATCCAGAAGACACAGCAGGAAAACGAACCGAGGCACAAACAAAAGTCACAATAAAACCTTGCTTCTAGAATTGCCAAAACCAGAGCAGTTCAGACAGAATTATACCTGGAAAGTGATTAAACCACTAACTTCTAACAAAAAAACATTAACGCAGATGTGATTGGTGCAAATTCAGTTGCACTGTCATCACAGCTGAGCTCTCCATTGGATTTAGTTCACAAATTTTTATTGGGCGCTGAAAAAAAATATATTTCAGGCTGTTCACACCATGTAAAGCAAAGTCCAGAGATTAGTAAGTTACTGTGTGATGAATCTCTGAAAACTTCATGTTTTCCAATAGACCTTCTTACTTAAAATGATGATTTATTAGGCATTCTGAGGACTGTAATGGTTCAGCAAAAGTTACTCCTGGTTTACAGAAACCTCCCCTGACACTCATTACAAGACTGGGCCATCTTGATTATTTTGGGCACCTGAGATCCAATATAAAGCCTGCTAAAATTAATGAAATTGCTCATGACTAGAGTGGGCTTTCAGTTAATGATGGGTTAAAACCATGGCAGTTGAAAGTTAAGCTATTATTTTTATCTTGGTGTGATCCCACAGTGTAGCCCAGCGCTATTAAACCTCAGGTACAAAAGAAGAGAAAGGAGTTAAGGGCTGAGAGTGCGTTCTTTTCCCTCTCCCTCCCCATTTGGAGACCCAGATCCTCTCCACACCCCCCAGAGCTGCCTGCAATGAAACGGTGTGCTGGGCACCTCCTTATATCCCCCATCTCTCTTCTCTCAGGGTGCTCAACCCCACCAATGCCTTGCTGGAAGGAGAGGAGCCAACGTGCTGGGTGCTGCACAAATATCCCAAAGAAATAACTCTTATTGACCTATTGCAGGTACAGACCCAAAATCACCTCATTTAATACCCAAAAGGGAAGGCTGCAATGGGCAGGGTCATGTCAAAGCTGTGATTTATCAGGTATAATTAATAGATTTTGGGGAGACTCAGCGTTTTGATTCCTATTGCAAGTTTATACAAAAATTTAAGTGCAATGCTTCAGACATAAACCTGAGTATTTCTGCCAAAGAGCTGCAGATAAGCATGTTCAAAATTATTTATCTCAGTAATGGATTTCAACTCCTTTAGTGTACTTAATCTAAATGAACACACGGCGGTGCAGGAATGAAATGAAAAGATTTAAAGAGAGAGTAATGCAGGTTGAGAATAAAAAGGAAGCTTTGTTCTTGCATCAGAATGTATTAGATCTTGCAATTTGCATATACAAATAAATTCAGCAACATTCACCGGCATTAAAAACACAGCAAGATCAAATTATAAATGTAATAAAAGAAAATAATAATAGTTAAACTGTATAATACATACATATATTATAAAGATTTGACAAATTAAATACAATTTGGTTATACAGAAAAGTTTCAAGAACTTTACATTAAAAATGGTACTAGGGAAATGAAAACATTTCAAAATACTGAACGCGGGTGGGTCAGGCTCATTTCAAAAGTTTAAAAATCCTTTTTTGTTTAATACCCTAAAAAACACTGGTAATTACAGTATGCATTCTTCATTAAGGCCCAATTCAGCAAAGCACTTAAGGGATTGCTCCAGAATATGGAACTTAAATGTTTGGGGGAATAAAGATGTCACAAAGCCGATGCTTAAATGCTTGGGTGAACTGGAACCTCCCTTAACATGTGAGAACAGACAGTCAAGTCACATAGTGACCAAAACCACAGACAGATCAGAATGTACAACTTCTAATCCACTATTTGGCATTTCAAAGTAATCCCATGCAACAGAGGAAAATTTAAAAGAAAATCCATATATATCTAGGTATCAAGACCCAGCTCCCCAGTTACCAGGCTGCTGCAACGAGCAGTCTATTGACTGAACACAAGAACTGGAAAGCATGCTTTTCAAATTATTAATTAAAAAAAAATAAATCTTTCTGTAGCTATATTTGTGACTTCTGAAATATATTAATGGTATTTCTGTTTCCTCCTAGATAGCTTTACATAGTTAGCAAGTAAAAATCTGCGTACCCACTTCGTATTTGATGTTTTGACTTGAACTCCATCCTGCCGAGAGCCGACATCAGCCACCATTACCATGGCACCGAGGAGGCAACTCCGGATCCAAGCTTTTATTTAAGGGACCCAAAAAGGCTGCCCCAACAGACAAATTATTCTTCAAATGTTGGCTAAAAGTCCCAACCCCAGAATCATAATGGGACCAGAAAACATATGCTGCTTTGGAACACGGTGGGAATTTCTGTGTGTTATTTTCTATGGTGATTTAACCACCCTTTAGACTCCTTGTGCTACAAGTGATTATTCGGCAAACTTGCCTCCGTAGCAAATTTTTTTGTTGGCTTTTTTAAAAACAGATAAAATTCTAGCATGCAGCAGTCGTGTAAACTCAGTCAGCATTTTGTTTCCACTACGCTTTCTGCGCCTCAACTGTACCTTCTAACAGCAACTCGCAGCAAAGGTTTAGTCTTTAAACAATCTTTTTTTTTTTTCCTTTTTTGTTTTTTAAGTGCATAATTTACTGTACAAATAAATAGGGAAGTGCATGGATGGAAAGAAACGAAGCAGTAAATGGCAGCGTTCAGAAGGGTTTGCTCAGGCATTTCTAAACTGCACCTTTTCCATTCACTATGGAACGAAGGGAGAGGAAGAACCACCTTCATCTTCACCTTCCTCTTCCTCTTCCCACGTTTTACACAGGATAAGGCCAGTTGTTGGCGGGAATGAAAAATGGGATAAAACAGTGCAAGAACAACGGTGGAATGAGCAGTGTAAGTTGCTTGTTTTAAATAAGGCTTTTACGTTTGCATTGAAAAAAAAATAAACCCCAACTGAGTGGACGAGACAGAAGGATTGCATATTAGTTATGTAATTGCAGTACATATTTGCATACTTTGTGCTCATTAATTCATATATGCATTTTAAAGAATGGAAAAGATAGACTTTTTAACTCTTCAACATTCGGATGTCCTGTGATTTTTGCATTTTCTAACTCCCAAGCATATCTTGTTCAGGGCTACAATAAAGACTGTTAACCTTTATTTCACTAATTCTCAGTAGTATTTTCATTAAAAATATATCTGTATACACAATCATATACCCCTTTTAGATAAAGAAATCATTCCCTTTTTTATAATATTTATGGGAGAGTAAGAACGTACAGGTGCATTTTGCTACAACACTTTATTGCTAGCCTTATGGTCCTAGGAAAATGGTTTGGTGGTTTTTCTATTTTCAAAATTTTAACAAATACTGTTAATTAACTCTTTTTCTTTGACTCAACAGAATATCTCATTCGCCTTTTCTCAAAGAAGTGAAGAATTATGCACGTGCCTCCAGAGAAGCTTTACATCCATTTCTGACAACGGCTCTAAAGCCTCTTCAAGTAGACAAGTTCAACTGCTGCAAAATATACTCTTCTGATATGCAAAATAGCAGTAAACTCCCGTTATAGTCTTTTTAAATTGATATAAGCTGGTGTGATATTTAGGGAAGAACAAAATAAATGAGCTTTGAAAGCTACATAAAATCAAACATTCAATTCTGTTATTTATACTGATTTTATCTTATTGACAGTGAGACTCAAAATAGAACCACCATCAATCTGGAGGATCTTAAAAACAGCCTTTAAAAGCAGTTTTATTTTTCCAGTTGGGCTGTACATTATTACACATGAAGGGCTACATTCCGATACCTTTATCATTAATAGCACTTTCCCTCCAACAGGCTCTTTGCCTTTAATGAGACTAGCTGTGAAATAAATGACAAATAAGCAGGAGCAGGTAACCAGAACACATCCCCAAATAAACATCTATTTTCATAGTGAAGAAGGAAGATTTACAGCCAAAACCTGTTTAGTTTAAACATATGTACCATAATTCACTTTTTTCTTTTGGTATGAAATATAAATCACCTGTCTAAGGTTTCAAGAATTGGGAGGTATAAATATTTATCAATAATGTTAAGTGTGTGTGGGGGGAAATATCGAAGAAATAGACCCTCAAGAATTAATTTACTGTTCTTCAGAATAAAGATTTCTATACCATCTTATAGTGATATACTGTATATGAACATTATACTTTGCTTTAGAAGATATTTATATTTAAGAAATAACTTTATACAGCAAATGCAGCTTTTAGAGCTAACACAAGGTGATATTTACAGTGAAGTCAACAATCAAAAGGACATGGAATAAATTAACAGAATATACAACTATTTATACAGACAAAAAATAAGGCAGGAGCTTTCATTTGAAATTAGCATAATCTGAAAATATGTCGATGAAGTCTTGTACCACTCTGTAGCAGAATTCATACTGTTCCTGAAAAACAAGAAAAAGACACCAAAATATGCGTGGGTTGCAGCAAAACTGTACTTTTTTGAGTGCTAGTGGTGAACACAACAGGTTCTTACTCAGGCCAGCAGCAGAGGACCAGGCGGTTCTGGTTTTTCTTTAAAAAGCTGCTCTGCCTTCCACCTGATTTGCTGCATTTCCAACATCTGTGACCATGCTGATAACAAACAGAATCAGCACCTGAATTCTCCGGCAGAGTTTAGCAGGAGCCTTTCCTCAGGCTCAGCTGGGAATAGCTGTGGCAATTCCGCCCTTAACTAACACTACTAACTCGCCGAGCCAGAACCCCCACAGAAATGTGTCATCCCTGTCTCAGCCTGACTGTGGACACTCCAATTCAGCTCCTCCAGCCCCTTCCTCCCCATCTGTAGCCTTGGAAAAAACATCCACCTGAAGAAGGTGGCTTGAGATAATTGTTTTTAAGAAGTTTCAAATCACAGAATGGAAGCTGCTACTGAAATACTAAATATCAGCATCTTTATATATTTTATATACATATTTTTTAATATATTTTACATACTTTATATATTCTTTCAGAAAACATATCTCAAATTTATTTTTCTTTTATGCTTATTCGATAGGGGAAAGTGTCTGGATGAAGCTTCACTTGTCACTTGTAGATGACTTTCAAGAAGTCATTCCTCCCTTTCAGCAACCAGCTGCAAACCAATTTAAGCCCGGACATTTTCAGGTAAGAAAGATCAACTAATACAGAGCTAAAAAGGCATATTTTTTTGTTTGTTTTGTCACCTGCAACGCTCAAAAAGATTTTGGTTTAACTGTCTCTAGGTCCTAAATGACACAAAACGCTTACCCAAGTTGTATTTTTAGAAATGCTCTAAAAACCATCTGTAAAAATACAGATTTCCGCTAATCCCTTGTACACACACAGCCATCATACCTAATTTATTTCAACTGGTAAAAAAAAAAAATAAATAATACAAACACACATCCTTTGACAAGGATCTGGGCTGTTAAATATCATACCAGTGTTTGCACCATGTGTGGCCTTTGCAGTCTTAAACTCTTCACAGCCTGAAATACATCTAAGAGCCCTTCAGCCTTCACGCGTTCCAGGATGTTGCTGAGTGCTATGAAGGTACCTGTTCTTCCAGCGCCAGCACTGCAAGGCAAACACATTGCACACAATCATGGAATTGTAGGGGGCACAAGGAACCTCTGGAGATTATCCCAGTTCAACCCCCTGCCAGAGCAGGTCCACCCAGACCAAGTTAGACAAGAACATCTCCAGAGGAGGAGACTCCACACCCTCTCTGGGCAACCTCTGCCACCCTCAAAGGGAAGAGGTTCCTCCTCACATTAAGAAGGAACTTCCCACGTTCCAGTTTGTGCCTGTTGGCTCTTGTCCTGTCACTGGGCACCACTGGAAAGAGTCTGGCACCCTTTAGATACTGCTCAGAATCCATGAGATCCCTCTCAGTCTTCTCCAGGCTGAACAGCCCCAGGTCTCTCAGTCTTTCCTCATCAGAGAGATGCTCCATCCCCTCATCACCTCTGTAGCCTCCACTGGACTCTCTCCAGCAGTTCCCTGTCCTTCTTGAACTGGGACCACTCCATTTCTAATACTCCTTGCGCTGAGCTCACTCCCCTTTCTTCCAAAAACCTGCTTTTAGCAAATCCTTAAAGAAGTGGAGTTTGGGATTTTTTTTTTTTTTTTTTTTT
>VXBW01001718.1:1102594-1183282 GCA_013400375.1 Thinocorus orbignyianus
GGGGTTGTTTGTTTTTTTGTTTGTTGTTTTTTTTTTAATTGATTTAAAAATTTTTAGTATGGATTCATGGAAAACTAAGCCGCATTTGAAAAGCAAGAGAAAAATACTTATTGTCTCACAGAGAATACAGCACTACTTTTTGCATGTTTGTTTCTCCTGCTGCCAATTCCCTTTAAAATAAAAAAGAAAAAGTAAACAAACACAAAAAAAAAGGAAAAGAAGAGAATAAATGCATAGGTAGCCATGAACAGAAGAGAAGGCAGCTGCAGACACAGACTGGAAGAGAAGGGAGTTCAAGTTTAGAACAGCTCAGCTTGGAATTCTGTTGGCAACTCAATTAGCAAAACCCTTCTAAACTATTTAGGGTCATGTCTTGATTCTACTTCAGAATCATCTCTTTTAGCAGCTCCTGAAACTCTTCATGAACAGTTGGAAAGAAACAAACAGAAGTTTTCACAGGTTCATGTAAAAGCTCTGAAAAAAACCGTGTTAGGCTTGATAGGTGTTTACTTATTCATGAAGTTTCATTTATATTTGAAGAGTCAAGTGTGACTCAGGTAACTGTGATGCGCAGGCTGTCCAAGCAGCAGAAAATTCTCTACATTAAAAATCCTAGAATACGTTGTGTGCTCAGGGCTTTATTTTCTTCTTTAATCCTCCCAGCCATTCAGCAAAAGGCAAGTCACAAACACTTTATATGGCCTTATGTACTTTATGTATGTAAGGAGTACTTTATGTATATTAGTTTTTATCTTATGTTTTCTTGTGGTTTTATTTAGAATCACAGAATAATAGAATGGTTAGAGTTGGAAGGGGCATTAAAGATCATCAGGTTCCAACCCTCATGCCCTGGGCAGGGACACTTCCCACCAGAGCAGATTGCTCCAAGCCCCATCCAGCCTGGCCTTGAACCCCTCCAGGGACAGGGCAGCCACAGCTCCTCTGGGCAACCTGGGCCAGGGTCTCACCACCCTCACACCAAAGAAGTTCTTCCTAATATCTCATCTAAATCTTCCCTCTCCCAATTTAAAACCATTCCCCCTTGTCCTGTCACTCCACTCCCTGACCAAGAGTCCCTCTCCAGCTCTCCTGGAGCTCCCTTCAGATCCTGGAAGGCTGCTCCAAGGTCTCCCCAGAGCCTTCTCCAAGCTGAACAGCTCCAGCTCCCTCAGCCTGTCCTCACAGCAGAGCTGCTCCAGCCCTCTGATCATCTTGGTGGCCCTCCACAGGACCCGTTCCAACAGGCTCATGTCCTTTCCATGCTGAGGACTCCAGGGCTGGACACAGGACTCTAGGTGGGTTCTCAGGAGCTCAGAGTAGAGGGAGAGAATCACCTCCCATGCCCTGCTGGTCATGCTTCTTTTCATGCAGCCCAGGATGGGAGTGGCTTTCTGGGCAAATTTCTTTTTGAAAGGATGCATTCTACTTCCTCACAAAGCAAATCTGCTGTAAAAGCGACCAGACTGGGCAAAAGTGGCTACTGGTGGGAAGAAAGGACAAGTCCTACCTGCAGTGCACCGTGATGGGGTGGTTGCCTGTCTGCTGCTGCTGCTTCTGGACCGCCGCGATCAGGTCAATCATCCCTTTTCCTTCCGCAGGAATCCCGATTTCTGGCCACCCGTGGAAGTGAAACTGCCGGACCAGCCTGCTTTGCTTCTCCTGGTTGCCCTGCATGAGTGAAGACAGCAGATTTATCCAGCTGCTACTTCCAAATGGAAACACATTTCTTACCTTCAATATTCCTCCCAGAAATTTTGCACTGCTACAACAGGAGGAGACTGTTTGCAACCTGGTCTATGATATATTGTCAGAGAATGATAATAACTTTGGTTTTGAGCCCGAGCCCAGCTAGACTACAATAAAATGTTCAAATAAAGACAGATCTACAAAAAAAAAAAACAAAAACAAAAAACAACCAACCAAACAAAAAAAAAAAACAAAAACAAAAAACAACCAACCAAACAAAAAAAAAAAAAACCAAAACCAAAAACACACCCTGCTGGGACATGTTTTACTGACTATAATTTTCAGAGGGCTTTAAGGAACAAAAGTTTCGTTAAAGCTTCTTCTTTGTTGCTCCAGTGGAGGATGTTGATTAACCACATTTATCTTTAGCTAGAAATTCCAGCTTTTAAGTGATGTAATTGTATTTTAAATGTCTTCAAATGCAGAAAAAACCTCATGAAATTTAAGAACCTTACCTGATTATATGTAACTAGGAAGTCCCTTACACTTATGGCATCTAAAAGACTGTCATTCTTTATTTCCACGGTGATCTCTCCGTGAGTTACAGAGCCCTCTGACGGCCAGTACTGGCAGCATTTTTCCTGCAAAAATGAGAGAGACCGGTAAATGTTCCTTGAATTTTTTCCCAGTTAACTATGGTGTTGTGAATCGCTGACCTAGGAGGTAACATGCTGCATAACAAACATGTTCTAAACGCTTGGTAATGAAAAGGATAATAACAAGAATAGAGTAATTTATATACATACATATATATATATATATATATCTCCTGTTAAAGAGCCACCCAAAACCAACAACTAAATACATTTCACAGGACTAAACCACCCTGATTGCAGTGCTGAACCCTGAATCTTCAAAACTACAGCATGCAGAGGGTACACAAGACTCTCTTCATTAATTAACACTGTACCAGGAGAGGCTCAGAATAAGTGCACTGGCAGAACAGGGAGGGAAGTTTTCACAAAAGCTTTGGTCCCTCATCCCAAACTGCTGTTCCATGTCAGGCATCCCTAGAAATTTTGTGCTTGGGCCCTTTCACAAACCGTAATTTTTCCATAGTTTCGGAGCAAGAGCTCCTTTTCGGAAAGGCAAAAGGATCCCGTATCGCTAGAATTTGCGGGCAACAAGCCGTTCATGTAATATCAATATCAATGCTTGTATTTTACAGGTGTTGGCAGCAGCAGCTTTGCTGTGGAGCTGCAGGACATGTACCTGCTCCCTCTCTTGAACTTCGGTGAGCATGACGATGGTGTGGCACTTCCACTCCCACACCATCCGCCAGAAATCCTCCACCGTGTGCGGCAGCGGCCCCTGGGTGGCAATGAAGTAATCCTTCTGGCGATAGCCCTGTGGAGAGACACCAGGGTGCCTTTATGTCTTGAAGGGTGAGTACGAGTGAAGCGGGAGGGAAGGTGATGCTTAGAGAGAAGGTCACTGTTGGGCAATGTGATGCAGAGACATTGGGCCCACCCCATTCTCACTTGTTGACAGAAATGCAGGGGAAAAAAATCCCCCAAATTCACAGTCATAGAATGGTTTGGGTTGGAAGGGACCTTCAAGATCATCTGGTGGGACACCTCCCACCAGACCAGGTTGCTCAAAGCCCCATCCAACCCAGCCTTGAACCCCTCCAGGGATGGGGCAGCCACAGCTTCTCTGGGCAACCTGGCCAGGGTCTTACCACCTTGGAAGGGAATGCTCTGAGGAGACCTTAGAGCCCCTTCCAGTCCCCAAAAGCCCCTTTCTGGGGACTGGAAGGGGCTCTAAGGTCTCCTGGGAGCTTCCTCTTCTCCAGGCTGAACCCCCCAACTTTCTGGCCTTGAACCCCTCCAGGGATGGGGCAGCCACAGCTTCTCTGGGCAGCCTGGGCCAGGCTCTCACCACCCTCACAGCAAAGAAGTTCTTCCCCACATCTCAGCTCAATCTCCCCTCTTCCACTTTAAAACCAGCTTCAGTTTAACGTGTAGTGGAATTGTCCTGAGTATTCTTTCATGACTTTTACAGTCACAGCTGGAGGGATGAAATTCTGCAGTTACAGGTAACCGAGAGGATCTCACAAGGAGATGATCATCATTCCATCATAAAGCTAAGAGTTACAGATGATCACATTGAGCTCGTTTTTGGAGCTACAGTTCTATTTATGCACTGCTGTGATCTCCACAGCTGTAGTATCCACAATCCTCAACCACTAATGGGGTTTTACTGCTTAAGGATATAATTAATTCTCATATTTAAATAAAAATAAGACACAGTGGAAGGTGTTGCCTGAGTTCCAACAGGAAGCTGGGAGTAAAATTATGATTTAACACAGATCTGCACAGGAAAACTCTGGCTCCTGGACACTAAAACAGCCTTTTCCCACACAAAATTTGGACTTTTTTTTTTTTTTCCTTTTTATGTTGCAAGAGCACATATTCATATCCATTGACCTGAAGGCAGATAATGGAACTGTTGGCTGTTAGTTGTACAGCTAATCTGTTTCCCTGCCTGTTTGTTACAATTTTTTAAAAAAAACAACTTAGGTTTACAAAGCTAACAACAAGAAGAACATTTAGATTACACAACCATTTAAAACTGGAACTGACGACACAGGATAAATGGATTTGGAAACTCTCATAAGCCAAACCCCAACGGGAAAGCTAATGTTCTTTGAAAGCCAAGATGAGTGTGTCCCTTTAAAAAGACTTACCAGCAACAGCGAAACGTTTGACTTGTATTTAAATACATAAAATGTTTGAATACGTACATCTATGAAGGAAGCATTGATGTAGTCTGTGTACTCTTGCCCTGTCTTCATTGAGAGAATCACTCTATTAAAGTCATCTGGAAAATAAAAAGAAAAGTCTAGCCTTACTTTTGCTAAATGTACCTTGACGCACAGAAAATACCCTGGTTTATGAGGTGAAACGGCTGAGTTGTTTAATTCCATCCTGAAAAATATCTGATCGTAATATATTGCACACTGATAAAGGGAAAAACAATTAATTAAATCATGTACAGACCCTTTATACAGGCATTACATTTATGAGATCTTTATGAGTCATTAAGTTCTGTAGAAACTTCAGAGATGCCCACAAGAAGGAGGATGAAAATAAAGGGAAGGCTGATGGAAACGCACCCCAAAAAGAGTTCTAGCTAAAAATTAAACACAAACAACACCTACCACTTTGCACAGTACAACAGCTTTTAGAAATATTTGAATTTTACAGGCAGAGAAGTGAAAACTTTGCAGAATTCCTATTTCCAGGTCCGGGCAGAATCAATATTCCTGAGTTCTCCCACCAGAGCTGTGTCCCATCAGGGGGAACACACAGATACAGGGCGTATATAGCAGCGTTAGGATAATCGTGCCTGTATATCACTTATTTCTCTCTATAAAAAGCTGTCTCTTACACGGGATGATCTGGATGACTCGAGCTTTCTTCATATTTGCCGGAAGATTGCCAGTTCTCATGTTTTCTTTCATGATTCGAACATTTGTTAACTTCTGGAATAAAAGACAAAAGAGATAAAGATTAAAGGGGAGCCTGTGCAAGGTATCACGAGAATAATGAACTGCTTCTGCTGGGGTGGGACTTACCAGGTAACGCTCAGAGCCACACAGTTGCATTTCAGAAACTATTCAATAGAAATTCAATTTCCATTAAAATTAATTGAATTTTTAAACCACAAGCAGATTTTCAGGCACTTTGTGATATTTGCCAGGTACTGAGTTTCAGAAGCATCTCTCAGTTCCAGTAAAATCTCTAGTACTGGCAACAAACTATTAAAAAAAAAAAAGAAAAAAAAAAGAAAAAAAGCCTGACCTCTGAGAAATCATTTTTCAGCTATTCCATAATACTGTGTTTGATAGATTTTATGTCAGAGACCTGTAGCGGGTACAACATAGCTCTAATTCAGGCTTATTTTTATGTCATTTTCTCTTCCCAGTTCCCAATCTCTGATTAAATTACTCCTTCAAAGGAAAGGGAGAACTCCAGTTAACGGCTATATGTCATTTAATGCTTTAGACTCAGAGAGAGAAAAAATTTTTAGCACAGCAAGAGTCACAGAAAAGTTCTAACTATTTCTTCAGGGCAATAAAGTCTGTTTTAAACAATGATGGCAAACAGCCAGCAGGGCTGCTCTTCTCCACTGAACAAAGGGCTTTGTTTCTTGTTTTTTCCCCTGACAGGTCTGGATAGGCAGCCCAGGATGTGGAAGTTCCCTGCGATTCTCTCCGCCATTGGTCAGAAGAGAGTTAATAACCCCACAGAGATGCAAATTAGGAACCCAGCGCCCTCTCCCAGCCTTATCTGATCTGGCATCCAGTACCAGACCCAAAGAATAATTTTTTTTCTTTTATAAACAAACAGAAAGCCTATAGGAAAAGGTCCGTAAGGCGGTGACGTAGCTTTGAATGAGTATTTGCCGAACAGGATGTTGAGCAAGACCCCATTCACCAGCTCCGCAGGACTCATTCAGGCAAACACAAAATAGAACACACTGTTCCATTCTGAGTTTTGATGGGCCTTTTCTTCTAAGGTTATGTTCTTCCTGCTTTTGAAGTCATCTTTCGGGCTTAAGTGTTTTCCACACTCAGAAACCCCACAGCAAAGGCCTTTCATACTTACTTTAAATTCTTCTTCCAGCCCTATTTTGACAAGGTTTGGTGCCGTGTTGTGCGATGTTTGGAGATGTTTTTCTAAGGATGACACATCTAGCTCTGTGTCACCGTAGAGGTAGTATTCAAGTAAGGCTTGATAAATGAAGGAGTACTGCATCTGGAAGAAACAAAGAGGCGGACAACCATAGGAAGTGAAACTATGAATTCTGGCACTTCCCTCAGCTCATTTACAAATTATCAAAACACTCCTTACGCTAAAACAGGGTTTCCTGTTACATCACCCACATTCTCTCAAATTCCACAGTCTCCCAGTCTTCCACAGTTTCCCCACAGTGCGTGGGGAAACCTGGAGGTGATACCTAAACTAAAGATAAGGTGCCTCATGGTGGTCTTCACAGCCTCTACCTTCTTCCCCAACCCCATCCTTCTACTGGGCTTTGTTCATTTTCCAGTTATCCAGAAGGGGACATACTGGGATGCATATCAGAGTGGAAACACAGAAGCATCTTCTACAACTGCTAAAAGTTGTCATTTCAACTGATTGAAGACCACTTACGTCAGTCTGAACCATCTGCGGACGCTGATTACGGATTCTTGAAACGAACTCAAAAACATCCACTTTCTGCTCCGCATGCATCATGTCTATTATGGCATCGATGACGATAAACGTGCCTGTGCGACCCACACCAGCGCTGGCCAAGGAAACAACAAAACAAACACACAAACAAAAATCTCTATAGAATTACCAAATCTGCAGGAATCGCTACAGCAACGGCAAAGGTTGAGGTTATGCTCTTTATACTCACTGTGAAAACCAAATTTTCATTTTTTATTTTAACAACGATAGCAACACAAAGCAACACAAAGCTTTTAAGCGTGCAAAGTCACCTCTTATCAGCTTAGAAAAAAACCTTTGGAAAAAAAATTGTGCTTGGCCAGCTATTATAATTCAGTCTCAGATTAAATTTTAAATACTTTTTTATTAATTTTCAGCTCTTTTCTGCGTGGTTGCTGTCACATGCCAGTTAGATAATAGTTACCTGTTATAAGTTCTTCACTTCCCAATACTGTCACCCTGGAATTTTACTTTTATTTTTTAAATAACCATTAACAGCCACGAGAGGGAGCACGATCATTATAAATTACTCAATTCCAGCGACTTTCAGCTCTTCCTCTGAGAGGAAAAGGGCATGGCATCCTGTGCTAGGCATTAATAGCTCTCCTGTAACCTTCTGTTAGCTTGCTTTGAACAGCAACTGCTGTTGTGTCCACAAACACATTCCAAAACAAGACAAAAATCTCTCCCCTCCCATCCCAACATACTCCAAGACACACAGTAATTTTCATTCAGGGAACATCAGGCTTTAAATAACACACAAAAAATTTATTACAGCACGCAAAATATGACTTAGTTCATGTGTACACACACTTTGAAGAGTAAACACCAAAAGCCAAAGTCCTCAAGCCCTCCTAGCCCAGAGAGAAGATGGAGACCACCACAGCACTCCACTTAAATGTCCCACAACTTCTTCACAGTGACCAAGCCCACTAAAACCTTCTGCCTCCTCATTCCTTTGGGTTCAGGCATTCATCTGGCAGGCTCCTCTCTCTCCTCACCCCATCCAGTGCTCCCACCCACTGGTCCCTCAACCCCTTTTCAACCATTGACCATGGACCACCACCTCAGCTTCCACCCTGGAAGCTGAGGCCAAGGCACCCTGTCCTCTCGCTTCCTTTCATTCATGTTTGACTTTTGCCACCATGGATGAGTCCACCTCGAGTCCTACTGTCCTGACTCTTGGTTTACAGAGATTTTCCTCTTCCTGGAAGCCATCTCTGAGCATGGGCTGCTCATCACTGGTTCACGCTTGTCCTTCATTGCTCCATCCTGTGAGCTTTTACCCACTGAGGCTCGTGCTCAGCCTGTCCCCCACTTCCTGACTTCTCTTCCCTTTGCAGACATGATCCCTTTTTACACATCCTTGTTCCCTCCTCTTGCCCCATGGTTACACCCTACTTGAAATCAGCACTAACTCAATCCTGGTGTGTTCCTGCTAAAGCTGATAATGTCAACAACTTTGACATTTGCTTTGAAAGTTCTCTGATTATTCCCATCCTTAACCTCCTCTGGGGTATCCCTTTACTCAGCTGTTCCTCAACAGAGCTCTCTGCTTACTTGAAAAACACAGTTCTGAAAACTTCTGGAAAAAAAAAATACGGCAGAAATTGCCCTCCCCTGTTATCTACAATTCTTTACCTCCAAAAGCTAAATTAGCCTTCTATTAACTTCCAAAAGACTATGATTGAGCAGTTTTTGCTCAGAACAACTGGGTACTTCTATAAAAGCTCACTAAAAATGGACAGTTACTCACTATCGATGGGTTTCCCTTTCCTTTTTTCAACAATTCAATAGTGTCATATCCTGAACTGCAGCGGAAATTAAGTGTCACCTCTCTTGTTCTTTATTTCTGACACAGGCTGAAGCACTGCTCTTGCTCCCAGCACAGACACTTAAAAGCATTACTATGTTCCGTTGGACCACTATATTTAAATCTCTGCAGATTTTTATTACAGTATTTTATATTTTCCTTCACTTTGTCTCTATTTCTGCTGATAAAACGAAGCACAGAATTTTCTGCTGGTGCAAAACAAAGCTCAAGCGCAGTACGAGTCTCCACAGAACATATGGCAAAAGGCTATAAAAATATTGTGGCTTTCTCAAAGGAAAAGCTACGTGAGGCTACTAAAATCTGTTTTCTCCACGTAATGCTTTTCTTTAAGCCTCCTATATATGACACCTGGGAGGGAAGATGAATCCTAAGTAAGACAAGGTCTGGGTGGAAATAAAGAGACAAAAAGGCTGGCTTGGTCAGGACAAATACGGTCTTTTTCACACTTCTAGGACTCTTGGAGAATATTTTGAGATGTCTGACACCAGTGACAGAAAAAAGAAACAAATACATCAATCTACAACCATCTCCTTAAAACCAAGTCCCAGAAAGACAAAGCTGCAATTCCTCTCTTTTTATCCTGCCCTCACTATGATAATTGCTCCTGGAAAGATGCTTCTTGCTCAGTTCTGAGCATGCAGTTGCTATAGAGATGGCAATTATTCTTTTAAAACTGATTTGGAGTTTGTGCTTTCATTATGGTAAGATTTCAAACAGTCTAGCGCAAGCCTTTAATGGCAGGAAGTTGGTGTGTGCGACCCAAGGAGTGGGAATACGTTCTGTGTTGGCACGCAGGACATTTCTTAAATTGCAGTATTTAAGTTCTCTTAAATGCAAGCCTTTATTCAAAACTTTCTAGGCATTTAATGGCTAATTTACATAGCAAACTGCAATTTTATTGTGGGAGAAGTGGGGGCTGAATTCTCAGAGGAGCATTTAGTGGCAAAGGTCACAGATTTGTATTACAAGCCTGTTTTTCTGACAAAGAACATATTTATACCAAACACTGAAATATCATTCGGGGATGAAAACCCAACCAAAACAACAACTTGTGTCTGAGTATTAAAGTGACAGCAGAGACAGAGCTTTTCATATTGTTTTTACCCTGATATCTCAAAAAGCTTAGCCTTTTATTGCCCTTTATATATATAAATGTGTATCTATGTGTATCTATGTATATGCACATAAATACATGCACAAACTTCGTAGCCTGTGAGCAGAAAATTAACATTCAGCCTTGAAATTGTAGCTGTAACTCCAGGTGAAGCTAAGAGAGTGGCTTAAAAGCACATACATACCTACAGTGAACCACGACGGGTCCAGCATGAGCAGGATTCAGTGTTTTGACTTTTTTCAGGAACTTCAGCATCCCGATCGGTGTGAAAGGCACCCCAAAATCCGGCCAGCTGGTGAAGTGAAGCTGTGTAACGAGCCTCGGGGCTTTACAACCGTCATGAAGCTGTGGGGAAAGCACAGACTCTGAGTTTGACACGTCATTTTTCATGCAGAGATTTATAAACAAACTGCTCTGGTTATTTAAGACTAAGTCCTGCAACACTGAGAGCCTGACTCGAGGATAAGACGTTTACAGTGTAAGTAAAACAGAAACACAGAGTAAAATGACTATATATTATTAAATTGTATCTTGGCAGTGAAAAACTGGGATAATCCCAGGATAGGGCTGCAGAGACTCACAGTTTATGTTAATAATGGATCCAACCCTAAGTCCTTTTTCACTTGGAAAATCCTCATGACACTTCTTTTAGCAGCCTCAAATGAAACTCCAAAAATTCAATCTCAAGATTCAGGACCTGCATCACCATGAGATGCCAAATGTGAGCTTTTGCCATATCATATATGAATGATGACAGAGAGGCTGCACCTCCCATGGCCAACTACTGACAGGTCCACCGCCTGACCTACTCCTCAAGAATAAAAGAGAATGCCAGAATTGCTTAGGTTGGAAGGGACCTTTCAGATCATCTAGAAGATCCTACAGAAGCAAGGACCACAGCACTCAGCGTTGTTTCACTTGCCTTCCCTAACCACAACCTATCCTTGAGGTCAGAAAGTGTATTTATCTCCCAAGCTTTGTCTGTTAGCCAGGGTCAAGGCCATTTCTTTCAAAAAAATTAAAAGGAAGACCCAGCCAGAACTTTATCATTACTCACTGACTGGACGCAGAACTTGCGGATAGTGTAGTCCACCAGCACGATGCAATCTTCCACCGACACACGGATGTTGCCGTAAGTCCAGCAGCCTTTGTCAGGCCAATACTGATGACATTTTTCCTGTACAAACACACAGTTTTCTGCTTTCTTTGCCGCTCACTCATTTAAAAAAAAGAGATTATTTGAAAACAGTGCACGTGAGGATGTGTATGAGCATGAAGAGTTTCTCATCTGGCACAACACAGCTTAAACACTTTGCTTGTGCTATTGATGCTTGAATTTATGCAGAGAAGGTGAGAATAGCTTTGATGATGGGTTGGTTTTTTAACCTAGCCAGACCTAAACACCTTTGGATTTGGGGTCCTTTTTTGTTAAGGGTTGCCTAACTGTGGAGACTGCAACAGAAGGAGCAAGATGCATACAAGGAGGAATGGGGGGACAGGAAGGACCAGCATCACCCCCGCAAGAAAGAGGTGTTGGTTTTTTAACTGTTATGTCCACGTAAAGAATTCTGAAAACTAACCAAAATTTGAATTAAGTTTTTATCTCCACGTCTAACCAAACCCACCCAGAAGCGCAGCCTTACGCTGTGACAGAAGCCAGGGAGAACTTTGTAGAGTGGGGCTGATGGTTAGACTTGATGATCCTGAGGGTCTTTTTCCAACCAGAATGACTCTGTGATTCTAAAACCAAAGTCACAGAAATTTGCCCTTGGCGGTGGGCTATGCAGGACAAAATTAGCTATCAGAATTCTTTTTCCTTGGCATCTACACACATAATTTTGACTTTTGAAACTTAAAACTGCATTCATGATCAGAAACTCAGATACTGTGAGAGGGACTGGAGAAGGAAGTGGTCAGAGAGGCGACTGGCCAGAGGTCGAGCAGCCACCACTGCTTTTTGGAGCACACTCTCGCAGAGGTATCCCAGAGCAAACTGAAAGCTCTTTACCTCTTTTCTTTCTTTCAGGTTGGTTAACATGACGATAACAGCCGACTTCTGCTCCCAGATCATCCGCCAGAAGTCGTTAACTGTTTCTTGCTTGGGTCCTGCAGACAGCACACAGCTTTGCTCAAGAGGGGTGATGGAGACCAGAGTGAAAACCCCCACCCCCCTCGCAGGAGGTGCCCACCCAGGTCTGTGTTTACTACAGACTGCTCAGGTTTTGAGTGTACCACATATTTCTTTAAAAAACACAATCTATCATATTTTCTTTTATGCAATCATATGCTCTCCAGCCTACATGTCCAGCAGACACCTCCTTCTTAATTATTAGTAATGCTCTTTTAAGTGGCCTACAGCAGGAGCATCCTTTGGGATTTCTACTTTGCAGCTCTGCCCCACGCCAAGGTCCAACATCACCCGTGACCACCATGGGGTGGGGGAGCTCCTCATCGTGCTGGGCAGGACAGGGGGGGCATTTCTGAAGGGCAGGGGCAGCTACTGCTCTGTGGCTGGGACTGCGGTGAAAAATGTTCCCCGAATTGTTGGCCAAATACATCATAAGAATTAGTGTGAAATTTATGAATTTGTTTGGAAAAAAAAATGCTAATTTCTGTATCAAAAATCACTTGGATGGACTGTATTTCAAGAGACCTCCATTTCAAACCCCCAGGAAATGATGAAAAAAAGAAAATCAAAGTGGGGGTGAGAAGGGGGAAAGGCATGACTCTTCACTCAGAGCACTATCTGCGGGGCTGAAGGCATTAAGTTACCTCACGCTCACTTTAAATTCATTTAAACTGTAACCTCTAAATCCTGCCTCGCATTTGGCCACCATCTGCAGCTGAAAATAACCTTTAAAACACTTCTATAATTAAACATGTGCTGCCATCAGATGTACAGGACAGAGAAATGAGAATAAATTACCTTGAGTTGCTATGAATTTATTCTTTTCTTTGTAACCCTATGGAAACAAGTATCATAGCTGTTAAAAGATGAAACGCCAACATACATTAGGTAAAAAAAAAAAAAAAATCACTTATTTAACTCAAAGTTTGCAGCTTGGCCAACAGCGGACAACTGTCAACTTACATCTATATACGATGCATTAATGTAGTCTGAGGGTGGGACCCCATCGATTTGGGTCAAAATCACTCTGGAATGATCATCTGGAAGAAAACACATTGTAAGCACATTTGCATGTTAATCAATCAATCTGAAATACAGTACTTCCCTGCCAGCCAGGCTAAGCACACACTTCCCAAGCCAGCTCTCTCCTGGTTCCTCATTCTCCTCAAGAAACTTTCTCCTCATACCCCTTGCTTTGCTCCCACACCCGGAGGTCACCAGAACCACAGGCTCTGCAATACTGGAAACCCAAACTCCACCCTATTTCCCTGCTTAAAACCAATCCCAGGCATTAAAATATCCACTTGACACAGCATAATTTGGCAGAACCCTGTGAGAGCTATGGCTTCATAGCCCAGCACCTGATAACCGTGACAGAAAAACCACAGAGGAGATGGTCAGTACTGGAGAGGTGCCACAAAACAGGCAGGTTTTGCACGTAGGACGTGTGAAAATCGCTTGTGAGCAGTGAAATTGTATTACTTGATTAGTTTCAGCTCATGAACATCGTTACCAGCATGCCAGATTTAATTATCTGATTTAAAAGAAAAGGGGAAGTCTTACACGGCAGGATGTTAGGGTATCTGTTTTTCTCCCTGTTTTCTTCCTTATTGGCCATTTCAAACGTTCCCTGCACGTAACCAGTTGTTAATGACTAAAAAAGAAAAAGATTCAAGAGTCAACGTGTTAGAAAATAACCAACTCTCAACTGTGCAGGGCTGAGGGAAAAATCTGCATTTATACATATTGCATCCAACAGAATTAAATGTATTTTATTTCCCTCGCAATAACCTTCGTCACTCTATAACAGGAAACCACGTCCTTGCAAATTTGACTACAGAGCCCGAGTTCAGCGCTTTTGGAAGAAATAAAATAGTTTTTCCACCAGAGATCACAGTTATTTGGGAGATTGTTAAAACTCTGAGGCCCTGCTTCAAGCTGCCATCTGCCGCGGGGATTCACAGCGCCGTGACCCAGCCGCAGGGATGCACCACTCCCGACAGCTACTTTTAGCAATAACAGTTGGTTCAATAATGTAAATAAGAGCTCAATAGTTAATAGGCTGGCAACTAAGAATGTTAAACATCAAATATCTTCCCAAGATCCACAGGTGAGGGCCCGGTGCCGGCAGAAAGGGAGGAAGAAAATTAATAAATCCCAATTCTTTTATGCTGAAAGGTGCTGTGCGAGCACAAGGCAAATTCTGGGAGGGATCAGCAAGATCTAAGACTGCAGATAAATTTACTCAAGCTTAAGAAAAAAAACCCAACAAGCTCTTGCAGAGCAATATAATGAGAGGAAGAATCAAAGAGGGTGGAGATGAAAACAAGGAGGTGGGCAATATGGAGCCCCTCCACCACCATGGCAGAAGCTGCTGAGATACCACCACCACAAAGCTTGGGCTGTGGCTGAGAGCCCAGGGCAAGGGGACAGTTGTGAAAGGCACCACCCACCAAGGGACACGACTCGACACTCCAGCCCTGTGCTTTTTAGCCACCCCCTCACTCCAAATGCCATAAAAAAGAAGTGAGTTTTATCCAGTTTCTTCCACTGACCTCCTTAAAAAAAACCCAGTGTCAGCAGGCTGGATCCCACTGTGGTAAAATCCCAGTGGTTTGGGAAGGCCCAACCACCTTCTCCCACCCTTCTCCCACCTCCCACAGCCCCATCTGAATCATGTAGGGGAAGGGGAAAAAAACAGTAACAGACTGTACAGCTGAGAGCAACCATCCCCAGTTGCCTGGCACAGGGCAGGGCTTGGAATTTCCCCTGAAAAGCAGCAGTCCATGTTCTGAGGGTGACATCGGATAAAAGGGGTGTGTGGGGAGGATTTCTCCACCACGGAGGAAAGAGTGGGTTTGTTTGTTGGGTTTTTTTAATCTCACTTAAACTTGTGAATGTAAGTAAAAGAAAGGAGAGAGGAGGTGGCTGAAGAAGAAGCTGCTTAAGAGTTGAAGATCAAGCTGCTTAATGGAGACCTTTCATTCCATATTTGAAAGGAGACCATGTTTTTGCCGAGTAAAATATATTTACAGTTTGGAAAGCACAGAAACTCAATTTGCATTAAAGAAATCATTAGCACTTTAAACACAACTCCTTCAAACTGCAGGAGTCGGGCAGCAAATTCCCAATAAACAGGCATACAGGTTTCGCATCTTCTTGTGAAAAACACACAAGAAGTAATTATCTCTGGCAAAATAACCTCTCCATCCCCTGCTCCTTACTCCCAGCAAGGCCCTGCCATCTCCCTGGACACCTCCTAATGTCCCGCTGCCCTGACTGAAGCGGGTTTTGGACCTGGGTGCAAGGACACAGCCCGTTTCGCTGCTCCCACCCATTTTCAGAGGAGGATGTGATTCATCGAGGATGAGCTTCATCACGTCCTCTCCAGCACCCACTGAATCACGAGGAGCCCATGAGTCTTGGTGGCCCTGGGCCACCGGCTGCGACTGCAGCCTTATCTGCTCCCATCTCTCAAAGACCCCAGCATCCCTCCGATACTTCTGAGGGGCTCGACTTACCCCAGCATTAGCACATTTTCTCCCCCTTCTTTTTTTTTTTTTCTCCACTGAATGAACTACAAAGGTGTCTTAAGTCAAAATTAAAACTTCAGAGGCAGAATTTGGCAGCTGTGGCTTTGAGGAGTGGAAGCAGGTGATGGGAGGATGGAGCTGAGGATGCTCTGAAGGTGAGGTTGTCACACAGATGTCTTTGTGCCCAAGGCTCCTGATTTCTCCACCCCTTTCCTTCCAGTGCTGCAAGAACCGACTCCTGTTTATCAGCTTTCCTGCCACAACATCCATCACTCTGATTTTCAGCTGTCTCTCACCCTCCCAGGCTTGAGCAAACAGCTTGTACATCCACACAGACAGCCACAGGAGGTACAGCAGGGGAATAAAAACCCATGGACTTTCTGTACCATCATCTGTACCGCTCAGACCGCTCACTTTTGGGGACCAGACCCCAGTTCTCAGACTTCTGTGCAGACAGAAACTCACAGGCTCGCAACATGCTGAAGTAAGGTATCCAAGCAAAGCGGATTTTGAAAATAAAAATAGATGGCTTGTTTCATTTCTAACTGTGGAACAAATTAATCAGGAGAGTCAAAATTCACAAGCACACATCTCGTCAAATTACTTTTCACACACATTTTGTCAATTTCAAGAAATATCTCCACAATGCTGCCTCCTCTGAGGAGGCAAAGAAATTATGTGTTTTAAATATACCATCAAACAAATTGCAGATATAAATACGCTACCAATTAAGAAGGTGACTTAACAGAATGTCTAATCAATGTGTGCGTCGGCTCTGACAACTCTCTGTTTGACATTTAAGCTCCTGCTTCTGCCGTGAAGGGAAGTGAAAAGAAATAATGAAAGTATGGAAAAGGCCCCAAATGCTACCGTGCGAGGGCAGACCCAGCTCACCGGGTCTCTCCATAGAAACCAGATTTGCAAGAGCTCGCCACAGACTCTGGTTACGACCCATCTCTACGACCACACGTGACTACAGCTCAGCTCACGGGCAGAAAATAAAACCTCCTTTCTGACTAAGGCAGCACTTGAAAGAAAAAGCCTTAAAGCAGAGATGCTTCACAGGAACGTATGGGCAGACGGCACAGGGCCCTGCAAAAAGGGAAGGGATGGGATGACAGCAAAGCACAAAAGATCAAATCACTAGGAGAAAAAAAAAAAAAAGAAAAAATTAAAATAAATAAATAAAAATTCAAACCTCACCAGGGCAATATGAAAGGCCACACCGCTTCTCCTCTAAGAACTCCCCATGGAAGTGAGACTCTCAGACTCCCAAAGAAACCCTCCACCACCAAGAAAATCAATGCTAAAGAGACTCATATTCAGTGTTTCTCTCCTCCACCTCTCAGGTAAACATTAATGACCTTCTGTAAACAAGCTTCAGTTTGTGTGTTATCAATTTGCCATCACCATATCATTACACAGTTAACGTTCCAGATTTTTGCCCTGATAAAGAGGTACCACACATGACAGCACACGTATGATCACACAAGTGCTAGATACCAGCATCACACACCAAATATGTTTAAAATGAAGAATTGGTACTTAAAGAATTGATAACTTTTGCAGGTGTTCTGATCTGCCTCCTACTTTTTGCCATGCAGGCGTCCACTCCATGTGGGAAAACTTACATTAAACTCCTCCCGGAAGAGCTTCCCTTCATCTGCTGATCGCATCCGTACCTCCTCCTCGAGGTTTTCCACCGGAATAGGGAAATACTTCTTTGGGCCCGAGGGAGACCTGCTGAGCAGCATCACCCGCTGCTGTTCTGTCAGTGCCAGGAGAGTAGGTGTTAAAGGCATGTCCAGAGCAGCAGATAACAAGCTATTTCCAACTATAAATTAATTTTTACACTGGAAGATGCCAAAAACATACTTCTCGCATACTTCAGTCAGTAATAAAGTTCCAGGGAGGCTGGAACTGGATGATCTTTAAGGTCCCTTCCAAACCGGTCTATGATTGTATAATTAAGCCCGCTGCTTGGTGAAGACAAGTTTTATTTACATCCGAAGGCAACCAGAAAGGCAGACCACTTCTCTATGGGGCGATTTCCACTTGCAAATGAAAAACTCACTGGTGGCTGCATTAACCCTTCATCATCCAAGGGCACTGCCTGGTGCTGGGCCACTGTGGGGATCTCCAAACCACGCTCCCCAGGGATCCTGCGCTCAAACCCCAACCCAACAGGAAGGTGACAGGTCTCTCTAGAGGTTTGGTTTTCTCCCTGACTGTTGCTAACTCACTCCGCAGTTCCTCCATAGCCACGTGGGACCAGCACAAAGATGAAAGTCTTTGAAGTTTTTCTCCTTGGTACAGCTAAGATAATTTGTTAGCAAGAAATGAACTGAGCCCTTTCACATTTGCTAAGTTTGAACTGGGTCCCACTGGGCAACTCACCCAACAGAAATAAACCCACCAGAAAGTGTTTTCCACTCCTGAGAGTGTTTTATTTTAGTGTCACTGACTTTTAACACTGCCCCGTCTCACCCCCTTGTTTGTTTCGCTTTAGGTTCAGGAACCGGCCCATAATTTCACAAAGAGTTAAGGACCTTTTGTCTCCCCTTTTAGGAAGAAATATTGCAATTCTTACTCTAAATACAAAGGTCTAAGTACCACAAACCTAGCTCTCAGCTGGCATCCCTAATAAAACAGATGTAAAGAGCACAACAAACATTTACAAAGAAACACTTGCTGTATGGCAACTTGAAGTGAAAAGTCATTTAAAAGCAACAACTGAAAGTTAAGATAGTGTGTACATGTACTTAAATATGGGCCTCTTTTTAAAAACTATTTTCTCTTTGATAACAGTGCTATAACTTACAAATAAAAAGCAAACATAACTAATAAACGGAATTCTTAATTAAGCAAATAAGTATGTGCTTACAGAAACAAAAACTCAGGCTGAGAAGGGAAGGAAAGTAAATCTCTCCATACCTTGCTCTTCTAAGATCCCATTCGGCATCTTTTTGTCCCCAGAGTTCACAACAGCTTTCCTATGTCTTCTGAACCTGAAAAAACACACAGTGGGTTACTCCGAAGAGCTACGCTGGATGGTAGCGTGTATTTTTTTTTACTTTTCCCCCAAGCCAGCCTCTAACAACCATGTAATTCTGGAGAAACTCTTCCTGTTCATCTCTCAGGACGAGAGCCACCACCGTGGCACCCTCCTCCGACTCTGTGATGGAGGAGGCTCCTGCCTCCCCACAAGTTAACGCCTTTCATTTCCTCCTTAGATCATAGCGAAACAAGACCCAGCCAGTTCTGTGCACACATACACACACAACTCTACCTGAAAAAATAGCCCGCCAAGAGAATGAAAATGATGAAGACCAGGAGCAGGATGAGCATGGACGTCAGCAGATCCTTGTGCAAATTGTTCTCCTCCGTAGAGTCTGTTGGATCAAACGTGAAATATTAGAGACACCAGCTCCTTAAACGATGCCTGGAGTATCAAAAATCCATGCTGCTGTGCAAGAATCTGCTCGTACGTACTTAAAGCATCACAAAGTACTGACTTATACGCAAAGCTGAAATTGAAACTCCAATTTTTTATTCTTTTTTCTCTATTTTCCTTCCTCCCCCTCTTCCCTTCAACAGCACAACCAAACTATCTGCTTCTGAGGACACCAAGGGTATTTTTTCATCATGACTGGTGAAGCAATGAATTTACTTGGAATCAGAGTAAGTATAGAGGGTAACAAGGTATTAAACTAAATTTGAAGCCATTTGAAAGGTTTGCTGCTGGTACCCTCTTATGTACCCGCCGTTCTCAGCCAAACAGAAACCACCCAAGAATGCCACCTTTTGTAAGAGATTTTATTGACTCCAGAGATCCAATATGTGTTTTAAACATCTCCTTCACCAGCCCAAAACACCGCTGCTGGCTGCACAGCACACGCTGAGCATGAGGGAAGCAGGAGGGGACAGTGCAAACTACAGCACCTTCTGTGGCTTATGTTATATATAACATATAAATGTAAGAGTAAGTAGGAACAATGAGACTATTAACAAATACTCAGAACAGAAATTAAAAAAAAAATCCATTATGTCTAGTGTAAACTGCAATTCTCATCCTTCTGTGAATAGTTTTTTTGTGTCTTTACATTATGCCTTTACATTTCAGTTCCATCATGCTTCTTTGGCCTTTTAATTTGACTGAACAACTCAATATATAACCCACTAAAATCATTACCATTCCAACATGTTTTATTTAAGGAAGCAAAACACCCAGCCCTAGTCTTCAGCAAGCAAAACACAGCCCTGCTACCTGTTCCTCTTTCCAATTAGCCAAATAAACCCAGGTTAGTGGAGCAGCAGTGCAAGAGACCCCATGAAGCGGGAAGGATGAGGCCTTCACACCTGGAATTTACTACCCATGCCATAAAATGACCAAAAAAAGGCCAACTTTCCACAGCTCCAGACAAAGGAGCCACCCAAGGCAGGAGCCCACCCTTAGGGCATCTACCAGGATGGGCCCGTGGGCACCCAGACCCCCCAGTTTCTCCACTGTTACACCAGCCTTCCTCAGCCTCCCTTACTGAACTTTTTTAACAAGTCTTACAATCTCAAAATGGTTTGGGTCGGAAGGGACCTTAAAACTCCCCCTGCCCCCTGCCCTGGGCAGGGCCACCTCCCACCAACACCAGGTTGCTCCAAGCCCCATCCAGCCTGGCCTTGAACCCCTCCAGGGACAGGGCAGCCACAGCTTCCCTGGGCAACCTGTTCCAGTGCCTCACCACCCTCACACCAAAGAAGTTCATCCTAATATCCAATCTTAATCTCCCCTCTTCCAGTTTAAAACCCTTACCCCTTGTCCTACCACTCCACTCCCTGACCAAGAGTCCCTCTCCAGCTCTCCTGGAGCTCCCTTCAGATCCTGGAAGGCTGCTCTCAGGTCTCCCCAAAGTCTTCTCTTCTCCAGGCTGAACAACCCCAGCTCCCTCAGCTGGTCAATCCATCACTGCAAAGCCATTTAAGTGTTGGTTTGTGTCTTGCAAGCCACTGGAAACCCTCTGGATGCTCAGAAAGGGCATTAGGGCACAGGAAAACCTTCCTTTAGAGGTCTGTGTGACCAGGTACATACAAGGAATAAAAGGCGTCTCAAGTCAACACAACAGTACAGAGAAAGGGAAGGCAATAAAACGCCCAAAGCTTGGTGTTTAAGTGGTATATAAAGATCAAAATGCCAGGCACAATGAAATTGTGATCAGAAGCCATCACTTGACAGGGTTTCACAAAATCACTACTGGAAGGAGCGCCTGGACCTACATGCATCACCAGCAACAGCTTCTCAATTCCTGTGTGGTATCTGGAAACACTGCGCTCTGTAGAGAAACCACACTGTGACAAAGGCACAAACAAACAAAAAATGTCTATTTTTGCCCCTCGCAGTGAAAAAAAAGAGGAGCCACTTTAGCCCACTTTTGAAGTTTGTAAGTTTCAGACTGAGTATCTTGGAATCCTACAGGATTTAGGGGTTTTGTTTTAGTTCTCACCACTGGCTCCATGTCATGGCTCATGACACGAGGGGTGGAAAACAACAAGTTTGAGTCATGAGGGAATTAAAATTTCCTTCAGTTCATTACACAATACAAAATGCCCCACCTCTTCTGAAGAGCTGATGGTTTTGGAACCATTTTTGGAAAGATGGCTCCTGGACAACCACAGAAAGCCTTAATCCAACCCAGAAGAGAAATTCAACCTCCTGCCAGATGACTGCCTACAGTTCTTCAGTTGAGGCCAAACAAGCCCAGCAGTGACTGCTGTAATTCAAGGTCTCACCTCTCCTCCTACCATTTCACAAGGAAATTAGGTCAAAACCCACAAACAGCCCCTTTTTCCTTGTACGTGGGCACGTCTGTTTTCAAAGCCTTGCAGGTGGCTTCAACCTCAGCAGAGCCTGTGTGTAAGGCGCAGTGTGATTTTAAACAGTTTTATTTATTACCTGCATTTTCTTCAATATCGGCATTGATAATTTTATTAAGGTAGCCCAAAAATTGTCAGCAAAAGTTATGAGGCCACTGTAGGCTCAGAAGCTGAAAGATCTTTGGCCAACACACCTGTCTGCATATTAAGTGGGATTTTAAGGAGAGACTGAAAGACAGACCTGAAGTATTCTTTTTTTAATCAGAGCTAATCCAAAAATTGACAGTGGAAATATAAGAGTAAATTGTGGCAGAAGAGGCGGATGTCCTCTACAACACATCTCTGCTGCAGCCACTGCCAGGGAATATTTTCCATTGCTCCAACACAGAGAGAGCTGTGGTCCAAACCCACAGGGCTTTCTGTTCGCAGCCACACACAAAAAACCCAAGTCACCCTGAGGGTATGGGGTTGTTTTTTTTTTAGTAATACCGCGAAACAGTGACTTTCATCTTGTCAAGAGAGGAGGATTACTGCCAGGAGGATGGTGGTACCCCTCGTGCTTCCCCTGCCACCCACTGAGGCTGACTCACGGGTTCTTCCCAGTTCCATTCCCAGTCCCGCTGGCCCAGCCGTCTGAACAGTTCTTGCTGGCAGCCCACCACCATTTCCTTCTGTGTCCCAGTTTCCGTATGTGTCAAAAACAAAACCACACACAAGAAAAAGAAAAAAAAAGAAAGAAAAAAAAAGGGGAACTGACAGCAGCTTGTGCACATCAGGAACTGCCCCACGATCCTCCCGCCACACTCTCTCCCAAACTTTGATTTTCTTCATCCCTGAATCGCCTCCTTTGCAAGCAGGACCTGATGGGTAAAATGGCCCACGAATAAAAGTAGGATAAAAACACTCTTTTCCTTCCTCCACAAAAGGAAACTAACAAGGCAAAGTGCGTGGTTTCCCCTAGAGGGCAAGTCAGGGACCTGACATTATTCTGGAGACAGACAAAGAGCAGATGAGAGATTATTTACCTGAGCACAGGAGAGATCCCACAACAACAGCCTTTATTTATTCACAGGTCTGAACTTGATTTTAAAAAAACAGAGAACTTAACCCTCTAAAACTAAACCACTCTCACCCATTACTTGGGTTAGATTTCAAGTGGGGTGGGGTTTTTTGGGGGGGTGCATCCTTCCCCTCTGCTCTCACTTCAGTAGACACACAAGTGTCCTTTCAAGAGTCCTCAGCCAAATCTGACCACAGAGGCTTTGGGGCAGTGACACTGCCTTTGTTTTTGGTCAGAACTGTTGTTTCAGACACCCAGCCCTGCAAAGGACCCCGACCTCCTCCCACATTTATTTTACACAAAGAGCAGCCATCACAACATCTTGACGCAGACCTTTATCCATCACACAGCAAACACAGCACACACAAATAAGATTGCCATGTTATAAAATATATCAGTACTAATAGAATCCTGGTCAAATTTTAATAGAGTTGTTTTGTCACCTGCCTAAAAGGGCTCCAGGAATGCTCCTTGATCAGGGAGGGGGGCCACAGGATGAGGGGGAATGGTTTTAAATTGGATGAGGGAAAGTTGAGAGCTCTTCTGGGGAAGAACTTGATTGTGAGTGTGGTGAGAGCCTGGCCCAGGTTGGCCAGAGAAGCTGTGGCTGCCCCATCCCTGGAAGGGTTCAAGGCCAGGCTGGATGGGGCTTTGAGCAACCTGGTCTGGCGGGAGGTGTCCCTGCCCAGGGCAGGGGGTGGAACTGGGTAAGCTTTAAGGTCCCTTCCAACCCAAACCATTCCATGATTCTATGTTGGTCATTCCTTTTTGTGGACTTAAGCATTTTTAAAATTTCTAGATTGGTTGAGTAGCAGAGTATTTAACTTTTTGTTGTGGTTGTTGCAAAAACTTTTTCAAGTGCCTAACTTCTGTTCACTCAACTTTCTGTTCAGATCTGAACAGCAATTGGTTTATCATAACTAAGTCTCCTGCACATCAGCATGTGCTTTCTGGACACAGAAAACCTCCAAGCTAACTCAACAAAAGCACAGAATTCTTCTCCTCTCTTAAATTTCATTGAGCCACCCTGTTGCCTTGACGTTCAGCTGAACTTGTGCTGCAATGACAGTGCAGGAGAAGTCCACCCAAGCCAGTGGGGATATCAAAGTCCAGACTAAGCCCTCTCAGTGTTGGTTTTCAAAGATAAAACCCCAGCCCTGCAGAAAAATCACTGTGCTTTGACTGCGGAGAGGAAGCAGATACTCAGCTGATATCCCGAGGATGTATGAAAAAGGAACCCGAATTAAATAAAGACGAAATAAAGGGCAGGCAAAGGAAAAAGGCAGGCAGGGGAGACATACCAGTGCCCACAGCCTACAGTACACAAGAAAAGCAGCTTCAAATCCAAGAATTGAGCCTGCATTTGCCACCCCAGAGCCTCATGCTGCACCCAGCACAGCCCCACCTGCCACCGCAACCACAGGATGGGTTGGGTTGGAAGGGACCATTAAAGGTCAACTAGTCCAACTCCCAATCCAAACCCACCTATCTCTGAAGTTCTGCTTTTCACACTACTTCTTGAAATGGTGCATCTACCAGGAAAGCACCCCTTTGGTTTTTAAATACTAAGGAAAATGAGCCTCTTTCCTCAAAACTCAATTTTCTGATGCCGCCTCACTTTCTACATGAAAGAAGCACCACGAGTCCAGCGTGAAAATCCCCACCTCTGGGTCCTGTTCTGGCTATTGTGCAGCCAGAATTCATTCTTTCTATACATTGCTTCAATTATCTTCAAAGACACCCACTAACTTCTTGAAAGTTTTAACCAGCAAGAAGTAGGGCATCAAAAGCCACACCATTTGCCACCTTTCAACCTCCCCCTCATCTGATAAATTCATTACCTCCACACATTAATAAATGGGCAGTGGAAAGAAATTGTAAAGATGGGCATGAAACCCATGAAATATTCATGCGCCAAACACTAAAGAAATTTAAACATTTGGAAAGGACTTAAAAGCTTTGCTACTGCAACTCCCAGGCTGCTTGTACATTCAAACTACATAACAAGTCAAAATAAAAGAGGAAGTAAAAGACTCCTGACTATGATTAATACCGGGCAACAAATTAATATTTCAGTAACTGGGAACTATTTAAATGCTATGGACAGTATCACATATAAATAGTTGGCTAGTCATATTTGATAGCATCAAGTTTTATCTACTTGACATATAAATAAATAAATGTTGGTTTGTATTTATTTAAGAAATACAAATAAACAAACACTGGTTTAGATTTATTTATACAGCTGGATACTCTAAGTAAATGGCCGTGCAATTCCTTCAGTAAATGGCAGTGCAATAAACGCCAGAATATTCCGATTTTAATGAATTTTCATGGTACCAATTTCACGGTACTCTTGTAGGAAGAAAAATGGCAGTAGTGCTGAAAAATAGAGCCATGCAGACTAGGTATCCACTTTTAAAATAAGAATAAACCCAACACTTTAATTCAGCAAATCTTTCTAAAAATCAAGGCAGCTAAAATAATGACATGCAGTAAATTGTGACTATTCCTCTCAGAATCAAAAGTATCTAATCTTTTTGGATCATCCATCAAACCCACATGCAAAAGCAAAGCTGGGACTTTTTTAGCATCCCTCAGTTCTTTTCGTAGCCTTTTAAAATGAGTTTTCTTGATATTTCAATCAAAAATCTTTATCTCTGTGTTTAAAAAAAACAAACCTTTATTAGTTCAATAGCTATGAAATGTGCTTGATAATCCTATTACCTTGGAATTTTCTATACAGCAATAAATTTTCAGTGTGCACGTACTTGTCTATCAGACAAAACTCTTCTGTTTCTTGCTGCAAAGTAATGAAGGCTTTGATATTTAGGAAAAAAACAGTTTAGTCATACTAATCGTTTCTAAAGCACATCACTGAAATTAAGATTTAATGAAAAGACAGATGGATAAGATTACTCTAATCCATATTACCATACTTAAATTCAACACAATTTTGAATTAAGCTTTGAAAAAACCCCTGCATTTATGGAGAAATTCCCTTTTTACTAATTTTATGAAGATTCTGGGAAGCGATACAACAAACAAGCTACTTCCCTTTCCCAATTCCCATATTCTTACATACTCAGACCACGAGTACTAACTTGCTTGTCCCTGCTCCAGGTGCCAGACAAGGAGCATAGCCCTGGAAACTACTTGACAATATTTCAGCAGAGCCATTTACTATTATTATTATTAAATACTTAGCTAAATTTTATTTATATTATTAATTAAGACAATGTGCAAGTAAAATATATGATCCCATCACAGAACGTAATGGTAGAATCAATATCTAAAATTTGGGGAAAAAAAAAAACAACAAACCCTCATTTGACTCGAATGAGCCCCTCTCCAGGACTGTAACATGTTAGCACGCAGCTATAAGAGGAGGGCTTGAAGCAAGAGGAACAAATTCCAAAAATAGAAATGAGAATGAATAAAAGATGCTGTGGTGAACGAGTGAGTAGAAGATTGTGCTCTCAGGTCTTTGAAAAAGGCTTTGCCACTTTTCACCTGACCTGATCTTATGCAGGACACCTGCACTACTGCCCATTTCCTCAAGTCTTGTTTTAAACAGCTCATTTCATCAGAAAACACAGAACACATTCAAAGACTGCAGCTCCTCATGGTGTTTATGTATGTTCCTCCTGTTGTCTAATCGCTAATTGCTTTATTTCATATTATCTGTGTCCAGGTCCCATCACACTAGAGATCCACAGTGACAGCTCCTGGGGTGTGGAGAGCTGGTAGCCCAGGTAGTAGACACCCTGTGCTTCTCTACCTCTCCCAAAGCCAACCTGTGTGTTTCCCATACATGGGAAAGAGAAAATAAAGGGCACAGCACCAGTCATATGGAGATCACAGAGGTCACATGGCAAGATTAGAAGCTCATTAGTGGGGTCAAAGTCCTGAAAAAATATCCAGGACTACGTCACTGAGGGGGACCTCACCCCAAGTCCCCTCTCACAACCATTCCCGTCCCCACAAATCAAGGGATGTCCTTACTTGTTGTTGCTGTTGGTTTTGGTAGTTCAGTTCCATTGGGCGGTAACGCTTGTGCAAACAGAAAACTAACACAGAGCAGCAGGAGCCAGAAAGAATGTTCCATCCTGGACCTGAAGGAAAACGAAAGCAAAAGGTAAATTTTCTGGTCAAATTAATATTACGTTTTGTTCTTATGTCAGAACAAAGGTAAAAGAAGAATACGACGCTTACTGTAGATGATGAAGGTTTTAACATTTATTTTATACCCTCCTTATCATTTAAACTTTCAGGTTTGATGCAGAGGGAAGAGGAAGGTACCAGTTGTGCACACTAGAAATGGGGTGATAACGCTCAGCCATCGTTTGTAGGCAATGACAGAAATCAGGTCAGATTAACTACTCCACATCAGTAAAACACAGCAGCTGAGGACACCGAGGCACGGAGTCTGGAAGTCATTTTGGCGCCTAAGAAACAAAACTAAGTACCAGCAGCTGGAATGTTGAGAATAAAGGCACATCAGAAGTTGGGCATCTATTTTTGGTGGGGTTTTTGGTATTTCGGTAGATGTTGCTGCCATAACTGCATGCATTATTTCTTCTGCAAAGAGCATGAGGAGCAGCAGCGAGGCCCCAACTAGTGACCACGTGGGCTTCTACCACCAAACAGATCAGTAAAAAGCACCTTTTGGAGTTTCCATACCCTGACCTTGATTTCCTATAGACATACACATGGTGCTTTGGAGCTACATTCCTTTGAGGACCACGTGTGCCACAGCCACAAGTCAGTAAGCTATAAAGCATTTCACCAAAGCCTTCCAAACACAGAGAATTTCAGGTTTTGGGAGACTGGAAAATAATTTCCAACGTGGAGAAGATTAGAGAAAAAGTATGATGAGAACATGCTGCTTCGAAGACTACAGAGAAATTCAGAGAAATTAATAGTCGTAGATAAATGAGCTTGTCTAGAAATACACTAGTCCCTCTAAATCAAGGGTTTTGTGGAAAAAATAAACGTTGTTACTAATTTGTGGTACATTTATCCAGTCCCTAATGAACATATTAATTAGAAGAGGCTGCCATCTCAGCCACGCTTGATCTAAAAATATTTTCTTTGGCATAACACACAAACATCACTTTACGTAGTTTGCAAATGGCAGAAGACATCCAGACAGTGGCTCTGAACCCATTGCTAAAATTACAAGCACTGTAATACCGCACAACAAAGCTCCCTGATGTTTCAGTATCAAATCTTTAACAGTACAATTTCCACAGGGTATTTATTTGATACTGCCTGACAACGCACTAAAAAGATCCAGGAACTTGGTAGTCATTAGAATAACAATAAGAAAACTCTTCCTTTCAATGTAAAATGGGATAATCCCCTTGAAAGAAGCTCTGGATAAGCTCAAATGTATAAAAAACTTCTGTAACAACGACTTTCATGTGTCTTACTCAGAAGTGAACCTCATTCCCCGCCTATGTACGATACCTGGGACTAAATTCCATCCTCAAGAAGGTATGATGCCATGACACAGTCTGTTAAACAAAAAACCCGACAACCAAGCACTAAAAAAAAGAAAAAAAAATAATAACAGGTCCTTTCAGGAGAGAGAATGCAGGTAGGAAAGCACTGCTGAACAAGAAAGGACAGCCGTGTACTACAAAAGAAGCCCCTTGTTGATAAAATCAGAAAGGAAAAGCTCCAGGTAAAGACACTGGCTGTTATTATTACACGGTTTGCTGTAAGGGAACCGCTGCCTGCCTGAAAAAAGAAATAGGAACCGTTTTCATAACCCTATTGGATACAATGCGTTTTTATGTACTTATATCTGGCTCAGGCGCTTAAACTTTAACTCCACAGAACAATATTCTTTGTAGTGAAGGATTCTTCACTCTTTCTGATTATCTGAAGCTTTTAGAAGGTGCCAGAGATTCCTGTTACAGCGAGTTCTAAAAGCCTGCATTGTTATAGATAAACACCTCTATGTCCAATGGGGAACTCGATACCACCACACACACACACACCCCCCCCCCAAAAAAAAAAAAAAAAAAAAAAAAAAAAAAAAAAACAAAAAAAAAAAAAAAAAAAAACAACAAAAAAAAAAACCACAAAAAAAAACATTCATTGCAACATTGCAGACCTGATTCAAATCCTGCACTTCAGATCCCACCCCCAAAATTCAGCCCCGCAGTCTGTTAAGTCAAATTTCATCATAAAAATGTATTTTCTTTATGGAACAGTCTACAGCACACTCACTGTTGGGTTTTTTCCTACATGTAAATATGAGCTTTGTTTCTGACCTCTTGAGGAATAGCAATTGAAGGGATAAATAGCTGATATTTAAAATCACATATAAATTAATATACCCGCTCAGAAAATTGAGCAGATTAAGCGCTGCTCCTCATGTATTCTATACGAATACCTGCAACAGAGATCATTTAAAGGAGATGCAAATAATTCGATTTAAAAAAAAATACAAATTAGAATAATCACTTACACATAAAAGATTGAGTGAGGCGAAGTACCAATTAACTGAATAAAACGAATTCCCATTTAGAATAATCGAGCTTGATAGACTGTCTTACTCACTTAGTTGCTCGGTCTCTAATTCAGGTAGACAAATTATTACATTTGCTTTCATTCCCGTGTAAGAGGAGGTCAGCATGCGCAGCAGCGAGTATGCCTGTGACAAAAATTTACAGCAGAGAGCCGAGAAATTATGATTTCTGATGTGCCAGAGGTCAGGTTCTCAGGTGAGCACATGGGCAATCAGCACGGCATAGGCATTCGTGAGCTACATATAGTGCAACAAGAATTTATAGAGAAAAATACGTCCTCTGTTCAAAAAAAAGTGTTTAAAGATACATAACAATACAGACAAATCTTACCGCTTTCATCATAGTTATTCTTCTAATTCTACTGGCCTGGCATAGCTGGGCCTATCTGTCTTTCTCAGTATCACGAGTAAGTTCTCAAAACCCGCTCTACCATGGCTAACGCCAGCTCAAATCCATTTCAATTAGCGGCACCGGGATCTCCAGCGGATGTAAATCACTGGTTGTCAGCAGCAGATTAAGCGCTGCATTAGCAATGGAGTGGTCCCAAGTGACAGGACAAGGCGTTGATGGAGACAGAGTTTGCTAAACATGGCCTATTCTTCAACGGTACCCGCACAGATCTGAATTTGACTTCTCTTATTTTTTCCCTGTTAGCAATGTTTTCTCACCAGCCACTTCCTACTTTATTGCTCTTGTCACGGTGACGTACGAAGGTTTTTTTCTGAGAAATACCTAAAAGGGTGGGTGTCAGGAGGATGGAGTGGTCCCAAGTGACAGGACAAGAGGAAAAGGGTGCAAACTTGAACATAAGAAGTTCCATCTAAACATGAGGAGAAACTTCTTCACTTTGAGGGTGGCAGAGCCCTGGCAGAGGCTGCCCAGAGAGGTGGTGGAGTCTCCATCTCTGGAGATATTCCAAACCCACCTGGACACATTCCTGGCCAACCTGCTCTGTTGGACCTGCTCTGGCAGGGGGTTGGACTGGATGATCTCCAGAGGTCCCTTCCAACCCCATATCATTCTGTGATTCTGTGACAGTGTTGACCAAGGGGTTGACAGGACACCAGTACGAAGTGACACCTACCACATGAAAAATGTGTAATAATTAGACAAGATAGCTTTGAGTGCCATTAATACCCTACTTTCCATGTAAGCTAAGCCATTAACAGACACAATACATAATAACCTCCAAGATGCTGTGAAGGCCACACACCTGCACTCCTTAGGGCAGAGTTCTTCCAGTTAATAGCTGCTCTGAAAGCACCGGTTTCACCACATCCATCTTTTCCTAGCGTGCTTCTGAGAAGGCATCATCTATGATACAGGGGCAAAACCCCAGTACAACACCTACAGGTTCTGCTGAAATCCATAAGACATGTTATGAGACAAAGATCAGTTTGACAGGACCTATCACTCCCTACACATCTTCCCAACAGCTTCCAGGGGGTTAGGGATATTTAATTGTTTTGGCATTTTTCCTGGGAACACAGTTAAAACAGTCACACCAAGCTTCCTGTGAAACCTCGAAGAATCACAAAACGATATGGGGTTGGAAGGGACCTCTGGAGATCCTCCAGTCCAACCCTCAAGTTAGATCCTCCAGGACCTCCTCACCTCCTTCCCACAGTGGAGTCCTGCAATTCTCTCTGCCCACTCACACTACATCTCCTGGCCCCCGCGCGCTCCCAGTCCTGAACCTGGAGATGGCTCCAGGTTGTTCCCAGATGAGGGTTTCACAGAGCCCACCTTGTTTGAAAATACCCAACTTCACGTGGAGGTGAATTTGCCCCTTTCCCTTGTCACAACCCAAGTTCCCCTCTCTGTGACACTGGATCCTGCTGGGTTTGGTTGCCTGTTCCCAGCTTGTCCCCAGGCAGGGACAAAGAGAGAGTAGAGCTAAGCTACTGCTCTTCCATACCTTCTTTCACCTACCTTCACCAGCCACATACACGCTCCTGAAGGGCCATTTCCATCAGTGACACATTAAGCCCGACCACTCGCAGTTGTCTTGGGAAGGTAAAGTTGTACAGGAGCGGAACAGCATCAACTCCACAAAAACAGAAGTCTTTTCACAAACCAGAAAATTCATGAGAAGTAGATTCTTCTCTTTTTGGTCCCAGGGGGAGATGGTCTCCCTCGTGTCTTAACTGCAACGCATGGTCCTGCCCTCAAACTGCAGCGCCGGGGAGGGAGCTCCTTGCTGCAGGAACCACCTGGACCTGAAACACCAGGTTCTGAGCCCAAATTCCACTTTACAAGAGCTTCAGCTGGAGCAGAAGAGGCAGAAACTGGAAACCAGAAGAGCAAATCCTGGAGCTCAATGCCACCATCGCTCCATTTGCACCCGTCCCAGTATCACCACCCCAATAACCTCATCTCAGCCACTGTCCACGCTGGGTGCCACACACCATCGAGGTGCAATTCTCAGCCTGCTGCTTCCACTCAAAGCACAGAAGGTGCTGTAAACGTATTTCTTGAGCTGAAAGGGTATTTCCTGAGCTAGGTGAAAAGTTTCAAAAGTTTGAAGAAAAGTTTCAAAAGATTGAAAAATCAGTTTCCTGCAGTATCTAAACTGCAATATTTCTGCAGGCTCCTGACATCATGCTCTAACGCGAGCCTCCATTGTATGACATTTTCTACAGGAAGAACAAACTGTTTTCAGTTTACTGCTGATGTTTTTTTCTTACCTCCACCCCACAGTTGGGCTTGGACTTATTCTCTTTTTTTTTTTTTTTTTTTTACAACCACTTTCACCATTTCCTTTTTGCTATCATGCCCAGTTGCAGAAGCGGTTTCTGTAATGCCAGGCTGTGAGCACCAAAATTAAGAACTAACACCTTGCTCTTAGTCAACAGCAAAACAACTTGTGGAAAGTGAGCAATATGTGCTTTAACTACTGCTGATGGCAGAATTTAGGAAATAGTTAATAGAGTATTTCATGTTGTATTACCAGTATCATGAGCCAGTCATGCAATTTTATATATAGAAGCAGCTTATAACTGGTCAGGAGTTGGTCCTCCCTTGCCCCACCTCAGCCCCTGATTCTCAGGCATATGAGAGCATTTTGGCAAACATCTGAATAACCCCCAGCTTTCAGAGTGTATGAAGAATCATAGAATTGTCTAGGTTGGAAGGAACCTTTAAGATCATCTAGTCCAGCCATCAACTTAACTGATAAAAACCATCACTAATCCATGTCCCTCAGCACTATGTCAACTCAGCTTTTAAATCCCTCCAGGGATGGTGCCTCAACCCCTTCCCTGGCCAGCCCAGTCCAAGGCTTAATTCTGTGCCAAAATTTTTCCTGCTATCCAATCTGAACCACCTTTGGCACAACTTGAGGCCATTTCCTCTTGTCCCATTGCCTGTGACTTGGGAGAAGAGACTGAATTGCTGTTGAATGGGTTTCCCAAAGAGGAAGCAATCTATTCAAAGGTTTCATCTTATTTTTGGTAGAGGAGATTTATAAATTGCCTGGGCTCTCACGGCTAACCTCAACTTGCCCCGTCAATCCCTTTTCTACCCCAGATCACTAGAAATTCTGGATCAGAAGCTAAATCCTAAAAGACATTTTAAAGTTTAAAAACAAATTCTCAGCACAGAAGTAGTTACATTCAGATAATGAGTTACAACTTCAAAGCAAGAAGCCTGGCCAAACCCGCCCCAGAACTGTCTGGGTTGGAAGGGACCTTTATAAGGCCATCTAGTTCAATTCCCTGCCCTGGGCAGGGACACCTTCAACTAGACCAGGTTGCTCAGAGCCCCATCCAGCCTGGACTGGAATGCTTTCAGGGATGGGGCAGGGGTGGCACGTCCTTGTCCTGTGACTCCTGGCCACCAGTACCACAACAGCACACCCACACCCCATCCTTACCCACCATGCCCATGGGGGATGCTCACACCAGCCCCAGCATTAACAGTTCCTCAACACCCAAGCGGAGGATCAAGCCATGAACAACTGAGTCAAGATTAAAGCATGGAACATTGTTATGGTGAAAATTAAAGAAAAAAAACCCATTATTTTAAAAGCAGGTGTTGTCTATCATTATGTCTATGCCACAGCCATTTCACATTACTATTTCATTCCCAAATATGTCTTTCTCTTCATAAATATTCATTGTCAATCCTTCCTGGTTTTATTTTAGATAAATAAAAATCTCTGCAGCAAGGCTCTCTTTTGAATTATTTACCATTTTACCTGCGAGCTCACCAAAGGAGTGAGTTCATTAAGACAGAAACATGGAGAAGGGACTTATCAAACAGACCAGAGCTTTCAGGGCACTAATCCAACAAATCAACATTGATCAACAAAAAAGTTCCAGGACTGCCTCATAAAAATCTTACAGGAAAAATCATTTCAGGAAAAAACACCTCACTTGATTTTAAAGCCTCATTAATACCCTCTATAATACTAAGCAATTGCTACCCATACTCCAGATTAATTACATTTTACTGAATAGATATGGAGAACCCTTCAAGCAAACACAAAAATTTGCATTTACATTTTTACAGGTTTCCAGCATCCCCCCTCTCCCAACAGGGCTGTGCTGGAGACTTAAGTCACAAATTAGGGTCACCTTTCCCAGTGCATTGTCAGCAGATCAAATCTGCAACGCCTTTCAGCCGGGGCTCATACATAAATTAAGCATCCTGCGATTGATTCGCAGGAGAAGCCCTCGAGCAACGGAGTGAAACACCAATAAAATCTTACAATTAACTTGAGAAGTTGCCTTTTGTTCCATCCCAGTGGTCCTTTTATTCTTCAGCTGCAAAAAACGTACCATCATACAGATGCTCCCTTGTAATAGATCTATATGAATATTTAAAATTGCTTTTTGAAAATGAAAGCTAATTATATACTATGGAAAATACATACAGAAGAATTATATACTGCATAACAGCTAGATTAAATGCTTGCATTTCAGCAGCAAAGTGTTTCATTTTTGGAGGACAGAAGGGGAAGAAGGGAAAACACAAAAGCCCTGTCTACATACTCAGACAAAGCAGAAAAGGAGAACATGACACCTGGGTGTTTGAGGATTCATTCCTAACACGTCAAGAAGGTAGAATACAGGAAGGAAGGGAGCAGCGTCAGGGCTTCAAACTGTTCAGCCCAGCAGGGCTTAGAAAGCTTATGGGCATATCAAAAGTTTGACATGGCTTTGCACTGCAGAAGTTCAAACCCAAACAACATCCCTGCAGAGAAAGCAACACTCCAGCTCCCAGGTTAAAAGGTGGATTTCATGGTGTCTCCAGACATGAAAAACTCAGACACTACTTTCAGCACTGTCATTAGTCTTGGCCATAAATGCACAGCCAATGCTCCTGATCCTTCTTCCACTTCTCTACCTCCACACCAGGTACTTGGAGCTCAGAGGCCAAGAGCCTCCCATCCCACTGTGAACACCACAGCATCAGAGACACTCCTCAGAACTGACCTGGCAAACCAGTTGTGATCTGTGAAGAAAAGGTAAGCAGCCAAACCTTGGGTTTGTATTACTCAGGGTCACCTCCATCACTTGGCAAAATCTGAAATGGAAGTAATTTTTCCAAAACTGAGGATTGAGATGGACGCTATCAACATCAAAGTTAATAGCAAAGGTTCTCCTCAGCTGGTGTGGGAGGTCAGGAGCTCCAGCCCCACCACAAAGCTGGCACGGCTCCAGAGAGCTCGCAACTGCTCCTTCCCCTGATTTATGTCTGGAGATAACTCCAGAGCTGCTCAGACCAGCTGCTTCAGGCAACATATCCGTCCTTCTGTCCTCCTCCCTGCTCAGCATCCTTCCTGGGATTACCCTGCTCTGGAGGTAACAAGTTCAGTATGTGCTCTGAGTAGGGTGAGTTCTTGGTTTTAAGCCTTCAGCTGCTTCCCATGTACTGCAATATAATTGTTTTAGCAGCTGTATAACTAGAGAAACAGAAATAGTAGCACTGTGATTCAATGTGATTCATCGGTCCTGCACCACACCTGCATGTGAATGACATCCTCCAGCAAGAGCAGGATGAAAGGACTGAAAGGACTCCAGACTTTTGAAACTTGTCCTTTTAATATACCCTTTTACCCCAAACTCTTCTCAATTACTGTTACGAGCTACATCCATATCACTGAGTTATCCAACGTGGACCCCCATGTCAACAGCAAGGACATATCATCCACACCTCTGCCAGAGACACAAGAGTGACCAACACCAAGCTGCTGGCATTCCTGACCACCGGGAACCCCAACAGCCCCAGGAGAACACCCCTCCTCTCTGGTATTTGGATACAGCTTCCTCACGCTGAGCCAGTCTATCCAAACATTGACAATAGCGTGAACCAGAATCTTTCAATACACAAAGAGAGCAACAGCAGCAAATGTCACTTTGGGGATTACTGTTAAAGCTAAAGCAACAGGAGTTCTTGATCTTCAAACTAAGTCACTCATCACACGAGGCAAGCAGAGGGCCACGCTTACTTTGTAGATCCCAGGGGCTCATAGAAAGCATCAACTTCAAAACAGCACACACCGCAGTTTACAACAGGCAAAAATCCATACTCTGTAGCATTATTTTTTTTCCTCTGTGGCTTCCACTTAGGAAAAGTGTGTGTGTATGTATATACATATATATCCCCAGTTTTCATAGAAACCAGGTTGGAAGGGACCTCAGAGATCACATGGTCCAAGCTTTCTTGGCAAAAACACGGTCTAGACAAGATACCCAGCATCCTGTCCACCTGGATCTTAAAAGCTTCAAATGGTGGGGAATCCATCGCTTTCCTGGGGAGATTATTCCAGTGGCTGATTGTTCTCATTGGGGAAAATTGTCCTCTCGTGTCCATTTGCCATGCCCCCAAAGACAGCTTGTACCCATTACCCCTCATCTTTTCCATGTGACTCCTGTAAAATGTCAGTCACCGTCTTCTTTGCAGCTACCCTTTAAGTACTGGAACACGGTAAGAAGGTCTCCCCTACACCTTCTTTGCTCAAGGCTGAATAAACCCAGTCCTCTCAGCTTCTCCTCATACGGCACGCTTCCCAGTCATGGATCATCTTGATGGTCATCTGGACCCCCTCCAGCCTGTCCACATCTGTGTTGTATAGCAGGGACCAAACTGAACACTGTATTCCAGGCGTTCACCTTTTACAAAGAAGCACTTAAAGTTTAACTACTAAAAGTCACCCCATAATATCGTTCCAACCCTCCCATGGCAAAGTGCTTGGAACGAAATGATCTTTAAGGTCCCTTCCAAACCAACTCATTCTATGATTCATCCTTCATACAATCTAATAGTCTCCTGAGATCAGCAGCAGTGGCAGCAAAGCAGCAGCCAAACCCAAGGTTAGTGAAAGAGATGACCACGTGCTACTTGTGAAAATTTGCAGCTTCCAACCAAAAGCACCTCCCATTGATCAGTCAGGTTACATGGCAAATAACATGCTTAATAAACAAATACAAAACCACCAGATGTTGAACTTACACCCCAGAAATTTTCATGTAACACCTGCTTCGTGACTGGTATCATATTTTACAAACAGCACACGAAAAGGTGCAGAGACTCAAGGGTAACATCTGGTTTTATATTTATTTGCTTGCTGAGCATTCATCAAAGGCCTGATACTCCCATCATTTACTTGAAAGACATGGCTGTCCTGGGGACAGACGGCAGCTCTCTGCTCTCCCAGCTCCCCGGCACTGAGATCTAGAGCAATAGCTGGGCCTGCATTACAAATAGATAGTAGGATCTGTCGCCAGTGCTCAGTATTTCTCTTTTCCTGTGACATTCACTAAGTTAGTAGATATATTTACTTCATATAACTAAATTTACGGTGTCAACAGTAGCAGCTTAAATTCAAAGTAAGGCTTTGGGACATGAAATGCATCTGATCTTTCTCATCCATTATTAAGTTCTAGGCCTGCTAAGAAGCCATTTATCTCAAAAAAAATATCATTACCAATGCAAATTTCTAGGGATAGTAAAGTTCTTTACAGCCTAGAGTCTCAGGAAATAAATAGAAACAGCATTTACTATTAAAATTAAACGAGCAAGCCTCTGAGTTATTAGAAATGTAAAAATCCAAGCCTGCAGTGTGGTTTGTGCAGGCAGCTCTCGGAGGATCCCATGGATGCGGGCACTCAAGCCTGTCCACAGAAACAGCAGGGAGCATCCCTGGGATGCTGAGTGACTGCATCCCCAGGACTCCCCCCACACCCACTGAAGATTCACTGCCCACCAGCCCGCACACAGCTCCAGCGTCTCCCCAAACAGCACTGAAGGTGTTAACACACCCTGTTCTTCTGTGCTGAGAAAATAAAATCCCTCCTGAGCGAGCTATCTGCAGCGTTTCATGGCATAACAGAAGATTAAGGTTTCTTGGCAGGGGGAAATTTATCTTTGCTTAAGTCCAGAAAAGAAGAATTAGTATCATAAAAGAGGAACAACAAGAACAAAGAAAGTCAACCCCAAGAGGGAAATGCTGATGCAGACTGGAAAATCCACCAGATAGAACAATTACATTAGTAAGGAGGTCTCTAACACTCCGTGCTCTGCAGCAGTGGGGAGTTCAGCTGCAGCAAGAGCTCCCACCTCCTTCCCTTGCTGCCTTCTCTGATGATACACCAACTCTAGACTGTCAGGGTAATTCACCACTACTTGCTCTTATTTCTCAGCTCCCTCCACTCCCCCTCAGCTTGGTCTTTCCCCTTCCCTTGGGCTGCCACCCAGCCACCTCCCCAGCCAGGTGCTCCCCATCTCCAGCCTCCTGAAGCAACAGCTTTCTCAGAAACAACCCTTCCAGCTTCATGAGCTTTGTTATTCTTAATACAAGAAACAGCTCAAAACAAAACTGAAGGTTTCTCATTTTCATTTGTTTAGTTTTAGGGTTTAGTTTTTTGTTGTTTTGTTGTTCATTCACCACCAAGCACACTGCTGCTGAGTAACAGTTGTCATAATACTGGTCAGAAGATGCTAAACCCCTGCAAGCATGCCCTTTTTTTTTTTCTCTAATTAAAAAAAAATCACTTTATTATTCAGTACTTGTATTTGATACAGAAATAAGACAAACATCCAGTTCTTGTTACTAACCCAGGGAGTTCCTGAAGCTCGTTGAGCTGAACAGAGTCCTTCACCTTCCTCACTGGGTACCCTGCTGAGGAAGCTGGTGCTGCACATCTGCTCCCGGCAGAGGCACAGCAATCCCCATCACAGACCAGGTTGGGGAGAGATGGGAATTCATCTGCAGAACAAACACTGCGGTGCCATTTCCATTTTTCTGCTGGTTGGCACCATAAAGAGGATCACAGCATCCCAGCAATGACTTATCATCCTGAATCACATTTTACACTGCAGCCCTAAGCCTATTTAAGGTGCTGGAAAAATAATAAATATTAACACCAACCTATTCTCCTAGTAACTGAGAAAAGCTGGTACAGACCAATGCTTTTGTGGCACTGCTCCAAGGGGGATATGCAAGACCCAACTGACCAATAAATATCAACTTGCAGCATTTTAACCATCCTTTTTTTTTTAAAATGTATTTTTAGGGAAAAATAAATACCAAATATATCCTATGTTTCTGGTCTGGGAGGTAACAGATAGGAGGAATCACAAGGAAGGAAAACCACCACCGAGTCCCCACCTCAGCGCCCACACAACATCCTGTCTTCTGCAGAGGCAAAGCCCTTCCAGAGCAGCAGCAGCAAAGCACTCGCTCCTCATTTTCGGCACACCTTTGCTAACATCCCTACTTCAGGAAGCCTAACCAGAAGTTTATTCATATACTTCAACGATAATACATTTTCCCTACTTCTATTTCAGATGCGCAGGGCTGCTACTTCACAAAGTTATTCAGCAGCAATTTAAATGCTTTAAGGTCCCTTCCAACCCAAACCATTCCATGTTTAAAAAGTCTCTGCAGCATCCCTGCTGTAGAAACACCCTCTCTCAAACGATGCCAAACTGCAGAGCACATGTAGGTTGACAACAGCAATGTATTTTTTTACCTTTTCATCTCAAATTTGCTAGAAATTATGGGCTCTCCCTGCTGCAGAAAGAAAGTCGGTATGTAATGATGTCCCTGCCCATTAGGAGCATCTGAGTATCTTAAGATGAGAAACCTTAAACTCTGATAATTAGAGAAATCATTTAGAGTCTCAACTGCAATCCAAAATAGGAGGACTAAATCAGAGAAGTCCATTTGCCTCCTATAATTAATCTGCCCCAAAGCAGTGCACTTCAGGCAGAAAGCTTAAGGCTGAAGCCTTTATGCATCGAGAAGCACACAGATAATTCTGCTTCTGTAACTTCTGTGGTCTAACACTGGATGGCTTCTAATTTTTTTTTTCCTTCTGAATGCAAATATAAATGTCATTACTGGAACATTATTAAACTCTTCTTTTTCCCTATCTGAAAAAAAAACCAAAACCCAATCTCATAGTATCATCATCTGAGCATCCCAGTTGTCAATGACAACAGCCTCAGGGACTGACCTGCAAGAACTTAATCAGTTAAAGCTGGGCAGTAAAAGACAAGGTTCATAGTGGGCTATAATTATTACATTTGCAAAAAATCAGCGTTGTGAGTCCTGGTAGTTAGGAGCAGCTCTTAGTGGCTGCACTACAGAGCACAGCCTGAAGTTCATGATTTCTTATGTAAGTCAGCAGAAAGACTTCCTTAAATAAGGGCTGATGGCAGTATTGTTTTCTCTTTTTCTCCTTGAAATGACACGACAAAACTTCCGTCCCCAAATACACACCCCTTCTCCTTACATCTGCAGGACAGGATGCCTTTCCACAGCCCAAGTTTCTGACTCCCACACTCCCTCTGCTCCTTTCCACTCAATTCACGCTCCAAAAAGAAAAAGTAACTCTGCCTCCAAGATATCTCTCTTCAGCCTTGATGGCTGAAAACATCTTTGCAGGCACTATAATTTGCTGATATTATTATTTAATTTGATTTTCATCCTCACAAACATTTTCCTAGCAGAATTCTACAGCCTTGTGCCCTGTACACGGTTCTTCACACCCAGGGAAGGAGCGGGCAACGATGGGATCCCCAGCCCCCAGCCTAAATTTTGCTTAATATTATCAATTTGCAGGATAAACAAGGCCCTTGCAAACGCACTCATGGCTGTTCTGCCTCCTCTTTCCCAGCCCCTCCTCTGCCTCTCTGATCTCCTCTCCTTCTCCAAGCCACAAGCCAGCAGCCGCAGGGCTCCCCAGGGAAGGGCAGGTTACGAAGGGGGAGCTCCACAGGCAGCAGTGAACAAGTTCAAGTGGAAGAAAAGTAAATTACACACCAGAGGTCATGTCTGCAGCCTTGTTAGTACATCAGAGATGCCACTTAGAAACATGAGAACAGCAGGAAAAAAATAAAAATAAAAATAAAAATCACTAGCCATAGTATATTAAAAAAATATTGATGGCATCTCATGAGTAAAGAAAAATGTTTCTCTTCCCAGTGCTTGTGAGCCCTGAAGAAATTTGAATTGTTACAGGCAGAAAATCATCTCCTATGAAATACCCATTTAATAAAAATAATGAAAACTAGGTATACTATCCACTCTAAATATGTTCTACACCTTCACACTAAGTCCACACTACTAATATCTGACTATCCAAGACAATGATAAATTGCAAGTTTATTACAGAAACTGTATCATAAACACGGGCTAATGCAAGAAAAGTCCACACAAATTTATTGGATCCTGTAATCTGTAAAATCTCCAAGCCTCTACTGATTTAAAGGCCTAAGACTAAGATGGCTTTTATTTAAAAACCTCCCTGCCATGGAATAGTTCTTGGATAAACATGTATTTAGGTCAGCGGCTTCCCCGCCTTCTCCAAAAACTGTGCTACTTACCCAAAATACAGGAATCTCTCTGCGACGGAGATGGAGATGTATTTTCTCAAAGGAAAATGTACCATTAGATCAGGCAATCAGGGACATGTCATTCATTTTGTTCTCATGGCCTCACTTAATAATTGCATCAGGATTTTTCTTTCTCTGATGCCATCTAAATATAAACAGTAGACCTCAATACAGAAATAGGTTTTCTGGTCAACTGTGGTATTTATTGTGAACTAATAATACTGCAACTTCTGTAGCAAGGCTCTTCTAGAAAAAAAAAAAAAAACTTACGGAAAAATAATCCAGGTTACTCACTGCTGCTTAAAACAATATAGTCATGCTACAAATTTTGCATTTTTGAGAACTGCTGAGGTGCCAGAGATGTCACAGCCACAGAAGTCCCACCGTACGCTGCTTTAGCAAGAGCGGAATATCTTCTCATGAAGGTGCAAGCCCGCTGCACAGCATTCCCACAGCTTATATTGTCTGAATATTCAGAAAAGAGCATACTTCCATCTATTTTAGTCCTGCTTCCAGATTGCTATCACTATGTTCTCTCTTACTTTTGACTCCTCAGTGTTTCAGTCTATGGTATTACGCATCCAGAAGGGTCAACATTGCGTCAAAGGGTTCAAATTGTCTGAAATGCATGGATCTACTGACAAGAAATCCAGGAAGAGCAACCATCAGCACTGATGGCAAAGCCAACCTATAGCTCTTACAGACATTTCAACATCTACATTTGTCTTTGTGGGAGTCATCCTAGAGGGCTGCCGAATCATCCAGTCCAAGAGACGTCAAGAAGAAAAGGAGTCAGCTGGGGGACATAGGTTTCCCCTGGACAACAGCAGACCCAGCAGCTTATCACCACCCACTTTCCCATGGGTTTTACTCACAACTCAAACACAAGCAGTATCCTGCACGCATGTGTTCTGCCAGCAGGTTTTAAATAGTACTTAAAGAAAAAAATAATAATATAACAATCTGATTTATTCAAAATGAGCAAAGTCATTAAGCCGTAATGAATATTTGCATACACACAGCCAAATTTTAAATGCCAGTCATTCTTGCAAGAGCTCCTGCTTAATAAAAACAGGTTTAAAATGCTAATGCACATTTTGGCTAAAGCCAAATATGCAAAATGTCAGTCAACCATAGGGCAGCTTTCAAAAGTTAGATCCTAAAGCAGCTTAAAACCTCCAGCTGCCGTCCTGGAGGCAGGATTCCAGGTCTTTGTTGAGATCCACCAGGTTCCTGCTGGTCCACACCTCCGATGGGTGCAGGTCCCGCTGGACAGTGGCACAGCCATCAGGTCTACCAGTCACCCTTCCAGTTGGGTGCTGGTTCCAAACTGGGCATGGGCATGCCCTGATCCATCACCCAGCCTCAGAATCACACAACTCTTCAGCAGGATAGGAGAACAGCACAGAAAATTCCTGTATAGCCTCCACAAATTACTTCCATTGCTGCCTACATACTCAGTACTCACTCACCAACTCTGAAACTCCAGCAGGAGAGTGAGCTTTTCTTGTCCCAAAGAAGGGAAGAGAGTTATAAATTAAATATCATCACTATATTTAGAATAAAAGCTCTCTTTCCACTGCAGTTATAATCATGCGAGTGTCATAACATTTTGAGCTTCCTTGGATAAATAAGCACTATCTGCAGTGAAAAAAAAAAATACCACCACATTTAACACGTCACATTCTCACTTAACATTAACTGCTCTATCAGAAAGTATAGCTTAAAAAACCCTCCCCAGGAAAATCCAGCATAAGCACCCAGTGTCAGCCCCTGCTCTCACCCCTGGGCTGTACCACCATCCCCAAGAATCCTCATTCCACCCATCTCCCCTCTCCCACCTTCAACTATCCCCAGCCCCAGTGAATCCAGAGATTTTTTGTTTTACAGTTAGTTTGTTTGCATTATTAAAAATAGTATGTTTTTCTCATCAGAGCTTTGCAGAATGAAAGCTGGAAGATGCCGGCTGGCCTCCTTTGATGTGAGAGGTTTACACTTGACCTTCTATTTTCCTTCCCGGATATTTATATCCTGTTGGCTCAGAAAACTGAAAAACAGCACGATACGCATAATGACCTGCTAAAGTGAAGCTTAGATCTTTCTCCTAAAAGTCCGTCTATGGCACTTGGGGCTAACATTTCCCCTTCCACAGTAACTACAGTGATAAACGCTAAATCTTCAGCTTAGCTCTCTTGGCATTTGAGCTAGCTAAATAGATGGTTCCAAGCAAAATTTATCACTTCAATAATTCTAAGATACCGCCTCAAAAGGCAAGGATTAGTATATCAAATACACAAACAAAATTAATCCCAACGAAGTTAAACAGATCCCAAAACGTACCAGCTGCAAAGTCAAGCGCTTTGAACTGCAAAGTGCCGGAGCCAACCTCGACACGACCCTGGGAAAAGGGGAATATTCACATGGCCCTTCTAAAATGCATCTATGGGTCTGAAAGTACAGGTTTGTGGCTCACGTCTTGATCAAAATGAGAACTACTTGCACAACAATAAGTCTTTATATCTAAATAACTGTCAAAGAATATTTTCACCATGCATGAACACTCATTTCCAAAACATTTTCAGGATTTTTATTTGTCTTCACATGCCTATAATCTTTAATTCCTTTTTATCAACACGAAGTACATTGTTTATCTGAAAGTAAGCCAAATTTTATTCGGTAATAAGGCGGCATCATACATTTGAGAAAAGCAAGGCACCAAAGAATGCTGAGGAGAAAGGTAAAGGATTACATTTTAAATGAGTACAAAAACTTTGATCCAGGCAATCTGTTGCTTTAAAAGGCAACGTATGGCTCTGTCCCCAGGTAGTTCGAACAGGAAACACTTGAATATTCATTTGCATTGCAGAGTAACTCTGCAGCCCACACTGGAATCAGACTGGAAAGTACTGTATAAAAGTTATTTTAATTGTGACCTTATTGAAATTAATTATATTATTTTAATTGTGAGTAACTTCAATAAAACGGCAGCTGTGCAGAAATTTTTAATGCATCTGCTGGAATGCACTTAAATGTACCCCAAAATAGGGATTCCCTATATGCAACACGTACATCGACTTACGTAAAGACTGTATTTTGTTGTGAAAAGCAGCCTAATACATGTGTGCTCCTGACAATGGAAGCTGTAAGCCTGTAATGCTCTTCTATTCCATTTTTGTTAAAAAAAGGATTACAATCTGCTCTTTCTTTAAGTCTTCTCTGGGGCTGTTCTAGACATGTATTTTATATAGTCTCATCACTAATGCCATAATCTAGAATAATTCTGAGGACTCGACTGCCAGCTGACAGCGTGTTCTCAGAAATGTTCAAGATCATCTCGAAATGTTCCGTTTTGATGTTAAGTTGGGAACAATTCTTTGGGGGGAAAAAAAAAAAAAAAGTAACTTCAAACACTGGAGCAAAGTCTAATATCTACTGCTAACACACTCGTAAAGTGTCCTTGGAGACTTGCCTGTTCAAATGCAGCACAGGCTGAGATTACAGCAAGCATTACATGACTTTCTTTTAGAAGCGTGACCACAGATTCTTCTCCGCCTCTTAACGACTGAGAAGCACACTGGGCTGCAAATGGGGACACAGGGCAGAGTTCACCTGTAATGAGTTTGGATTAAAAAATGGAAAAGGTTTTATTTGCTAAGTTATTACTTGTCCAATTTCTACCCAAGGCTGAATCTCTGCAGCTGAGCACGAGATCCACAAATTAAGTATTGTTCAGTCAAACCCCAGAACTTCCAATTCTGTATTTTGAAATATTCTTCACTTGCTGATATTTATTTTAAGTGAAGGTTTACTTTGCAATGAAGGAAACATAATCCTTGGATTTAATATCATATTAGTCATAATAATATTTAAAATAATAGGTTTGAATGACCAGAATTATGCATATTCAATACCCATCCTATCTACACATTCAGGAAAAAAACCCAAAATTCCACTTTCTCAGGAAGGAAACAGCATATGGAGCTGATCGATTCCACTGTCAACTTTTTTCCATGTATGAACTAAAAGAGGAGAATCATCATAGGCTTCAAATGTTAATAATGAGAGAAAAAAGGTAGAGGTCAGGTCTTTACTGCCAACTCCAAGTTCTCCACCTTGGGAAAAGCAGATTTAATGGACCAAAATATATTTCTTGAAAACAACCTAATGCTAAGATTATACTTCTGGGGGAAAAAAGTTAGTCTGTTTTTCTGATTAATGATAGCTCATTATTGTCTTGAATTCACAGGAAATCTTGGAAACTCTTTTTATACACTACAGTGGAAGCACTACTTCCCAAATTATGTAGAGGGCTAAAAATATTTCAGCAAGTTCCCTCAAAGTCTAATGCTTCTATGAGAAGAGTAGTTTTCCCACAGATAAACTCACAGTATCCATAGAAGTAAATTAAAACGAGGTAATGAGCTCACATTTACTTCCAAATATTTACATGTGAGATGCTGCATCAGGTCTTTAAATCAGGTATAAAGGCACTTGTAGAAGGGTAAAAATTCTATGCCACAGTTGTGAAGTCTGGTGCCTCGATAGGTTAGAAAATTTCATTGGGCAACTTTTGGCACTTTAAAGTATGTAAAACCATACGGATGTTGGCTTTCAAACTTCAGCACATGAGTAGTTTGTGTAAAGCCAGAAGATAAACCCAAGACTCCAATCATCCAGACTTGTGGGTGCTAGAATTGGGGGACCGGTGTGTCTCCCCACACCAACTTTATGAACCAGAATAAAAAAAAAAAAAAGCCAAAAAAACTCTGCTCACGAGGAAAATAAATTTAAAAGAAGAAAAGAAAAAAAAAAGACAAACCCAGCATGTTTTAGCTTGCCAAGCTAACCTAACTTTTCCATTGAAGTGGTGAGATCTTTTTGAAATGTTACATTCCCCATTTATCGGTTAGGCAAAGCAGAAGCTATGTAAAATAGGTGTTATTAAAATGCCATATGTAATATCATATGGTATTTTCTTACATAGTTCAGCTTCTCAGCTAAAGAGGACGTGAAATGGTAATTCTATGCAAAATAAGCTCTGACTCAACAGCACACTTCTTTTGTAATTATCAATTTCCCCATTTTTATTTATGCATTTTCGAGCTTTGCTCAATAGTTTAAATAAGTTAGCAACTTCCTGAGAAATCCAAACCCCAACAATTTCCAAGTTTTACCTGTAAAGAACTAGAGAGAACTGATATCTTGGGGGCTGGCAAAGGAGCCCAGTATTAAAAACGGGGTTTTTGCATTCACAAAAAGACTGGATACACGGCTGCTTCCTCCAACGCCTCAAAATAAACCCCAGAGCCCAGACCTTTAACTTCACTGGGAGAATCTAGGTGTTCTGACTTTATTCACAGCCTTATACACGCATGTCCACACATTTCATGGGGGCTACATGCAGAGCTGAGAAACGTAGCAGGCTTTTTTTTTTTTAGATTCTAATCTTGCCCTTAGCAGCTTTCTAAATCTAATTTATGCAGTATTTCTTCTATATTTTTGGCTTAATCCCATTTATTTCTCACGAACCAACAGTTCATGCTTGCGAGCACCTTCACCCGAGCACCGCAGAAATGGCCATTGCCGTTTTTATTGACAAGAAACTTTGACACAAGGACGCGTTGGCACTGCCATCAGACACTAATAATAGTTCTTGGCTGCAACAATATTTGAAGTCTCTTGTTTTTCCCAGAAAGGGCCCTTATTTTCACCAGTTGCCATAGCGATGGTGCAGCAGAGCCACTGTGGGTTTCTGTAGCTTCCCACCTGGCCATGGTAGGATGTGGGAGAGGAGCCCTTCGGGTGCAGTTTCCTCACCACATCCCATCAACGTGACAGATGATACCACTGTCTTCTGCTGGGGTGATCAGGGCAAGACCACAGAGCTACAACCACCCGGCACTGCCAGGAGCTGACGCGTGAAGTGACAGGAAAGTGCCAAGAAGCACCCTCTGCCCTTGCGGCAAGGGTTAAGTGGAGATTTCTCTTCAGCAACTTCATGTAGGCTCCAAATTCCACATTGGAACATTTTTCTAAACCCCTGAAGAGATGAAACTAACCCCCATTCACTTCTCATCCTCCTGGTTTCCCACCACCAAGACAGGGTCTGCATCGCTCTTGCTGCTCCGTGCAGCTCGGACACACTGAAATATTTACTGAGGAACAGTCTCCATTTATTTCAGCAAAGTTACTGCTGAATCGGAACAAGAGAAGCATTTATTCACATTATTCACGTTACATTAGCTGCCCGTCAGGCTTGCTTCTGGTGCACCCTAAGCAGCATGTTTTCTCCTTTCTGGAGACTTTGGACTGCACTGGTACTAAGAGGTCTCATGTTGGACAACAGGCTACAAGTCATAAATTCAGACAGACAAAGACACAAAGATCCATCACCCACAGGGCTTTCCTCAGGAGAAGCAAAGCCTCTTATCAGCCAGCTACAACATTTGTCTTCGCTTCTGGAAGAGTAGAACAGTGGTTGGTGCCCTCAAAACATGCTCTATCCCCCATGGAAGAGGAACGAGCAGACAGTGGTCTGATTTACGGGCAGGTTTATCCACTCTTAAATGGGAACATTTGGAGAGAGCAGCAAACTGCAGGTTACAAATCACAGCTGGGCTAAACCTCCACAGAAGAGAGAAGGACTGAGTCCCTTCTGTGACATCCCAGTCCCCAAATGCGGGGGTGCTGTCCTTTCCTCAAGCAGCTATTACAGGGATGAAGATGGATATCCAGGGGATAACAGATGATGAGGAACCAAGGCTTGTTCTCATCCTGCAAGTTCTGAGATCCTAAACCCTGTATATACGTAACGCAGAAATTTCCACCCAGCATTGACAACATATTCATCTTCCAGGCTATAAAGTCCAAACCAAAAAAATACAACTCAAACCAGTTCACATTCCAGAGAGGTACCTTTCCAGTAGAAAATGTTTTATCAAATTAAGGAAAGTTGGGGTAAGCACTGACTTCTCCAACAATTCCTGATGCCAAACTTAAAATAGTTGTGTGCCAAGATGCACTCACTAATTTACAAGTCAAAATAAAAACCAAAAACCACCCCACAAACCAAGCAGCCCCCAACAAGCTGTGGTTTTTTCATTTTGTTCTCTTCCTTTGACAATGAGAGAACACCAGTTGGAGTCATCAGGAGAACATCTAATGACTTTAAACCTGATTATATATTCTTAATGAAGCGGTTTGCACGTGCAGCTCCTCGCAGCAATGTGTCACTTGTACCAACCTGCCACATAACAGTTTAAGGAAATGTCCTCTGAATATAAACACGAGGGGGCTTAACACAGAGATTGAAAATAAAAATTAACCAAAAATAAAAAAGTTACCTCTTTTACTGCTCATGTTAATAAAATAAAATAAAAAAATGAAGAGTAAAAATATAATCAAGAGGTCAAATCAATGGAGTTGAAGCTCAAACTGTGTATTCAGGTTATTCTGCACACCCAGCACCGTCAGCACAATGCTCTGGTGCCTGGTGGGACTTAGGCATAAAACCTCACCTTGGCTTAATAAGCAAAGGGACTTCTGCACGGCCAGGGAAGCAGCACACTTAGCAAAGTGGAATATACAGCAGAAATACAAATTAAGTGGCAAGCAATATATATATTAATCTTAGAAGTCTATAGTGATAGTCATGGGGTATAACCCGCCTGGATGCAGCCCTGAGTGATGTGCTCTGGGCAATCCTGCTTTGGCAGGGGAGTTGGGTTGGATGATCTAGAGAGGTCCCTTCCAACCCTGAGAGTTCCCTGATTCTGTGATAACCAACGGTATTGGGAAAATAACTAAAGAAGCTAAAGGAAAAGGAAAGCAAAACAAGAATACGCTGCTGAATCCCAGCCCGGACAAGGCTCTCAGGGCTTCTACGCCTCCCCGTAAGGCAGCAAGAGTCAGCGTGTTTGGAACATTAAGGTTTTCATCTGCAAGCCAAGCTGACAGCAAACATATGTTCAAATATTGCCAAGCCAGGCAGTGGAGCCCAAACAGTTATTTTCTAATAACAGCAATATTTTTTTATGTTGTATTTCAGTCCCGCACAGACTGTCCACATTGATGAACTTCTCACAGACGCTGCAGCTGCTTTTCTGAAGGAGACAAATACGGGACAAGATCACCATCGTGACTAACCTCCTGGAAGGTAGATATTCCCTAGTTTACAACACCAAGGTTTTTCCTGACCCCATCAACTAACAACAAATGAAACGCTCTGCTTTCTCAAAAACTTCTCCATGCCATTGCAACACATTCCCCTTGTGATCCCAGCTTTGCCTGCCAGCTGTAAAGCCTGCTGTAGATCTTGGGCCACAGCTGATTACACCCAGTTATTGTTCCAGTTTGACTTGGGAAATGGTGAGTTTCTGCCTCTGCTTTTTTCTTATTCCATTCCCACGCAGGTTTATCCATGATTGCTCCCATCCATTTCTGATTACAGTCAGTATGGGTTTAGTAACTGGGATAGCAACCTCAAACTATTTAGGAAACTTTCACGTGGAGAAAAACAGAAAGGTTCTTAAAAAATGACAAAGATGATTGTACTGTGGATAAGCCATGGTACAATATAGGTCTTCGGCTAGTGAAAGGTCTAGCCCTGGCACATTGACCTCATCAGAGTCCAAGCTCCTGAGACTTTCTGCTAAAATACTAAAGGAACAGCTGAAAAGACCTGAGGTAGTCTGGATCTGGAGAGTTGCTTACCCTCACTGCAATTACCAAATAGCTTACTCAGTTTCACTGACACTAATGGGTGCACATAAGTTGATTCACACCTCAGTGAAGTCCAAAAAGCACTTGTTTTCCCACAATTAATGACAGCTCTTCCTTCCTTCTGCTACAGACCCATTTTTTGCCTGACCCTTAGCGCTTTACCCTTAGTAAATCACTGCCTGGCCTGTTTCAAGTATGGTTTGAAGGGAGTGTGCGAAAGAAAAGAGAAAAAAGCATTTCCAGCACATGTAAAGAAGACTAAGAGAAGGAAAAACTTGCACTGGATGGGAGCAGATGGATGCCAGATGGTTTCTGAGACACAGCTGTAATCATGGGGACTTAAGGAAAATCAGGAAGACTCACAGAAGGAAAAGTCCAGCAGAGAAACAAGGTGACTCTGGTATCAGTAGGAAGGCTGGTGGCTCCTCTGGGACTTTCACAGGTACGGACACCACATTGCATCGGAGGTTTAAAGTCCATTTTCAGCTCAAGGTGGGAGAAGAATTACAGCCTACACAAGAACTCCCCATGGAAGCATTAGCAGGTGGGGCCGAAAGGATACAGTTTGCCATTGCTTTTTTGTGAATAAAGTCTTCATAAGTCCTTCTCAACTATTTATTTATTTTTTTTTAATGGAAGAAGACAAGCAGGAGGTTGGCAGGGTCAGGACTTCAATCAAAAAATGGCAGCTTTTAATCAGCAGATAATTTCAAGCAGTAAATTTCAAGCAGTGAAGTAAGATTGAAAGCATCAGTCGGTAGGAAGAGGAACTGGCAGATGCAGAGTAACTGGGAAAATACGATGAGAAATAAATCAAGAGATGATGAGACTTCTTCCCCAAAGGCCAGGCAGAGGCTGGAAGGGAAGAAGGTGACCCCTCCTGGATCCCAGGTTCGCATCACGCTGGGGTAGGAAACACCGATGCTCCACCGCATTAGCCATTTGTCCCTCCTGCTATTAATACACAATCCACTTTGGTTTCTTTTGCTGGGACATCGATAGCATTAATTAACCAAGAAGTATGCAAACACATGCTAATTTGAAGCGATTTCATCCTGGAGTAGCAGTTTGGCAAGAGGCAGGGCCTGATGGAAAATCCAGCTATTGATTTTCCTGTAGGTTGCTGTCATCACTTCTGCTGCCTACAAATAAACAACCTAAATAATATTTGCTTTCCAGTGACAGCTGGTGTCAACAGCAGTATGCATTTACTGCCATACCTTCTGCAAAATAACCTGATATTTTGTTATTCAATGCCTTTTAAAAAATCACCACCCCAATTCCTGATGGCACTGACTGTTGATAAAACCTTCGAGTATCTGAAATCCCTGGCAAAGCGCTGAACATCCACTGCCAGCTCACATTGCTATTCTTATCAATTCTGTTCAAGAAATGGTATTAAAATGATACATATTTACTCGCACATAGTTACTAAGGAACAGAAGAAGCAGCGGACGTGATTAATAGCAGGATAATAATAGCAATAAAAAAGCTGCATACTCTCAGGAAATATTTAGCACAAGCGAGTTTTGAGCAGTGCTCGGGGTATTTACAGCAGATTTCATTATAGTTCACAAAAACATAATTTTGCAATGATTTCTAAAAACATTTATTTCTCTTCCTTGCTCTGTAAGTGGGATTTTTTGCATGAAAGAATGTTTTGCTTTGATGACAGGGGTAAGAAAAGGCAGAGTGTTTTCCCACCAACCCTTGACAGCTTTCTCTATTATGCCAAGTGTAGAAAATACCAAAGAGGGTCCCATTTTGGAACCTCCTTGGATCGAAACACAAAACAAAGCTGTGGATTTGACCATCATGTTTAGAAATGCTGGCTTACTTCATCCAAAAATATTATTAGGTGGAAAATACCCTTTGGTCCAATGCGGGCTGTTGCCATGGGAATAGCTTTTTTGGCCTGAGACTGTATCCTGGACCTAAGATCAAAGAGAATTGTATTTCTATTTCGGAAGTAAAGTATGTTAACTTAAAAATAATATTAAAAAAAAACAAACCCAAACATATAAATGCAGCATTTGGACAGGACGCTGAGTTCCAAATCTGCAAGCTTTATTTTTCACCAACGCAACAGCAGACAACAGCAAGAGAGGGAACTAACAACCTGGCACTGCCTGGCAGGGACACGTCCTGCCCTTCGGTACCAAGCACCAGCAGCATCCTCCAAAATAAGCTTTGCCCATTGTAAAACTGGTTGTTTTCGGAAAGGGCAGATTTTTATTTTTTTTCAATAAAAATAAAAAATAAAAATAGAAAGACTTCTGTTTTTTCCCTGCCTCAGTGTTTATTATGGCATTCTCTGAAAAAAAACCCCAAGGAATCTGGCAAGAGCTGTGTGTCTGCCCAAGCCATCTGCTTCTGGAAACCTGCTGGTAGTGCAGCCTCATGTGGAGGATGCACAAACACACAATCCCCTGTGCTTCAGACGGGCTGGGCATCCCCCTTACCCACTTACAAGGCACTTAAATCACTTATTTCACATTATACATTGAGGATAAAATACAAGCTGGGGTGTGTCTGGGGGGAGACACAAGGAGGGGTGAAAAATACGTTTCACCCCATGAAGTTCCCAGGAATGGCTCTGTTCCTTCCCATGGGATTACAGGGACACTGAGGGGTCCTGAGGTCCCCAGGCACAGCACACACTAACCCAACTCAGACACTGGCACAGCAAGTGGCTGCTCTCAGGCTTTTCCCAGGGAATACTACAAAATAATTTATTATTCCCAAATTCACCCTCCACCTCCACGTTTCCACTCACCCCTCAGCACAGCTGAGCACCCACGGACAGACCCCACACACCTCAAGGCTCATTTCAGAATAGAGATTTTTCTTTTCATGATGAAAAGAATTCAAGTTTTTCACTAGAAGGGCAATTTCACAAGTATCAAGCCAGATTTTTACGCATCAGAATAGGATGTTCCCATCACTTCTGACAACAACAGTGCACTGCCAGTACCATACAGCCAATTCAACAGTAACTTTTTAATAAGACAACTTCAAATCTTTCAGATAAAAAAGTTTTGCAGGATACACAAACATAAACACTTAATTTTAGTCTCGGTCAGGCACAGGAGGACCCAAAAATTACCCAAATGAAACTTACAGCTTCCAAGGATATGAAACCCATCTAGTCAACCTTACTTCCTTCTAAAAACCCTTTCTGAAGAAACGAGCTTAAAATAGTATCACCGAAATCTCCAGTAGGAAAGCAGCACAATTTACAAATGTACAAATACTCATATTTTTACTTTTTTTGTTTCTTTGCTTTGCACTTTCATCTTGTATTTTGAGTAAGCAAAAAAAACTTTCAAAGCAATGAATATTTAAAATACCTTCCTAGTTCTCTGTGCATTCCTGGTCCAGGGAACATTATCTTGTGTTTTACTCCCCTTGTATGTTCTGAACCACAATCACTCAAAGCACAAATATAATATACCCCTGTACATTTAAGCCCCAGCCAAAGTACCAACTTCATACAGACGAGTCACACACGTGCACATTTTAGGGTAAAAAAAATAATAATATAGGCCCGAGAGACTAAGGAAGGAGATCCTCCAAATTATATTTCGAACTCTTTTCACTTAAAGACAATACATATCTAGAAATACAGGCAGACTTTGTTAAATTGTGTTTATCCGGACTGATGATGATTATTTTCCTTTTTTGTTTTTACCTGCTTTCCAACCGATGCAGAGGTGCCCCAGAACAAACTCCGCCGCCCTAGGGGATCCATGGTTTCAGATCAGTTGGATGCTGCTCTCTGCCAAATGCGTCTTCCAGAATTTATCAGCCAAAAAAAAAAAAAAGGGTGAGCTTTTTTATAGAATAAATTCAGCGTGTTGGCATAGTCCCACCCTGGTGATGGAAACCCTGATTGCTGAATATTTCACTTGTGGCTTTAGCATGTGATAAGCGCTCATCCCTGGGATTGAACGGAATAACCTGGGAGGCTCCGGCCACGGTAGAACATCAAATTTTTCCTCCTGTGACTAGAAAAGTAAACATTCTGGCTGATCGGTGACTGGTTGGAGCCTTGACAAAGTGAAGCCCTCTCTTTTTTTTTTTTTTTCCAACAAAGAAGCCACTGAGGACCTGGCCATGGATTTCCACCCCAGGAAATCACAAAGAAAGATCTACTTGTGGTACAGGTAAACAAAATATTCAACATACAGCCCTCAGTCTTGTCATACCCCACTTACAAATACTGGGGGACGAGAGAAGGGGAAGCTACAGAGAAATTTTTTTCCCTCTTCCCTACAAGCACACTCTTGGTGTATTCCCACAGTGCCTGCCTCCCCCCTGCCATGGGCAAACCCAGCTTCGGAAACTGGGGGTCAGGATCAACACCTTTAAACCCGGTGATGGGCTGGCGCTGATGCTTCACTCGCCCCTGCTCCCCAGCCCTCAAAAATGGGCTCCTACAACCTCTTTGCATGAGGTTAAATTCAAAAACACACCTCCAAGCACTTCATTTTTTTCACACTTCCCCCCTACCCCCACTTTGGGAAAAATCTCCTAAGAAGGAAAAAGAAGAAAAATTTCACGTTTGAAAAAGAAGTGTAAACCTGAGATAGCAGGTGCCCGTGAGAAAAGCAACCAGGTTTTTCATCTCCCAGTCGGGCAAAATTAACCATTATTTTCAGAGTTCAGCAGGCTCCGGAGGACTGACTTTTTACAGGCATTTGAAAGAACCAAGAGTCACACTCTCTGAGCTGGCAATGCTAATTTAAAGCCAATTAGATGCCCAAAAGCAGGGAAATGGTTTTCTGAGAAGCCACACCAACTGAGGGTAGAACTCACGCTCGTTTTGACCAGGGTGGTGGGAAGAGGAGGAGCAAGAGTTCACCCATGGCCTTTGTGGCCATGTGTGTTTCATAAAACTGTGTGTTTCATATAACAACAAGGAGGTCTCTTCCTTTTGACGCAATTAGCAATCGCCAATGGTGGAAAAATTCAGAGAGGCAGCAGATAAAACCTGATTTAACAAAGCCTCAAAATGCTGAAGAACTTGAGGCCTCATTAGATGGAAGAGTTGAACTGAATTTCTGGTTAGAAATCTTTCTGGCAGCTGCAAATCCAACAGCATGTAGCTCCGATTTCGCTAGGTTTAAGTCAAGCCCTTCCGTTGAGAGCAGAGAACGAGGATAATTTGCTAACACAGCTCCCAGAGCAGAAGGTCTGGCACAACCTGCAGTGCTGAGGGTTATCCCAGAGACTTCGACTGCAGGAAGCACCGCCAGGATGCCAAGGGCTTCTCCCTATCTCAGTTTTTTGGCTATATTTAAGAACAAAGCTACTTAAAGATTAAAATAAATAAAAATAAAAACAAGATCGATGGAGAGTAGAGAGGCAAGTCTAAGATCAATAATGTCGATAGTAACTAAACTTAGGTCAATATTACTCTGCAAAAAAGCACTTGAAAACAAACAAAAAAAAAAATCAAAACAACACAACAATATACAAAATCAATATACACCGGCTTCCAAGAGACATTTTGTCCACAGGTCAAAGACTATAAAGGAAAGTGTATTTGTGTGAGAAGAGCAAATTAAGGTGTAAACATCCTGTCTGAACAGAAGCTTCCCTATTGCCTAACAAAACTGCCACGAAAGTTTTAAAACTGCATGGCAAGAGCCAGACTTCTTGCCCTTCTGCATCTCCTGGCTGCTCAGTCATCACCTGCTCTGACCAAGTCAGTGAAAGAAAACACTGATGTACAGTAAAAGAAAACACTGATGTACAGTAACAGACCAATGTTTTGCTGCTAAAAACAGGTAAAAAAGCAAAGCTCATGCTGCCACTGGCGGGCAATTCTTAGGAAAACAGCAGTGTTGAAGGAAGGAGAAAAAATCTGTTGGCAAAGCTACAAAAATAGACCTCAAAAAAAATTTTAAATGGAAAAATCTTCAGTGTTTTCACTCATCAACATCCTAGAAATGCTTTTTTCCCTCTCACACACAAAGGCACTGAACTTGGATTCTTTCACGGAACCAACTAAAGGCCTTGACTAAAAATAAAAAGCAAGCAAGATCAGCTTAAGCTGCTTCCTTAGAAAAAAATTTACTATTTTACAGCACACCAATTAATAGAACAGAACCAATATTTTGGTATCATGATTAAGGACAGTTTGTTTTCACCATCTTTCTCAACAGCAAATCGATCTAAGATGCAATTATCACCAATGCAATTATCTGGCAATTCGCTCACTGAACAGTTTTCCAAGATGTGTTACTGAGATAAGGCAATACCTTCCTTAAAGTGCCTTTGAGCCAGTGAGGGATGAACTCACAGGGAGTATTTTCTAAACAATTCTTCAATAATAAAGCAAAACTTTTCCTTGATAACAAAAAATGAGAAGTCAGGGGAAACAGCAAGACACTGGATTTTTTTCTCCTTATTTCAAGAACAGTAATCACTCAGAATAATGCTGCTGATGGAGGACACACTCAAAAGTCCATCTTTGGAAAATAGAAAACTGAAGTTATTGACTTCATTGTATTTTAACCACAGGACGCAGGTGGAGACCTGCTGGCAGCTGAACCACTTTTTCTGCCCTTCACTCATTCTGCTCTAACTACTTACTGGTTTTCACAACGGTGTTTCAGGAGGAGCCATGCTGGCTCCTGGATAACAGAAATAAAAGAAATGCCATTATTCAGGGATCTGGAGAAAGGATAAGCATGGAAGTGACAAAATCTGCAGGTTTAAAGTCATTCTGTTCGGTCAGAGTTAACATTTCTTCATCGGACTTTGGGGAAAGGTATCCCACCACTCAACCATGAGCAACACGAACTAGTAAAATGGGGGAAAAGCTCACTGTACACACAACTGGACTCTAAACTCACCAGAAAAAAAGATATTGAGACAATCTGGCTGGCTCTGAAAAAGCCCCCAGCTTTCTTCTCATCCCTCGGACCAACCCACTGCAGCCAGAGGTCCCAGTGGCTCACGGTGCTACCAGAAACCCCAAGCGATCCCCCAAGCCATCTGCAGAAGCAGCGATGGAATCAAGGAGGTCCCCACATGCTGTCTAGACCAGAGAGTGATTTCTCATCAAAACTCAGAGGTTTTGGGGCTCTGTTAAACCACACACTGTACCCACGAGAGTCTGCTGCGATGGCAGAGAGCCGTAACTGTGTCCCTCCACCTCCCAGCACTGATAACTAAGCATTTTTCTAATTAATGCCCAAAAGATGCCAAAGGAGCTCTTCTAGGGATTCATTCATCATTACCCTTTCTAAACTAACATGATTCCCCCAGCAGAATTAATTTGAAACTTATCTGCATACCTTCCTGTGCAGCTTCCCAACATCTTCCTTCTACAAAGATCTAAATTTAAATAGATTTTCTTTTGATTCTTGATGCCTGCAGAGGTTCCTCCTTCTGTTCAGCAGAGGGGAACCCTTCCCTGCGTCAACAAAGATCTGAAGAAAATAACTGAAGATCCCCATGACTTTTTTATCACTCTATGACTTTAAATCAGCGCATTCTCCTGCACATATGCAAAATGCATCACGAAAAACACAAAAGCAGATATACTCTAAGATGTAACTGCACTGACTTGACCCAAACTGACTTATTTTTCAACACTGAAAATTCAAAACAGAGTTCAACTGCACGTAATATATCATATATGCATATATCTATATACCTGTATAAATAGATATCTTACTTGCTTTATAAATGGTTTCCAGCATTACACATCCTGATTTAATGGGCTTGGAAGAGCACTATTTTTGATATAAATACTACCACGATGGGATGGCTGAAGAAGAAGAGCTTTTTCCAGAGGACGGGAGGGGGCAAGTGACCTGTATTCAAACACAGCATCTATTTATCACTGAAAAAAACCTTCATAGTTTCTTTTTAAAAAAAATAAAAATCATGAACTATTGACTGATTTCAGCATCAGTTTCACTTCACTAAGTCAAGGATACTGATCAGAGTTACGTTATAGGAAAACAAGCTCTCACTTTGCCCTACAGTCTGTTATAAGCACTGATATATTAAGCATTGCTTAAACATAAAATTATATTTTCTTCTGAATCAATAGAACGGGTTTTGATTTCCAGTATTACACCAGCTAACAGCATGGCTAAAAATGGAAGAGTAACAGTACATGCCCTTCATGAAAATTTCAACTATAACTCAATGTAAGACTGCAACCGGAGCCGTGCGGTCCCACACAACAGCATGAACACTCACTGAGATAACCTGCACCGTTCTGTCAATGGAAACACTGAACATAAATGTTAAACATTTTCTTAGGCTAGAACATCTTCTTAGACTAATCATAGTAGTTAATAACAATGAAAAAATTAAGTCCGTTGACAGTAAAAAGTGTTAGGATCTCTAGCGTGTTTTGGAAGAGCATCACTTGCACCTGCGTGCAGCTGGAGTTGTACACAGGTGGGCATTTCCGTTCATTATTCATGCAGAAGACTGAATGCTCATGGGGAATTTTCTTCCTCCCGTATAACCAGTTGCAATTTCCCCCCATAGAACCAGTTGCTTGTGCTCACAGCCTCCTGTCCTTGCACTGCACACCTCAAGGAAGAGCTGGGCTCCACCTTCTCCGTTACCTCTGGGTACCTGAGGACTGATGTTCAGTCCCCACCCTGCAAGCCCTCTCCTCTGGGCTAGCACTTCTCATCCTCATGCCCTTGAATTTGGCTTTGGCCAAGGCCAGAAGGCTCCTCATGCCACATTCATTCCTCCAGGACATTGATGTCCCTCTGCACAGCATCCCTGCCCTCCAGCGCCATCAACCCCTCCTCCCCAGCTGGGGCCATCTGCCAACCCGCTGAGTTTGCGCTTCATCCCATCATCCAGGTCATTGGCCAAGATCTTACAGGGGAATACACAGCTGAGTAGCCTCCAGGGGAAAAAAAAAAAAAAAAAAAAAAATGTATAAAGACCTTCACTTTCATGTTTGTTCAGATTAAATGAGGAACAGCTGCTGTGAGAATCAGACTTCGCTCCCTGGTAGAGCGCAGTAGCAGTCATTTCATTTGGATCCCATGTGGTTCCAATGATAAGATGATGATATCACACAAGAGTCCTGAATGATCTCCTGGAAGGCTAAAAGCACGCAGTGAATGCCAAGTTTCACTATCTACCTTACGTAAGCTTCCACGGATGTAAACTTATTCGGTAATTGTCTTCCTGACAAAATAAATAATTTTTTTTAAGGGTCTTGGCCAACATAAACAGGAAAAAAGCTCAGTGTTCAAATGTCAGACTTTGCATGCCTTCTATGTTTTTGATGTACAAAGAAAGTTTGTTTAGGATGTTTTAGATGTGTACAGAAAACAACATCAGGACTACGTTGACTAACATTCAGCACCTGTACCACACCTTAAAAAAAAAAGATTAAAAAAAAAGATTAAAAAAAAAGTGCGTCATGATGAATACAAAATGCTTTAAGAGCTGCAGTTATTTCAGCAGACTTCAGCTGCTAACATTCTGATCACGTGCCACAAGCACTCGAGAGAGACCAACTTGCAAATGTCACTACACCTCAATGCAGCAGAAGCACAAACAAGCTTAACTCGGGCATTCAAGGACGAGTGTGCAACTGCATTTATTGCTAACATGCTGGGTACCCACCCTGCACTAACACATGCAGTAAAAGGGCTTCCTTCCCCACCTCTCCCCCAAAAAATAAAACCAAACCAAAAAAGCTTGGAAAAGGTGCCCCCTAAAGTCTTCTCTTAGGCACTTGTTACCACCTGGAATTAATTAACTGCATCTACTGAAAAGGCTGCAAGTCCTGGAAGAAACTTGCTGAGTGTTTTTAAAATCAATAATAGGAAAGCTGAGGTTGGCAAGGAGCTCTGGAGATCGCCTGGTCCAACCTTCTGCGGAAAGCCAGGCCTTTGATTAGTTTTTCCAGGGACTGTCAAGTTAAGTCGGGATTTATTTCCTAAATTTATTTTAGAACAGTAATTATGAAAATATCTTCTACTTCACGCTCATTAAGGAACTTCCTTTCCTGTAGTAATGAGAGGACAACAGCTTTGAAGAAGTCGCTGTGTATCCAGTTTTAGATGAACACACAGATGGACTCCTGCCCATGAAGCTGCACCAGACTAGAACCTCAGCAGTTACATGGGTCATCTCAGGAATCTCCCCTCCATACGCCTTCCCCTGGCCTTCAAAATACAACTGCACTGCCAAAATGCTGCTTCATGGGATGCCTGTAAGGCTGTTTACTAAGTCTGTACAACACACAGACACTTCTCTACACCCTTCCATCCCACAGCAGCACATCAGGGTAGCGGGGTATGTCTCTTCAACTGGATTTCCAACACGCTGGCACTTCCCCCTTGCTGCTGAGGTCCTCCCACAGGCAGCAACACCCAGCAGAAATGCCACTTTCCCGGGAATCATAATTCACAGCGATGCCACACGGTGGTAGCACCACTAAAGGGACGGAGAGCAGCCAGCTCTCCCACAGCATCTGGGGTCACGCTGGGCAGCAAATGGTGGTGTTTGATGTTCGTCTAGGAAGCCCTTTTCATCTAAACCTCCCTGGAGCCAAAACAAGACAACACCATTCTTATTTTCAAGGCAAATAGTGATTTGCAGTGGAGTTTTTACGTAACACCATTCAGTCATTTTCCTACCGCCAGTGCCGCAATGAAACAACGGAGCCCAGCAGATGCCATCCAGATGCTTTGCAAAGTCATCGAGAAGACCCAACTGCTGGGGTTTTCACCACAAGTGCATAAACTAGCCCTAAATAAAGCTGTCTGAGGATGTCTGCCGCGCAGCCCTGTCGCCTTAACAGGCTTTGGTTTCACAAGAAATCACCCTGCAGCAGCCTGTTTCTTGGTCTCCGACAAACATGCTCCCAAAGCAGTCACTTATTACAATTATTATGAATAATGATATATTATTACAGAGCAACAAGCACAAGGATTTCATAAGAGGGTTATACGGCAAGTCAAGAGTCAACTGAAAACAAAGGGAGGGGAAAAAAATAATACTGAAACACTTTTGCAGCTTGACTTTGCAACTGTCATTTGTAGTTTTAAAATACAGCTTTCCTACTGCCTAAAGCACTTCTAGAAACTCATGAATCCTCAGGCCCAAGTTTGCAATTGATCTCTCGCTGGAAACAAGCCACTCCAGGTCTGAAGAAAGACTCAACCACTAGAAATTTGCTGCCACCATAAGGCACAGAGGACAGAATGGGGTGAAGGAGGTATGCCTGCTCTTGGGGGACACTTTGTCTTACAAGGTGTTCCACTAATGCTCCACAAATTCCAGCCTTCACACATTCAGTCATCTTTACTGACCACTTATTCTAGAAAATAATACCGAGACTTTATGATTTGGACTGCAGAGCAGGAGATGGGGGACAGCTTTGGGAATTAATGATGGAAGAAAAGCAAACACCAAAAAAGAGAAAACCCCAACCCAATAAGCCACAAACTGAATCATTCAAGTGTTAAGGTGGGAAATCTCGCAAGTTGAAGCTGTTCACCAGGATCACTCAGTTCTTGCTACTTAACTGTGATGTCTCCATCAGAACCAGCTCTACGCTACCTGGACAGCCTCAGCAGCTATCTACCGGTAGGCTACAGAATGGTACCTGCTGTAGACAATTACTTTTTTTTTTAAATTTATTTTAAACTGTACATTAGATATCCAGGCAAAGATTCTAAAGATTTCAGAAGTCAGCCCCCAAAAATCCCATCCTCGGTCAAACTGCTGAGCACAGCCATCTACCCTCCTCCCAGATCCCGAGCAAGTGCTGTGAACTCCTCATGAATAACTCCTCCGTAGGAACAAACACTGCTGTATTCATTTAGAGAACAAAAACTGTATTATAAGAAAATATGCTGCTCACAATTCTGGTGTAATATTCTCAAAAGCCAGTGTAATGTCAAAGATGGCATTTTGCTTACCCAAACTTGAACAGTAAAATTTCTGACTCTCTATAAACAAGCAAAAGTTTCAAGTTTTCTTCTTCAGCAGTAGAAGACACCTTTTTTTTTCAAGACACAATTTTATTACGAAATAAATACGCCTAAATGGCTTTTAAAGGACTTTGTTCTGTTTTTTTTTTCCGTTTTAGTTGCCACATATTAAAAACTCATGGTGTAACTAATGAACTGGTACAACTGCCTATGCCGTGCAAAAGCCCAGACAGAACTGCCTCCAGGAGACCACGAGTCATTACAAAATGTCCCAACGCTAATTTGGAGCTGCCTAAATTCATGAGCACAAAAAAAAATAAAAATAATCTTAGTGTCTCTGCATCTACAGTTTATGCTCCTTCCAAAACAAAATGAACCAACATAAAAGCAGGTTCTCCAGTCTCTGGAAAAATTCAGTATTTGTGAATCTCTGCTGCTGCTCATTCCCATGTCGGCTGTCACCATCACCTTAAGCTGGGACATCAAATTCGTCCCTAAGACTGCATTATCCTTTACAACCTTGAACTTGTCTAGGTTTCCGTGCTGATCATCAGGTTTAATTCCACAGCAAATGACAAAAAAAACAGAAACCATCACAAAAGTCATTTAAAATACAGGTGTTTCCCAGCCAGTGACCCTATTTCTTCTGTTCTTTAGTGATCATTGTAGAGTACACAATTCAAATATCGTGAAGTACAGTCATCTTTAGGAAAAGCTCTTCTTCATTTCTGAATATTTACAATGTATTAAGATCAGCTATTTAAAAGAAAATTAGCATAACCTAACTATACTTACAAGCTCCATAACAGTTTCTACTTTAATACATAACTTCCATTGCATTTTGGTTTTTGTAATAGGCGCATTTCCTTTTAAAAAAATAAATAAATAAAGGTATTTACATTCTTTTTTCCCTCCAACTTAATGAGGTTGCAAAAAATAAAGCCTTGGCTATTTAAATACATTATTCAGATAAGATATTTATGGAAGGCCAATGTTTATACTTTTTACTTCAGTTCCACTGACATCAAATTTGGGTAACTGTATTGTTTTAAAAGCTGCACTATAACGGAGAATGGAGGTTCTAAAAATACGAAGAGAAAAAAGGAGGGGAAAACTCTTTTTCATCCTTAACTTCAACACAAAACCTCAGCATCGCATGAATATGGATTTTTGCATTTTAGATACATATAATCACAAGTTTGTGAGGTGCCTTGGGACCTTTGCAGAAGGCAGAGAATAAATGAAAATAATTTTAATTAAAAGCAAATTAAAGGGCTTCCTAATCCAGGCAGCAGTAGCAAATCCGTGGAGGCTTTTTAGAACATGGATCCTTGAAATTACATTGCTTATAACTCTCCCTAATTCCAGCTTCCTTCCCTCGCTTCCCCCCAAAGGAGGCTCTGAATCCGCACGAGATCAGGTTTATTATGAAAATTGTGCTCTAGTTTCTAAAAAAAGATTTTGCTCTAGTTTCTGAGTGGCCAGAAGCACTAGCATCCATACGGAGCAAATAAAAACAAAGAAATGAAAAAGGGAATGAGTTTTTCTCACTGCAGGGGAAAAAAGGATGAAGATTCCATTTTATGCTTTTACCAAGTCATTTCAACACTGATTCAGAAAGTTGGGAGCTCTCCTCCTTGACAGGAGGCTTTTGAAATACCACTCAAAAAAATCCTAAGCAACCCCATACTAAAATGTTTTCCCAGAAAGGGTTTCATATCAGAAAACTCACAAGGTAGAGGATATGTGTAGAAGTGAAATAGACATTATAACTGTAGGCTTTTTCCTCACTGTTTTTACAGCAGTAGGACTTTATTGGTGAAGGTGTCCCACCAGCTGCCCCTAGCTCACCATTGGTTATACTGATTAAAAAAAAAAAGCACGAATTAACAAACGCTACTAAAAATAAACAGGAATCTAAACCCAGTATTAATATGTTCATCTTCGTCTAAAAGGCATTTTACATGTATTTATCTCATTAAGAGATTGAATTACTCCATTAAGAGGAAAAAAAGGAAAACAAACACCCAAATCCCAACCTTGAGGGGAAAAAAATCCGAACAACTGAACAAGAGGAACAAAAATAGAAAATGGGCAAAACGCCTGGAGAAACGCTGCTTTGATTTTGACACATGAGAATAAATGGGGAAAAAAAATATTCAGCTAACCCTTTTTTTTTTTTTTTTAATCAAAACATCTTCCATCTCATGTGCAAATTTCAACAGCTGAGAAAGCATCCTACTCAATCTCCCCAAAGTGGTGTCAGCATGTTTTATGTAAATACTAGTTAACAAGGGATGTGTATTTGCAGCAAACATTTCAGGGTTCTGCTTTAGAAGCTCTGTATTTACTTCTGAATTGTAATTCTAAAGACAATAGGAGATACATACAGAGGACATGGGATTTTTTCCTTTTTTAAACAGCCAAAATATATTTGTTATTGAAGAGTTTTAAATAGTTATTTTACAAATCAACAGAGGAAACAACTTCATGACTAAGCTCTGCATCAATATGTGGCAATATACATCTTCATAACAACCTTATTTTGCAATGTCCGGTAATCCCACTAGGGTTTGGTAACATACTCATCCTGAAAGGGTTACTCAGAGCAAGGCAATTTCCCCCTGGGACAATCAGAGAAGCGTCACACAGAGCACAAACATGACAAGTTCAGTGGTGCAGGAGTGTGATCTCTCACGGGGATATCCAGGGAAATCAACAAATGGAAACCAGAATTCGGGGTTATTGGGCAACATCAACTCCCTCTACTCTACAGGCAAGTCGTGGCCAAGAAGGACAGGGCAGCTCCTTCACAGCCCAGCGGGCTTTTACAGAAACACCATTCTCCTTACCGAGTTCCATACTGAGTTAGTAATAATTAGTTTATTATTCTCCCGGTTCAATCTTTTTATTTTTGTCTTTCTACGGTGTCTTTAAGCCACGGCTGCCCGCTGGGACGTAGCCATCCCAAACACCCTGCAGCCATAGGGGATCTTCTCTTTAACAGCACACTGAAAGGAAGCGCAGCTCACAGCGCTGGGAAAACAAGAGTGCAGCATGGGCAGTAATACAAACAGGGATAAAAACAGTGTCCAAGATCAAAGGCTCTGTTTTTTCCCTTCCCACTTCTTCTCTTCTCTCTCCCCTCCCTCCCTAGCTGAGGACCACCTCAGCCACCCTTGCACGGCTCCACCACTGGTGTTGGCAGAGCTGGTTGCTGCAAGCCAGTCAGAGGAACTATCTGGGTTAAAATAAATAAATAAAATAGGAAAGCAAGAGCCCCCTCCAGAAGGAAAGGTTTCCCTGATCTGATTCACAGCTGGCAATTAACAACGTTATACATCTTCAGTGAGCAGCAGCTCAGGGGCATGAAGCAGTAACCAGGGACAGGCAGAACCCTATTAACAAATTTTTGCTGGAGGACAACACTCCGACCCCCGCAGCCTCCTTCATTCAAACCGACAAAACAAGAGGGCTGTTAGTTCAGGTACTTCAGCCCTTGTCTGCCTCCTCTGTTTAGTTTATAACTTTTCCTGACCAAAAGTCTCCTTCACATAAGGGCTCCCTCACATAAGGGCTCCTTGAGGGCAAGAGGGAAGATAAACAGAACAGAAGGACCGACCACCAGGAGCAGAGCGGCTCCTCCACGTGCAGGTCCTGTGGACATCCCCATGCGGACATCCCCGCCTGTTCCTCAAGTAAACTATGAGCCATTCACTCCAGTGCAGGTTTTTTTTTTCCCCATTGTCATGCAAACAGAAACATTAATCCCTTTCCCATCTCAGGCTGGGACATCGGTCGTCAGTTTGGGAGCAAGATCTGCACCGTCAGATCACTGGTAAGAGTTAACAAGCTATTTCCTTCAATTCCCTTTTCCCCGGCCCATAGCATTCAACTCTACTTCACAAACAGGACAGACTGCATTAAGCATTACTTAAAGAATGTATTTTTCCATCAACTAGAGTGCCTAGTTCCAAATGAGGTGGCACAAGTCAAGTGGATGGCAATTTCTATTTTCATTCCTCTCAGAATTTCATCAGCTTGAAAGAAAGCTAACTTCCAGATAAGTACGTACAATTTCCCGTTTCTGAGGCATTAAGTTTTATCTCCACAGGATTCTCACAATCACATACCTCAACAGCAGGAAACACTTAAGCACCACCTTCATCTTGGCTCTAGCACAGCCTTGCTTTAGCCCTGACCATTCCACAATCAATCAGTGAGATTCAAGTGACTGCTTTTGTCACCCAGCGTTGCCGTACAGGAGATGTGACCTTCCCTGCCTTGTGACTGACAGTCTTCATTACAAATGTGCTCTGATGCCAAGTCAAACTGCAGCCCTTTCTTCCTTTCTGCTGGAGAACAAAGCTGATGAGAAAAACTCTTACTATGTCTTAGTGCAGAAGAAGCTTCCAGCCTCTCATACCGAGCTGACTGGAGAGAACCCTTCCTTGGAGGAAGAGCATCCTCCAGAGACTCACAGCAATGCTTTAAAGAGCAGAAATTGGTTCCAAGTTTGTTTTCTGTATTACTGAGGGCATAGATAAGCTATCATCCTCAGGGGACATTTCATGTTTGCATTTATACAAAGTTTCATTCATTTGAATACACTGGGTGTATGTCCTACAAGGACTTGACCTTCTTGCATGGATGCCAAGACCCATATCCTAAGACCTGCCTGTAGAAACTCAAAATCACTATTTGCTAATGTGGGAGATAAAAACCTCAAATTTGTACCAGTTTTTGCTTATTTCGGCTATTCTTCTATACCATTATCTGAAAAGAAGCTGTGAACTTCATTCTTCCTTAAGTCACTGTTACTGCTGGCTCCAGGAGCACGTCTGATGTCTGTGTCTCGAGATTGGATAAACAGCCAGAAATCTGGATGCAAAACAAAACTACCGGTGAGAGGGCGAGATGAAAACAGATAAACCTCCTTCCAAAAATACCAGATTTCATACAAACTCTCACTATTTTGCAAAAACATAGCCTAAGCCTTGAAAAAGAACGCCATGAGAATGCCACAACATTAGCCCAGATACCCATTCCCTGGCAGTGTCTTCATACCATGCAATCACATAATCGGTATCTTCACAACACCACGTGTTATTTCACAATATCAGTAAACTTGTCACTTCAAGGGAAGCAGAAAAATTGGTGAAATAGGGTCTGCACAGACTAAAGTTGGCTCCTGGCTGGTCCTCATGGGCTACCAGCAACTTGGTGAGAACAGGCAATAAATTCCTTCCATTTGTTATACAGAAACGTTGCAAAAGGAAAATGAAAACCAGCAAAATCTTCCTTCCCGCCCCCCTCCCCCCTTGAAATGCTAACAGTAAACATGTTATTGAAGACATAAATGGAGAGAAGGTATCCCCCAAGAGATGAACCGAAATAAAGTGTAACATCGCTCAGACACAGCCCACCCACGCGCAGCGCTGCCGGCAAGAAAGTTGTTTCTTCTCTCGTAAAAATAACCCCAGAAAACTCCCCAAACCTGCTAAATTAAACCCAGACAGCATCAAACTGGACTGTTGTGTTGAAGTGTCATTCAAGCACTTCCCTCCAGGATGGAGCAAGGGATCCCTGCCCACCACAGGGCACTCAGTTAACATGAAACAACATTTTAAAAATAAAGCCTTAACAGATATCTAAGGAATAATAACTCCTGGTGTTACTGGAGAGCAGGAGGAGAAACAGTTTGGATTCAGATCTCTGGACCACAGGCCATGGCATAATTTTAGTCCCCTCTCCAGAATCCAACACCACAAAGGTCCCTTGTTCATTCAGATCCAAGTGGAAGATCTGCAACAGTTTTTGAAAGACTTGACCCCACTTGGCCAAAAGCTCACGGACAGACACTCAAAGACAGTCTCCAACAACAAGCATCATCTAACTCTATACTTAATGCAATGCTCCCTCTTGTGCTGCTATTTATTTGCATAATTCATTTTCCTCTTTTCCCTTTCTGCTTTACCTTCTGGCAGGACACTGACAGCACATTAGCTGGTTTGATTCATGCTGAGAATTAATTTTTGCTGAACTTTTCAGAGACAGTGGTGCACCACCAGCAGATAACCTGTTCTGGCATTAAGAAAATAACTTGCATCTAAAGGTAAAAAATAAATAAAAATGAGGGGAAATCAGAGATATTTCCAAAATAAGGAAAGCTAGCTGTCCGCTTGGCATTTTCTAACATTGCTCAGGGTATCAGGTCAGAAAAATTAAAGGCTATTTCAATATAAAATGCAGTAGTAGAGTCCCAGGGGCCCATTAACAATATCCTTTCTCCATTGTCCCAACTTTGTTTGTTGGAAACGAAGCACACAAATGACTCTAGCATTCCAGAAACTCTATAAACAGGCAATGCCTCATTTGCCCGTTCTTCCTACAGAAAGACATGACAGCATAAATATATTTAATACCTGATTGCGTGCCTTGGGAAAAAATGAAATAAAAAATGAACAGCTGCCAAACAATCCAGAAGCAACACGGGCTGCGGGGATTTGGTAGAGTTAAATATCCTATTTTTGGAACCCAAAACCACTAAGGAATTGCCACCATAATCACTGTCCTTGCTCAATTATTTAAATTTGGTCATAATTAAAATTAACTAAAAAACCCAAACGCAAGTGACAGAAAAAAACCACCCCCACCACCACTGCTGTCCCAATGACCCCGAAATTAATTTTACTATAAGAATTACCGGCTGCCACTAGTTGGTACAGCTTGAATTTGAGTAGCATATTTATCATATGAAGCTATTTTAAGGAGACACTATTTCACAAATTTGCATTACCAAACGGCACATGTTGCAATTAAACAAGAGTTTCAGTATTTAAAGACCCCAGTGAAAGAGGAGGCATGTGATGCAACTGTTGACGTGTTGCCAGGGAGACCTGAAAAGCTAGAAAATACCTGTTGGTTTTACGAGGTTCCCCCAGGAGTTCTTAAATATAGGGTTAGAAATTGCGCAAATGCCTCTGCGGTTTCTGAGTTTCATTTCTTTTTGGCCCTGAAAACTAACAGAATCTCTTTAATATTTTTGAAAATGTATCAGCTACTGCTCGACTGGTGCAAATCCCCAAGCGGCACATTCTGGCATGCCAGCAATTCCCAGCAAAGGCAGCAGTTCTGCTGCTGTTTGCAGGCTGTACCATTTCTAACTTACTGATTTTAGATGCTGAAATGACCCACAAAAGTTCCCTTTTCCTTCTACCAGAGATCACAACAACATTTTGACGCTGCATTTATATTCCAGGGATACAATTCATCGGTACACACATAATCAAGATTTTAAGGAAATAACAATTTTTTTTTTTTAAAGATTGATAAACAAGGAATCCTTAAGGAAAGCATCATGCCCTTTTGACCTAATGAGATTAAAAGAAAAGAAACAAGCCTCACTTTTGAGAAAGATATATAAGATATATATATATATATAAATAAAGCACAGCCATAAGCCCAGAGCTGATGCCACCAGCCTTGGCTCAGGGAAGAGGAGACCTCCCTATGTTCCTGCCCTGCCGTTGAAAGGATGGAATAAAACGGTGCTGAATGTTGTCATTTTCCCCCTCCCTGGAGCTTTGTTGCTTCTGGCTCAAAGGAAAATTCTAGTTTTCTATGCAGGGATGAAGATTGCTGTCAGCCCTGAGAATGGGAGGCTGTGAATAGCTGCAGTGTTGGGCGCCGTGTGACCAGCGAGCTCCAGAGCCAGTCCTGCCACCCAACACAATGGGTGTCTTGTGGGTCCTCAAGTCAGGGCTGAGCAGCAGCCCACCAGCCATCACCAGAAGGGCTCATATCACCTCAGGAGAAAAGCACTCCAAAGAAATACAACTTTTTCTTAAGAATTTTGGCTTTTCCATATCATTCTCGCGTTTTGAATTAAGCTTCAATAACCACCACTGAAGCCAGGGAATGTCTTGGAAAATGTGCTCACCTAAAGAGGAGCTACAGCCCAGCCAAATTCAGTTCAGTAGAAACGAAGGGCAGATCTTGCTATCAAAATCATCTTTATAACAAAATCTTTAATGCACACAAGGATACATTTGCAAGGTGTTTTCTGTATTCCAGCAGTTATTCAAAGGCCAGGTTGGATGGGGCTTGGAGCAACCTGGTGGGAGGTGTCCTTGCCAGAGCAGGGGGGCTGGAATGGGATGATCTTGAAGGTCTCTTCCAACTCTAACCACTCTATGAAAGAAGAAACTGCAAAGCCTACCATCCTCACCAGCTGCAAGTTCTGCCCTACTCCTGGTTATACCGAGATGATGACCAGCAGAGCTGGAACTCACAAGCCCACTTCCACCCATCACAACTGGTTCCTTTTGGGGTTTTTTCATATCCTCACCCATTTGCCACTTGACCCGGGCATCTCCACAGCCCTCTCTTGAATTCACGTTATCTATTCTCTTCATCACACCTTGCTTTCTTCCCACCCAAACTGGCCACGTACTTTTTCTACCAATATTTTATCAGGTAATCATTGTTCCTATGCTAGAAATAGCACATTTGCAACATCTTAGCCTATTTGTCTTGCTCTGTTGGCTTTGGTAAGTTTTTTTTTTTAGCTGTAACAATCAATCGCTATATAGACACAAATAGATATTAAAATATGCATTCCCAGCACTGGAACTCAACCAGTTAAACTCTCCATGCTCCCTTCCCTCATTAGAGGGAGGGACACATTAGGACAAGCATCTTAAGACAAGAAGTGCCCTCAACACAGGGCAGGAGCCCATAGGTTGTCCAAATTATCCCTGCAGAAGACTCAGTTTCTAACAATTAAAGACAAAACTGAAGTAAAACAGCCTGTGAGTTTAGGGGCACAGTGCTAAGGGACACGTATCATTCTTCGCAGGACAAGCCTTATAGGTTTGAGGGGGTTTTCTAAGTGTTTTTAAGAGTAAAATGCAACACAAATATTTTCCATAAATGTACCTTTATAGAAGGAGCATCTTCAAAGTGATCCTACCACCATTAAGGTGGCCAACCATTCTGCCTGTCCCCTCGACCTTGAATCACGAGCCTTGGCTTCTTGGCCATAATAAAACACACCTACAGAGAGCAGAAAATGAGGACATGCCATTTCTGTAATACAGCCCAGATACCTTCAAAACTGCTTGAGCCAAGTCAGGGCCTTTCTTTGGGTTTGCTACAAAGATGATGTTTCCATTATCAGGTTGTTACAGGGTGAAAGCCCAGGAATGAGGATGAGAAGGCAGCCCTTCGCGTCCAAGCAGAGCGCATGTATTCTGGGGAAGCAATTGTCACGCATTTGAGTCACTGGCGGCTTCAGAAACATGTTTTGCTTAATAAATAAAAAATTCAAGCCTGGTGGACCCAATCAGCAATGAGGCTATTAATTACTTACACGCCACAAGGGCTGAGAGCAGTGGGATGGAGCACAGGCAGAGCCTCCCAGCAACGCGGTGCTGAGCATCACTGCATGTTGAGCACTACGTGAAAGCAATGAGCAGAAATCCACCAACCTTTCAACACTGCTTTGAATAATAACGTCATTATTTAAGATGTTAAAAGCTGGCCAAAGCAATGTTGGATAGATATGAGGCTGTATAACAGCACAGGACAACAGCTTTGTGCCCAGCTGGAAAAGGAGAGCCTGGAGGATTTGAAGGAAACTACATTCTGTAGATATCATTAAACTTAAAGAGTTTGAAATAGATACACATCTGGGTGTAAAGGCAAAATTACAAGCATCTCAAAAACCTCCAAGAAGCGGCACACAGCTGTGAATGCATTTCCAGCTGAAAACTTGACGAAGCACTGCTTTCCCCCTACCCTGGCCCCTCAACAGCTGGGCATATTTCTGCAAACCGCCATCCGGCAGGATAGTTCCTTCCTTTCCCACGCTCCGGAGCCGGTTCCGATGACGGCTCCCAGCGATGGCAGAGTCCCGTGGGGTGGCAGCCGCAGCCCAGCCTTCAGAATGAGGTGCCCCAGGGACCAAAACCCAAGGATGAGCTGTCCCCACATCACACCACGTCCTTCCAAAGGGGATTATCCGTTTCTCTCCGGAGGGGACAGAGCTCAGCAGAGCCAGGCTGGAGTGGAACAGCAGGTTCTTACTGATCCACCCTCTGAGAAGTCCAAAGATGAGCTTTGTCTCCAAAAACACCAAGTGGCTTGTAGGTCCTACCTTGCCCCATGGGGTAAAGTAAATAAATGCACCTTTTCAACAACAAAAAGCTTTTTCTTTTGCTAATCTGCTGCTGGAAGAGCAAGCACTGCCCACCTTCCATTTCATTTTGCGAGCAGGGTAATTTCTCCTTCAAAGAACTCACTATCACAGCCCTCCTTCAGAGGGGATTTTCTAACATAATCTTTTCTCTCCCTCCTTTCAGCATTTCATAACCAGGCACTTCTAAGTCCAATTTCAAAACAAGTACAGGGAGCAAAACTGCTCTTAAAGAACACACTCAGCCCAAAGCATCCTGTGGACTTGTAATGACTTGAACCCTGAGCGCTATGTGGATTCCAGGGGCACACTGGAGATAAACCTGCAAGGACCCCCAGGTTCTGTGTCCTCCTCCTCCTCTTGACGCTCCCCACGTTTCATTTCTCTTTTACACCGTCTCCAAAGAGGAACAGAAGGTACCTCCATTTCCCACAGAGGATAACAGCTGTGAAAATATCATTTGCAGTGAAACATCAGCCAGAAAGTGCAATGCCCAAAAGTTTCCAACTTTCCCAGCAGTGCTTTCACACCGCTTCTCTCTCCTTCTGTGATACAGAAGGTGCCTCAGAGCCCCGGTCACTGCAGGATCTTTGGGTTTTCGCCAATTTTTTTCTTTTTTGCAAAGCAAAATCATTATCAGGAATACAGACTTTACAGCTACTAAAACTGATGTGAAAGAGCCTGGTAGGTGAGGAAGGACTGCGCATCCCAAAGGAAAAAAAAAATTTCTAAAAAATATTGTGCATAATTAACCAGCTAAATATTATTATTATATTTAATAGAAATTATATTTAATATAACACTACTGGAGGAAAAAGCAGCATGCAGAGCAGCTGACGGGACAGCAGCAGAGTGGCAGAACTGAGCCCAGAGACGTTAACTGCACACACAGAGCTACACCAGACAAAATCTGTAATCGCTTCTGGATGGCATTAAGCTTCCATTTCAATGAATAAACTGCTAACTCAGGGCCTCTGGAAATGTAAAACACTATTTACAGACGGTTCAGTAATTTTTCAAGGAAATTATTCCGTTTTCGTCCTCTGAAGATCTTGGTTAAATGAGGCCAAATGTCAAGGGCAAATAGTTTGATCTAGTAGAGCAATTCTCAAGCTTTTTCCATGTGAATTACAACTCAATCAAGTCAGGCATACATGAAACTTCTCAATAACATTGCAGTGTGCTAGTCAAATATCTCTTAAAAAGGAAAAGGGAGGAATCTGACTGCCAAGAACTCTCTCACACATCATTCTGTACCCCAGGTTAGAACGTTGTGCTCAAGTGAAACAGAGAGGGACTTAATGCTGCATTGGGAGCAAATCCTCTTTGAAAAAAAATAAATCACACATTATGATAGCACCAGGTATCTCAACATCACATCTTCCTAAGTTTGTTTCTAATGGTTGAGACTAAATAATGCAAATAGGTCATTATTTAAATATAGCTCCCTGTTTCCACCTCTTCCTCTCCTCCCCACCTTCCCAGAAGTATTTAAGTCACTAAAGCTTCCTCTCCTCCCAGTTCTGCCGGGAAGCGGCAAGGGGCTGGAGGTGGGAGGTTAGCCTGTGAAAACCAGATTAGAATTAAGTGTTGTATCTGTGGCCTTGAAACGTGCCCTCAGCTGCGTTTTTAATTTGGCTTTTCAAGATTGATCAGCACACGTGTAATTTAGAAGCAGTTTGAAGCAGCAAGCAAGGTAGTTTGACTTAAAATTAATGAGCTGCTGACAACTGCAAACAAAACGGCAATGTAAATCCATTTAAACTCATCCCTGTATTTAACAGGAAAAGCACATATCATTTTAACTTGGTTTCATAAAGGCAATACGAAAGCTATTTTACCATGATCTTGCCTTCAGGAGCAATTTGCAAACTTATCCCAGTTGTGGGAAGACAGGGAGCAGATAAATTAATACTGTCGAGTAATTGAAGTGACACGGTGCAGTATGATCAAATGCAGTCAGGAAACCCAAAATGTGAATTTAAAAAAAAAAACAAAAACAAAAACAAAACAAAACAAAATTATTAACGAAAAGACCCTTCAAGACACCAAACTGTGTAGAACACAGGAAACAAACACCATTCACTGCTTGTTTAAATCAATAGGTTGCTACTCATGAAAAAGCACAGCACCAAAGCTCAAGCCATCTACAGCACATGGCAGCAGAAACTAAGGCTAGCAATGGAAAGAAAAATAATGATCCAAGGATGAGCAGCAAAGACAAGAAGATTAAAGGGCAAAAGACAATAAAAATTGAGTTTACTAACAGATACAGTAAGCAAGGTGAGGGATTAATAGATACAGTTGTATCGGATGAAGGTTGGGGTTTTTTGCTTATTTATTCTCCAGTTTGCACAACTAGTTTGGAATTCATTTGAGAAACAGCTCCAGGTAAACAAACGGCCATGTTCAGCAATAACATCTGTTAAGAAAAGAAGGTAATTTTAAGTACGCTTTGAAAGGTCCACAGGCTTACAGGAAGTCTAAAAATTGAGGCTGAAGCACACTCAGAGCGAGAGAAGACCTGACACTTCTCAGGCAAGTCAGAGATGGTAAATTCTCTGAAGATGTTACACACGGATGTGCTTACAAATTGCCACATTATACCGAAGCTAAATTAAAAGACAGAAATGTTGGCTGAAAAGTGAATTGCCCCTCTAAGAAACAAATTAAAACGCATCCCATGCAGCAGCAAAAACTGCTCTGGAGCTAAAGAATTACAGCTCTTGGTAAGGAAATACTGATGAACCCTTTACCAAATGCACTGACTAGAAGAGGGTCTTCAACCACAAATTCTCATCCTTGTCTTCAAGTCATGATTACATGGGCTTTCTCTCCTTGGTGAAAGAGTGCTGCAGACAAAAATCTTCATTAAAAGAACCAAAGGAAGTAAAAAACCATTGGAGCGCATGGCAAGATAAAGGAAGACATAGCATGAACCTCATGGAGCGTGGTCCCACCCTGGGGCATACACCGGCAGGACACCAGAAGACCGTGGGGCACCATGACCTTTATGTGGCAAAGACCTGAGGCCAGGGAGGTCCTAGCTCTGTACCAACAAACAAGGTGTTCTGGACTCATTACAGTCCACATTACACCACGTCCACAGGAAAGTGATGTTTAAAAGCATCATGCTTCTGTATTTCACCTCAGTCTTTGGTTACACTGGATGATAATCAACTCTTCTGGTCTTCAATCAGCCCCTTGCAAGGGGCACCATCATGGACTACAGCAGCGCTCCTTTTTATCTAAGCTTGCTTTAAAGGTTATTTCAGATGAAAGAGATATTGATTTTACTGAAGATGAAGAAAACTCAAGAACCACAACAATTAAAGAAAAAAACCCAACCATCAGGAAACCTGAAACCCACTGGTCCCAACAGAGTAAGAGCTTGTCATGAATGCGTAGTTGCATACTTAATTCTGAGTTATTTTATAATACCTCCAGAGCAACAAAACCAAGAAGCAGGAGGAGACCTCTTAGTTCATCTAATTCCCTTGCTTTGGCAGAAGATTTAATCCCTCAGCTTATCTAATTACCACATCCTGATCTTTTTAAAGTGAGATAAGTAACACACTTCTCGCTTGCTTCCCTGATAAATCTCCTATCTGCCTTTTTTTTAAATAAAGAAAGAAATACACACACACAGAGTACTATTGACCCAAACCCTTTTTGAGACTGTTTTTCCTGCTGCTCCTTGATGTTGTGGCATCCTTGCCCGTGTGTGTTATCTCCAGGGAGCAGCAGGGCAGTTGGTACAGTTCCATCCAGCTGCTGGGACATCCTGGCTTTCCTGCGTGGAAGAGCTGCCCCTTCTCGACAGCAATAATCCCAAGGTCTCCCACTTCCAGCACTCCTTTGGCTTTTGGTTTTTATTTATTTATTTATTATCTGTATCTCATCACACCTCCACCTGATTTACAGTTTTGTTTTCTGGCTTTACCTGCAGCAATCTCTCATTCCCACCAAAAAGTTAGCACTTTACATTAGAAGAAAATCCCAGATAACCTAAGTTTTCAGGACTGAGCACTTTTTCCTTTTTATAGTAGGGGGTAAAAGGGATAGAAAAGCCCAAGATTGAGCTGTGCCACACATTCCAGAGACAACAAGCTGCTATCGCAAGCATCAAACTACCCCAGCAAATTTCTTATTTCAAATTTCTTCAATAAATTTCCTCAGATGGGAAATGCCTTGCAACACAGACTCATCTCCTTGGCCTGGGCAAGCACTAGATCTTTTTACTTTGCCACTTCAACGGTGAGTCAGGAATCAAAGGAAAAAGGGCATTTTCAGGGCACAGTTCGAGAGGAGAGGTACTTGATGAGCAGAGGATGGAGCTGAGCAGAGGCAGGGCAAGGGCTCCCATCCACCTGCTTCAGGTGCCAGGACCAAGAGGACAGAAAAAAAGCAGCCCTTAACACTAAACTTGTTCAGGGAGCTCTTTCACTGGAGATAATCGCTTGGCTGGCTTGCTTAGGAAGGGGGAAAAAAAAATCTAAGCACACTGCAATCAACATACAGTCCAACAGCATCACTCTCTCCTATCAGTAAGAAAATCTCCCCTCTATTCTTCCATTCCCCAAAGGCATCCTCTGCAGACAACACGGGGGATTTTGGCAGGCAAAAGGATATCGCTGATGGAATTATTACACCTGCAGTAAGTCGACTGAATTAAAAAGCACAATGCTGTGCACATGCCTTAAAAATATGTTCGATGTTGTGAAGAAGTCAAAAATAAATCCTGTACAAATACTCCAATAAATTGCTGCTGCTGAGTTCCTCCTAATCTCAGTCTTATCAGTGTCTCTTTTCAGCTCTAGCTTATACAAGTCCTCCATATGTACTTAAAAAGCTATCTACATTGCAGCAAAAAGTTTGGAAAAAATGCAGAAGCTTTTTTTTTTAAATATATTAACCCTTATAGTATTTGGGTTTATACAATACATATTGTTATCACACAGGACAAAGACTACACCTGGATGAAACCCTGTGCACAAGAGCATAGGGGATAGGAAAAAGAGATAAGATTACAGTTAAAAAGGATGCAAAAAAACCCTGCACAGAGCAGCGTGGTGGCTACAGCCGCTTTTCATTCAGCTTGAGTTCTGCTGCATCACATCGCAAATCAGTTAAAGCAGTATCTGGATCATCCCTTCAGACAGCTCTCAACCCACAAAACGAGCATGGCATACAGGGTCCCAGTAAACAATGCTCCACCAAGAATATGCAATTCAGAACTCATTAATAATGCATCCATTCAATTTACAATACTTTCGATTATGGGGCACCAAATTATATTTTAGGTTACAGAGGGATCACGCTGTCATTAATATTGTATCAAGAGATCAATAATGAAATGCCTATCAAGAAACAAAGCCCTGCATCACGACGCAGCCCCCAGGTTTGGCTTCGCCGCTGCTGCTTCCCAGGCATCATCCTGTTTTCTTACCAACTGCTTTTGCTGAGAAATTTTCAGGGTACTTCCAGGTACAGAGTCATTCACCTTAAGGTTTTTACATAAAGGCAATTTTTTTTTCCCCTAAGGTATCTTCATTCATTTCTGATGGCCTTCAAGTGCTCCGATACAAGCATCAGACACAGGATCTCCTCCTGATGCTAAGCCCTACAATAAATCTACGCTGAAGAGTATCTTGGGAACAGAGATGGAAATACAGTAGCATATTCAAAAACTGTCAATATCACGCCAAGGACATACAAACAGAATCCTCAGGTTCTCCGTATAATTGAACAATTTGTCCTGCAGAACCTCCCCCTCCCTCAGTGAGCAGGGTGGACTCTGTTCACATCAGTAAAGCAAACACTCATTATTCCTTTATATCTTTCTGGTTTTCATCCCACACACCGCTCAGCACTTGCCTTGGCTCTTTTTTTTTTTTTGTTCTTTGCTGACCTGCTCTGAAATCTTGGTGAACACATTAACGGAGCATCATCAAAGAAATAAGCACTTTATTGACAACGTGTGCAGCTGACCTCTCGGAAGACACCAAGGACAGCTATGATAAGGGCTGCAGTTTGTCAACCTACATCCACTCATTTTTCTTCATGTAACCTCTTAAATGAAAGGGGGAAAGGCCACTGAGCACGCCGGTCGAAGAACTCCTACAACATGTTCTACAGCTAGTTCAGTCAATAACGCACCTCTGCAGGTCCAGAAATGAATGGCTTAAAAAAAAAATAAAAATATAACAACAACCCAGCTTGTGGCTCAGCTTATCTTAGGGAAGCATCAACAAGCAGCCGGTGGGGACAGAGCGAGGCGGGTGCCTTGCAATCAACAAACTTGCCTAACGAGAGCAGGTTTTGCTATAAAGACATCCATGCTGTCTCATGAGAAAGACACCAAGTAAAACATGAGCTTCAAGCTGCCCATAAGCCACTGCTGTCACCTTCCCACAGAGAATGGTAAAGAGTCCACACAAGGACCACGGCTCTGCCCATCCCCTGCTTCAGCCCCACGAGAACCCACCTGGAAGAGGATGGTCTTACACAGACCCTGAAACCGCAGAGACCCCAAACCATCATAGAATCATTCAGGTTGGAAAAGACCCTTGGGATCATCGAGTCCAACCATTAACCCCACTCTAGAAAGTTCTCCCCTGCACCATATGCCCCAACACCCCATCTCCACCACTCTTAAAGACCTTCAGGGATGGTGACTCGGGCAGCCAAGTTCAGTGTCTGAGCAGCTTCACCTTCCAGCTTCCCCTAATTTCAGCTCCACACAGTGCATTCCCACCCAGGCCAAATAATCTGGGAACGTAGGGGAAGGAAAATAAGACCAAGAAAAACAGGGTTTCAAGACAGCTGTTCTGGCAGAGAGCCCTCAGCTCATACAGATGAGAAAACCTGATTGAGCTAAATAAGAGAGAACACAAACACATGAAGCGGACTAGGACCCAAACGTGCCAATATTAGCATCTTCCCACCTGCACTTCACAAGCTGAGGATAAATCACTGTCACCCAAACAGCAACGTCTCACTTGTTTGAGGTACACAGAGATGTCCGGGCTCATTAAAGGAGTCCAGGGCACAGGAAGCTTTTAAACGAGGAATTCAGGTTTTAGCTTTTACTTGGAAGAATACATTAAATGCATTTGAGGAACAGCGTGTTAGTCACAGAACAGCCAGCGAGGGTGGCCGGTGTCACACAGCTCCTGTGCAATTCTTTCATTTGCCAGCAAAGACAGAGCAAATTAAAGCAGTCAAACACTACGCCCACATCATTTTGGTTCTCACCTTATTCTCTTTCCCTTCTTCTCCCTCATTTCCAAAACACCTGATTTTTGTCACTTGAGAAAACAAAGCAGTTGTAGCTTAACTCCCTTCACTCCCCCTCATGCAGAGCCCCCCTGGCTGCAACTTATGCACCCACCCCCACACAGCCCCACTCCTCCTCCAGACCTCTGCCAGGGGATCCCCTACTTGTATCCCCCCGACCCCCATCCTCCCCAGCACCATCAACACTGATTAGAGACATTACTCCCCATTGACATCAAGTTTCCAGCTGAATGTCATTAGTTTTTATTAAAAGTTACTTTTCTCTCTTTGTTTTTCCAGGCCCCAAAGCACAAACATACATAGAAGCTAAAACTGCCATACCTGTAATAAATATTGTTTTCAATTCTCAGTCTCTTTATTTCTACTTTCCAAGTTTTCTCATCAAGCTTATAAAATCTTAGAAGAAAAAAAAACAACCCAAACCAAAAAAAAAACACCTCGATGTAATTTCTTTTAACTCAGCAGTCTCTACCCCATACAACTCAGGCACAGGCAGTGGATTAGAAGCAACGCTGCTGATCCCACAGCAAATCACCTCAATGTGGAAATAAGCCACAAGGAGAGAAAAACTGGAAAAAATAAGTAAGACACACCCTTTCCCAATTAAAAAACACTGTTCAGTCTCACAGCAGATACCCATGAACCCTTTCTGCAGCTCATGATTAAAACACAAATAAAAATCCAGTCCTAGGAGGTAGTTAAAAGTTGGTTATATAGCATCTTTGTGAGATTTGTCATTATTTTTCGCAGTATTTAAAAAAAAACAGGGACACACAACAACACAACACACAATACTTTCGGGTTTGGAAGTAATAAATTCAATTTTTTCCATGAAAGCCTCGTGGGATTTCTCCCTGTCAGCCTGTATAAGGAAAATAAGAAGCTTTTCACCAGTTGTACGATTTATACCTACCTTCGCACACCCAGGTGCTTTCCTTGCCAGTGGCTCTGGGCTTCCCCGAGCCCCAGGGCTCTGACGGAGGGACAGGGCCACCGGAGAGCACCAAGGCCACCCAGGCAGCAGCACCGCCACCAGTTCCCCCATGACCCGGTGGCAAAATCACAGCATTTACTGGGGCACCGCACTGCCGGTGGCCTGAACCAGCCAGCATCATAGGAACCCAATAAATAGCACAAATAGAAACATTTCAAGGTTTTAAACAACCTTAATCTTGCCCAAAGGAGAGGAAGAGTTGTTGTACGCAACCATGTCACCCCTTGCTTGTTGTCCGAGCATTGCGTACGCCCACAGCCGGGCTCACCTTAGGAAAAACTGGATGAGAAAAAGCGGTGTGGATGCCCCAAAAGGAAATAAATGGCTTTTTTTTTCTTTAGAGCTGAAGTTCCCCCTCTGGCCCCAGCCTGGGGGCCGGGACACGGCGCGTCCCAGCTGGAAGGAGAGGTACCAAGGATGCTGCCAGCAGCGGCAACGCTCCCAGCGCCCCCAGACCCACCCCGGGAGTGACACCCCCCTCCCGGGGAGGGGGACACCCACACACCAGAGTTCTCACCACCCTCTCAGCTCCTACAGCCCGTCCCTGGGGGTAATTCCGCATCCCGCAGAAAAGGGCGGGCAGCGCGGAGGGGCAGGAGCCGACAAAACGCTGGTGGCTTCCCAAGGCGAATCTGGGAAG